>CM039513.1:5895811-6028283 GCA_022432975.1 Begonia masoniana | reverse complement strand
CACACGCAAACATCGTTTTCACACTATCCGAATCAGCCTCCTAATGAGTTTCTATACATTTCATTCTTGTTTTCACCCATCAGCCCATTTAAACCCCAAACCACAAAATACTCATCGTATTGCTCCCACGGGTCATGTTCGTACCGACTGTGCCAGTGCACTCCCACGGGCATCCTTCATCAATTGCATGTTCGTCAGGTAGAGGACATCGTCCTCACCTTGCTCGTAGTCACCTACACCATAAATTCTACGTAAATGTCTATGCGTGATCATGTATATGCTATGCTATGCTATGAAATAGTCCGTCCATGTCAATTCATATATCAGTACGTGTCAATCTATGGTTATCGGGGCAGGTGCTCGACAGATGGATATGGCACATCAACCGGTTAGATAGCCCACACCATCTGAAGGGAGGAAAACCGCTCACCACAGAACGCCAGGTCTGAACCTCATCCCCGATAATCCCATGCCATGGTTGTTACATGATACTTTACTTTCCTTTACATACATTTTCTTTTCATAAAATCAATGCGTAAATTCGTTTTCATGATGATTTGAAAACCATGATGCATGAATAGTTCAATATGCAATATAAACATACATAACGTGTATACCATTAAAACACCACAAATATCATCAAAACGTCACGATACTTAATCTATAAAACAACCAAACCCAAACTACCCAACCAAAGCAATTAAACAAAACAAGCACCAACAATCCCCAACACAAATTCCAACGTATGGTGTAGGCTAATCGGCCACAGTAAGTCACGAGAACTTACCTCGGGTCCTTAGCACACCGAGCTCCTCATTTTGAGTTTTGTCACCTAAGTCAATTTACAACGTCCTTTGTTAAAATCGAGCCTAAACAATGAAATCTAGAAAACTAATGAAACTCCTAACTAAAGGAAATTTTCTAAAATCCTAATTAACCTCTCTCGGGTATTTCATCGAGCAATTTACGCTCACAAATAACAAACCTCCTTTAATAGAGTTTTTCATAAGCTTTAAACCCGATTTTTCAACCTAAACACCAAACGCATCCATTAATTCGACTAACTACGCTCAATAATCTTAAATAAAGTGATTACTAACTATTCTTAACGAAACCCAACTATTTTAAACCTCTAAAAACCAGAAATAAACCTTCCAAAACCGTAGAGCCTTACCTAGTGAGTGATTCCAGAGAAGAAACGTGAAGAAACTCTAACGATCGGAGGAGAAATCGGCATTAATGAAGGAGAAACGTCGCCTAGAAAGGGGGAAGTCGCTAGAGCACTTGGGGGAAGGAGGAAAATACGTTAAGTGTTGAGAGGGAGGAGGATTTTCTGATTTATTAACATTAAACTTGTCAAATGACAAGTTTGCCCCTCCATTTGATTTTCTGTTTAACTCATTGTTCGACTATTGGTTCGGTTTCTTCAAAATTTTCTTATTTCACCAATAATTCCAACTTTTTACTAGGGCTCTATTAAAACTTTCCGTTCGTCAAACAAATTTAATTTACAATTTTTACGGATTAAAACACCATAGGGTTAGAAATGAAAATTTGGCTGTTATACTTTCGATTTGAATTTCTAAAATTTTCATATTTCTTCTAAAATTTATATAAATCACAAGGGTTTCATTAAAACTCTCAGTTCGCAAAACAGACATATTTCAATTATTTACGAAAATGTCATTGCGCGCAAAATTCAAAAACTCGTAAAACCGGGTGTTACAGTTTAGCTACACCAAGAATAATGTTGTTTTACATGTTCTTGTATATGTGGATGACATTATAATCACAGGTTCATCTTCATTTGCAATTGGAAAATTCAAGCAACAACTCAATGAGAGATTTCATATGAACGACTTGGGTACTCTCAAGTATTTTCTTGGTATTGAATTGGCTCATGGAAAGGACGGTTTGTTTCTTTCACAACTCAAGTATGTCCTTGACATTATAAGTGAGAACGGCTTACTTGGAGCTCGTCTTGCCTCTACACCCATGGAACAAAACCACCGTCTCTCCACCATCAATGGCGTCGCCTTCAAGTATCCAGAGAAGTATCGACGACTCGTAGGTTGCCTAATCTACTCTATGATTACCCATCCTAAGTTGTGCTACTCTGTTCATATATCAGCACAGTTTATGGGTGATCCTTGTGTTGAACATTGGGATGTAGTTTTGAGAGTTTTGCGGTATTTAAAAGGTTGTCCTGGACATGGTATTCTGCTGTGAGAGTAGAGTAACTTTCAAATCTATGCTTTTTGTGATAGTGATTGGGCAGGTTGCCGTCTGTCTCAAAAATCATTAACTGGTTCCTTTGTTCTTCTAGGCTCTTCTCATGTCTCTTGGAAAATAATAAAATAGCAAACTGCTTCTCGATCTTTTGCAAAAGCTGAGTATAGATCTATGGCCACTACTAGTAAGTTAAAATGGTTGAAGGCACTTTTAGCCTGTTTTGGGATACAACATAAGCATCATATACAATTGTTTTATGATAGTCAAGCTGCCCTTTATCTAGGGACTAATCCAATTTTCCATGAATGAACAAAACATATAGAAATGGATTGTCATTTTGTTCATGATGCATTTCAGGATGGAACAATTTCCACGTCTCATATTCAGACTGATGCTTAGCTAGCAAATATATTGACCAAAGCTCTCAATAAATGTCAATTTTCTTTGCTTCTTAGCAAGTTAGGCATTTGTGATTTTCATGCTCCAACTTGAGGGGAAGTATTATATTTGTAAATATTAAACAATAGTTTATGATGTGTTATTTTTATAGGTCTTTAGGGATAATGAGCAGAGAGTAAGTTTTGTACTCTTAAGGGCTTCGGCCAGATGCAAAAACAGACAAAGAAATTTTCTCACGATCTCTCTCTTTAAATTCCAATATCGTGATGGAACAACAATGATAACAGAGAGAAGAAATCCGACTTACCGTAATTTTTCTATAACCCAAGCTTAATTACTATCTTAGATGCATAATAATTATCAAAAACTTTTCTTCACCTTGCTCCTATTCACACTCTGTAACGCCCCAATTTAGAAATCCTCAATTTGAAACCCTAATTTTGAAAACCCTAAAATTTTTCCTCAAATTGATTTGAAATCAAGCGTTAAATCATAATTAAAACATTATTTAAAAACTTTAATTTCGCGGAAGCTTGATAATAAATTTGTCAAAATCTTAAAACTAGCGCATATTTAAAACAATTTATGAGACTTTATTTAATAATAAAATCTTACATAATTAGTTCAAAATCTTAAATTGAAATAAAACATTAAATATCATTTTTTAAATATTTAAAGCATACTAAATTAAATATTTTTCTTCAAACTCGATAATATCTTCTTCTTCTGTATCTTGCCTACCACTAGAGGGTTCTCAATCGCAGCTAGTTCTTCCTAAGATAAAAACTCACCTACATCACAAGTTAAAACAAAACTATGAGAAAATTTCAGTAAGTGGAAATACGAGCAAGTTACAAAACTTTTACTTTTACTTTTACCGAATCCTGTTAATAGTTACATATTGGTGAAAAATTCAACCTTCTTTTAAGACTTAGTCATCTCATGTCGTTCAGGCTTCGTCATCTTTTACTTTTACTTTTAACGCTAAAGCTCCTCATCTCACTGTCGTTCAGGCTTTTACTATCACGTTAAAACATATGCTCAAGCTCACCATCTCACTGTCGTTCAGGCTTTTGCTATCACATTTTCCGTCAATTCCATCATTTTCATTCACATGCAATTATCCTACAAATTTTATCTTTTAAATTATTCTATGTTGATATTCTAACATATGTGCTCAATAATTGAAAACGTGTGATAAAATAAAACAATAATAAAATAATATATATATCTTTTGATGTAGAGCCGTAGCCAAAACTTTGTATTTCACTTACTTGGATTCCGAGCAATTTGTGTATATCGGGATATTCCAAGAATTTCCAAAATAATACTCTGCTCAAATAAAATCTTTGATTTTAAAATCCTACTTAATAAATCCAATTTCAAAGTAATTTGAGAAAAATTTACTTATGTTGTAATCTTAGGTTGGATCGGATCGTTTGGATCGATTTGGATCAAATAGGACGGTTCCAAAAACATTTCCTGCCTAATTCGAATATCAATATTAAAATCCTACTTAAATTATTCCACCTTTAAAAGAATTTGGGCATAAATTTCTTACCAGTTAAATTTTCTATCGGTCCAGATCGATTCGGGTCGAAAATTGGGTCGGGTCTGGTGAACAGTATCAGGTCGGGTCGGGTGAACAGTACCGAGTCTGGTTCGGGTCGAGTGATCAGTGTTAGACCGGTTCGGGTCGGGTTGGTTCACTACTGGTCCAGTTCGATTCGATCAGAGTTGTCTTAAGTGAACCGGTTCGCTCTGGATTGCTGGGCCGGTTCAGGTTATAAACCAAACTATTTATTCTTCTTCCTTCAAATTTCTGCAGAGAGTGACAGGGAGAATCAGAGAGAGATTGAGTGATCGACAGAGGAAAAATAGAGAGGGAGAGAGAGCTTACTCCGATGGGTCATCGACGGAGTTCAAGGGAGCTTCGTCGGAGAGCTCGGCTGCCAGAGAGGAAAGCTTCGTCGAAGCTCGGCTGAGCAGTGGTCGAAGAGTGAGGTAAGTATTCCTCTCTGCTGAAGAACTCGGGAAGAGTTGTGGTGAGAGTTTCCTTCTCCTAGAAGGCTCTATTTATAGGGGGAGCCTCACCCCCGCGCCTTCCGTGGAATCCGCCCTCAATTCGGATTTTCTGGCTGCTTCACGATCGGCGCCGGATTTCCAGTGAGTGGTTTGTTCAATTGATTCTGAACAGTGCTCCTTATGAGGTCTAGGTTCATTCCAGATTTGTTTTTTCTAAAATTCGTGATTAGCTCATAGTAGAGCTGGAAAAATCCGATCTTCAATCGGTTTCCAGAAAAAGTCCTCTGTTGTTAACGTTTTTTGTTTGAATTTGGGCTAGATTCATCATAGGTTGTTATCTGATGATCAAAGAAGGAAATCTTTGAAATTAAATTTTTAATTTTTAATTTAATCAATTGAATTGAACTCTAAAATGTTACAATCTTCCATCCTTAATAAAAATTTATGTTGTGATGACCCTGACTCCGCGTCGGTGCCGCCACGACTTATGCCGTGACATATATACGTGCTACCCTCGCCCGTTCTCATCAAATTTTTCATTTCATTTATCATTTTCATTTTTTCTTCATTTTCCCTTTTCGTTCGTTCATTCATTCATTAGAAAACGGACTCGGGCTTTCAATCCATATTTATCGACATTTAGGGTCTAACTTAAAACATAATCAAGATGACTCGTCTAAGGTTGGGAATCATCAAAAAAGGCTTAGGACACTAAAATATATGATTTGGCATGCCTGGGGCGCGCCCTGCATTTGACGTGCACACCCACTATGCACCCTGCGTGCACACCGCGCATGCACCGCGCGGCCAAGGCGCGCGCCCTCAGAGCCTGTACCCAACTGAAAATGTGGCCAACGAGGATGTTGGGCCCCCGAGGGGGGGGGGGGTTGATTGTGATGACCCGGATGTGTACGTATGAGCACGATGGCTGCACGAACCGGAAGCCAGATGGTTATACGTCCGCGCGGGAGAACCAGAAGGTGACGGGTCGTAAAGAGGAGGTCGTTACAATCTCATATCGCTTGAGGAAGTATATAGAAATGAAACATATGTAAAGAGACCCTTCCAAGATATTAAGACGCGTTTTGGAGCACAATTGGCAACAGATCCCATAATAACTCCGAAGTTAAAAGTGCTTCGGCGAGAGTAGTACCAGATTGGGTGACCGACTGGGAAGTCCTTGCTAAACAAAGCCGTGATGGGAGGGTATTGGGCTACGGCCCAATCCCCAGAGCAGAAAATATTTTATTGAAAAAAGGGGGTCGTTACAATTTCGTCCTCGAAATTTAAAACAATTACATAAATAACTCCGGATAGATCTTTCTCATGTCATCTTCTCTTTCCCAAGTGGCTTCCTCGATGTTACGATTCTTCCAAAGTACTCTAACGAGCGAGACCTTCTTATTCCTTAGTCCTCTTTCTTCTGCCTATAGAATTTGAATTAGTCTTTCTTCATATGATAAATCAGGGTTGATTGTGAAGTCTAGAGATCTCGATGGTAAGACATGTAAGGAGTCTGGAACGTACTTTTTCAACATCGAGACATGAAAGACGTTGTGCACGTGCTTGAACGAATTTGGTAAGTCCAACTGGTAGGCAACTTCTCCTATCCTTATTGAGATTTCAAATGGGCCTGTGAATCTTGGGCTCAACTTTTCTTTCTTCCCAAAGCGCACAACACCTCTCATTGACGAGATTTTCAGGAAAACTTTTTCTCCTACAACAAACTCTAACTTTCTTATTCTCCTATCAGCATAACTTTTCAGTCTACTATGGGCTGTAAGAATTCTCTTCCAGATTAATGCAACGATCTCAGCGGTCTGTCTCAAAATATCTGGTCCAACAAGTACACCTTCGCCCACTCCATCCCAATGTATTGGAGATCTGCATTTTCTTCCATATAGAGCTTCATGAGGTGTCATTCAGATCGAAGCTTGGTAACTGTTGTTGTAGGCGAACTCTACCAATGGCAAATTCTTACTCCAATTTCCTTGAAAGTCGATAGCACAAGCTCTTAACATATCCTTCAGTGTCTGAATAGTTCTTTTTTATTGTCCATCTGTCTGAGGATGGAAAGCTGTACTGAAGTTCAACTGAGTACCCATAGCTTTCTGCATACTCTTCTAAAATTTTGAGGTAAAGCGAAGATCTCGATTAGACACGATAGAAACAGGTGTACCATGTAATATGATAATCTCCTGAACATAAAGTTGAGCATACTGATCCATGGTATAGGTAGTCTTTACAGGAAGGAAATGTGACAGCCCGAAACCGGAACCCGATCGGAGTCCGGGATCAGAGCCGTCACTCTGGGACAGGCAACAGAAAACGGGGACTATTTTTTTTTGAACATTTATAAAACTTTTAAACTGGCAGTAGTAGGAAACAGGAAATGAAGGCGGAAGACTTAGTTTAAAACTGGGCGGAAGACTTGAATGACGTCAGCCGGAAGATCGGTGACGTCAGGCGGAAGACACAGACAGTAACTGAGATCAGATGAGGATGTGACGTCAGCCGGAAGATGGATGACGTCAACCGGAAGATATAAGCACTATACTGGCGGAAAAACTGGGATGACGTCAGCCGGAAGACATATTTACACTGATGGAAGACTTGGGTGATGTCAGCCGGAAGACAGAGTTTTGAAGGCAGCGGTGGACTTAAGCTTTTACGCTGGGCGGAAGACTTATGCTGACGTCAACCGGAAGACATGAATAACTGGGCGGATGACTTGGATGACGTCAGCCGGATGACATAAACTTTGAAGGCAGCGGTGGATTTAAACTTTTACGCTGGGCGGAAGACTAAGGCATATAACTGGGGCGGATGACAGAATTGACTTTGACTGGGCGGATGACTAAGGCAAAACTGGGGCGGATGACAGAATTGACTTTGACTGGGCGGATGACTAAGGTAAAACTGGGGCGGATGACTAAATTTTCAAGGCAGAATTTGACAACTCTTTAACAGAAAGACATACCAACGGAGAGCAGAAAACAGAAAACATAAACTCTCGGATTCTCAAACCAATTCAAAACATGGTTCTCGAACACAACAGAAGGCATAACAGAAACTTAAGAAGAATTACACTGCATGGATAGCTCTAAAACCAGAGACCATACATGCACAGACTATCAGAAAATATTCCAAACAATTCCAGAATACTTTAGAATATAAACTTAACTGTCAAATACAGCGGTTTTAAACATTGACACCAAAAGCTATACATTGTTTCAGAATTTCAGAGACAGTACAGAATTTAACATGTGATTACAGAATTTCTCAAAATAGAAGTTTTTACAACAAAAACCAGAATTTTCTAGAAAACTTTACAAAATGGACATTACAGAAAACTTAAACCTCGGGTCAGAATTATTATGTCTGACTGCAACATCCAAACCCCGTGAGCTCGATCCTCTAACTACATCAGCTCGTCATCTTGAGGATCAAGGTCCTCGTCTGGAGTATCCGTACCTACAACAGGGAGTTCATCTATGAGCCTAGAGCTCAGTAAGAACATGGAATGCAGTGTGCATATGCTATGCATGAACATTTTCAAATACATGAACATTACATTACATTACATTTCACTGGACAGGAAGGTATAAGAGGGAGGAGGAGCTGGCGCAACAGGAGTACATGCCACAACAGGACATAACAGGAGTACATAACAGGATGCCAGTCCTCATCCACACTTAACCATACATTTCATTACAGATTTTATCTTACTTAACTTCAAATCTGGTGCGAAAACGTTTACATGGTTTTACAGAAAACGTGGATGCATGAACAGATATGATACTTAAACGTAACATACACAGGTGACAGAATAAAACTATGGGAAACAGAACACAAAGAACACGTTTAACTTAAAGCATAACCTACGACCTAACTACCCGAACCAGAACCTAGTATCTCCTTGCTGTAGGGCCTTAAGGGCCAACTTATGCGCATGAACTTACCTGTTTTCTGGAGAGTTGAAAACTTGGATGTCTCTGGAAAAACTCGGACCTGTAGTATGCATGTACAGAATTCAAACACGCTATAAATGCTAACTAAAATCATGTAGAATATGCAGCAAACACATTCTAACTCTTTAGAAAACACACCAACGTGTTTTCATTCAAAACAGTGAGTTTTCACCAAAAACCGAAACCCTAAACTTCGGTAAAACTCACTTTAAACTTTTCCAAACTTGTTAGCATTAAAAGATGCTCACCTTTGCTGAAAAAAACGGAGAATTGCTGGAGAAACAAAGTGCGGAAGTTTTGTTTCAATCGTCTGGAAGAGAGAAAGCCGAGAGAGATGAGAGGAAGCAGAGAAGTGAATGAACATTCACGTAGGATGAACTTAGCTTCCTCAACAAGTTGCCACTTGGCAATTATCCATTGGCCTACTCCCACCAACCTTAATTTCTCCCAATTTTACCCTTCCATTGGTTTTTAACCGAATTGACTTCATTTGTTTTGGTTAGTTGACCTTTAGTTTGTTTCCCCCTTAGACATTCCATCATTTTAACCAAAATATTCATTGTATTAATATAATACTAATCCCGTTTAAACGATCCGGGAAAACTATTACATGGCAAAAATTCCGGGTGTTACATTCCACCCACCTTAACAGAAATCTTGTCCTCAAAATTTGCCTATGCAAAGAGGTCAGGATATTGGGCCTTAACATCTTCTCGTCTTTCCCATGTGGCTTCCTCCGCATTGTGGTTGCGCCATAGCACTTTTACCAGTGGAATTACTTTGCCGCGCAATACTTTGACCGAGGTATCCAGGATTTGTATGGGTCTTTCTTCATATGTCAGCGTCGGCATAATATCAAAGTCCACATGTTCCACGTTCTAGGTTGGATCTCGTACACATTTCTTCAGCATTGACACGTGGAAAACATCGTGAACACCATCCATTGACGCTGGTAGCTGTAGTCTGTAGGCCATGTTCCCAATTCTCTTCGTAATAGGAAAAGGCCCAACAAACCTTGGGCTTAGCTTCCCTTTCTTGCCGAATCTCATCACACCCTTGAAAGGTGACACTTTTAACAACACTTCATCACCTTCGGCAAACTCTAAGTCTCTTCTTCTATGGTCTGCATAGCTTTTCTGTCGACTTTGCGCAGCTTGGATTCTTTGCTTGATTGCAGTTATTACCCCAGACATTTGTTGTAGTATTTCGGGGCCAATAAGCTTGGTTTCTCCGACCTCATTCCAACACAACGGGGATCTACACTTTCTGCCGTAAAGTGCTTCGTATGGAGCCATACCAATTGTAGCCTGGTAGCTATTGTTGTAAGCAAACTCCACAAGTGGCAGATATCTACTCCAAGGAGCATGAGATTCAAGCACGCATGACCTTAGCATATCTTCCAGTGTCTGAATCGTTCTCTCAGATTGTCCATCCGTCTGTGGATGAAATGCCGTGCTGAAGTCCAGTCTAGTGCCCAAGGAGCTTTGCAAACTTTTCCAAAACCTGGAAGTGAATCTGGGATCCCGGTCTGAAACAATCGACACCGGAATACCATGCAGCTTGACAATCTCACTGATGTACAGTTCTGCATACTGATCCATGGAGTACGTTGTCTTCACAGGTAGAAAATGGGCTGACTTCGTCAATCTGTCCACTATGACCCAAATGCTATTGTGGCCTTTTGCTGTTCTTGGCAGACCAACAACGAAGTCCATTGTAATGTTCTCCCATTTCCATTCGGGAATCGGAAGAGGTTGAAACGTTCCACTTGGTCATTGATGTTCAGCTTTGACCTGTTGACATATCATACAAGACTCCACATACTTGGCCACTTCATTCTTCATATTTGGCCACCAGAAGTGAAGTTTCAAGTCTTGATACATCTTTGTGCTTCCAGGATGCACAGAGAATGTAGCACCCGGTTCCTTTGAACCAAATCTAACTTATTATTTATGATGTGTTTTTTTTATTGAAGAGTTGGGAGAGTTATTGATTAGGTTATTAAATGACCTAGCGATGGCATGATGGTAATTAGAATTTTACATAGTGGATAATGTATATAAGGAAAGAGTCTAGTGTGGGTAGCCGCCACTGTTTCATTTCATTTACTCTTCGATTCTCAGCTCCTCATCTTAGCAGAGTGCATTAGGAGACCTCTTTCGATTTCTCCAGCCATTTCCTCCGAACCCGGTGAGTTTTGCTTCGATTACTTGCTACATTGTACCATTCGATTGCAGGAAAGGAAGTTTTGTGAATGTTGTATGCAAGTGTTAATTTCGGTTTTAAGTTGAATCGGGAATGCCCCACGATTTGAGTTTCCAAACCAGTTTCCCTTGGATTTCTAGTGGTTTAAAATGAAGTTTAACTAATACACTGTCTACGGTTTTAGGTTGAGCTAAATCCGAAGTAGTTAGCAACCAAGCATTTCCAGGAAAGGCCAGGTAAGTAAAGTAATGTGTGTGCCTTCGGGCCTACATCACAAAACAGTAGGTTTATGCATGTTTGTGTGTTTCTTTTTCTTTATGTCATGCATTATGCTTTTGAAGAAATACGAAAATGAATTTATGTGCAATACTATGGAAAGTATGAATTGAATGAAACAGAGTAGCTGTTAAGGGAAGTAATCCGCCCCTTAACTGAGTAGAGGATTTATTACATTGGGAGAGTTGATCCCACTCCCAAGGGAATTAAGGGATCTGGAATAGCTGTTATGTGAAGTAATCCGCCCCTTAACTGAGTAGATGATTTATTACATTGGGAGAGTTGATCTCACTCCCAAGGGAACTTAGGGATCAGATCAGTATATGGACGATGCACAACTAAATTGAGAAATTAGAAACTGCATACTCAGGAATTATATTTCAGCATATTATTTTATTAAAGCTTTACTTGCTTAGCATTAGGCTAATAGATGAGTTTTATGATGTAGGTGTTGAGGATACAGCAGGTGACTTCCCTGAGAGTATAATCGAGTAGAAGAGGTTGGAGGAGCACGGCTGTGCATCGGTCTTGCATCTGATGGGGCGGTTTGACTGGTGTCATTAGTTAGTAAAGTTTAGTTGACAGTATTTCAAGTTAACTATGCTGAGTTTTTTATGACAGTAGTAATTTCAATGCTTTGGAGTTCGTTATTTTTTTCTTTAGTTTCTTTTCTGATAACAGTTCTCTGTTGGGATTTCATGTTAGTACTTATGAGTTTCAAGTAATATAAGGGCTTAGATTGTTTCTGGAAAGTTTTAGCAAAATGAGTTGCTTGAAGTTTTCAAAAGTATTTTTAGATTTTCTCTGAATTTGGCATTTTGTTAGTTTAGTACTGGATTTGGGAAATGAAGTGATTAGAGTTGTTGTTTTGCTCTCTATCGGCAGATGATTTCTGTCGGTAGATGTTGAGTAATTGAAAAGCCATCGGATGATGTTTCATCATAGTCCATCGGAAGATGTCTTCAGTAAAGCCATCGGAAGATGAAGTTATAGTTTTGTCGTTTAGTGATCGGCAGAAATAGAGTATATATCTTACCGGAAGATGATGTTGTCCATCGGAAGATGTCTTCAGTAAAGCCATCGGAAGATGAAGTTATAGTTTTGTCGTTTAGTGATCGGCAGATATAGAGTATATATCTTACCGGAAGATGATGTTGTCCATCGGAAGATGTCTTCAGTAAAGCCATCGGAAGATGAAGTTATAGTTTTGTCGTTTAGTGATCGGCAGATATAGAGTATATATCTTACCGGAAGATGATGTTGTCCATCGGAAGATGTCTTCAGTAAAGCCATCGGAAGATGAAGTTATAGTTTTGTCGTTTAGTGATCGGCAGATATAGAGTATATATCTTACCGGAAGATGATGTTGTCCATCGGAAGATGTCTTCAGTAAAGCCATCGGAAGATGAAGTTATAGTTTTGTCGTTTAGTGATCGGCAGATATAGAGTATATATCTTACCGGAAGATGATGTTGTCCATCGGAAGATGAAGTTATAGTTTTGTCGTTTAGTGATCGGCAGATATAGAGTATATATCTTACCGGAAGATGATGTTGTCCATCGGAAGATGTCTTCAGTAAAGCCATCGGAAGATGAAGTTATAGTTTTGTCGTTTAGTGATCGGCAGATATAGAGTATATATCTTACCGGAAGATGATGTTGTCCATCGGAAGATGTCTTCAGTAAAGCCATCGGAAGATGTCTTCAGTAAAGCCATCGGAAGATGTCTTCAGTAAAGCCATCGGAAGATGTCTTCAGTAAAGCCATCGGAAGATGTCTTCAGTAAAGCCATCGGAAGATGAAGTTATAGTTTTGTCGTTTAGTGATCGGCAGATATAGAGTATATATCTTACCGGAAGATGATGTTGTCCATCGGAAGATGTCTTCAGTAAAGCCATCGGAAGATGTCTTCAGTAAAGCCATCGGAAGATGTCTTCAATAACTGAAATCGGAAGAAGACATTGGTACCTTGCTCACCATATCAGCCATCTCCTTTGAATTGGTCTGCTGGGCTTCTTTAATGCGGTCCAAGACGGAGGGCCGTAGCGTCAGATTTGCCAGTACGGCCGATAGTTTAGAAACTACCTCCAGTTCAAACCTCTGAATTTCTGTCCTCAAAGGCAACGAGATGGTAGCCAAGGCCGGTTGCATAGTAGGCGGCATCCTACTCAACGCATCGGCTACCACTTTGGCTTTCCCCGGGTGATATTTAATTTCAGCATCGTAATCTTTCACGAATTCTAACCTCCGCCTTTGCCTCATATTCAACTTCTTCTGAGTAAAGATGTACTTCAAACTCTTGTGATCAGAGAACACCTCACATGATTGGCCATACAAGTGGTGTCTCCATACCTTCAGCGCAAAGACAACTGCCGCTAACTCAAGGTCGTGAGTAGGGTAGTTTTCTTCATGGCTCTTCAATTGTCGGGATGTGTATGCTACCACTTTCTCTTCTTGCATTAATACACATCCCAAGCCAATCTTGGACGCATCACAGTACACGCTGAACTTGCCGTTTTCAACTGGCAATACTAGTAGAGGAGCTGTGGTTAACTTTTGCTTGAGTGTCTGAAAGCTCCCTTCACATGCTTCAGACCACCTGAACTTGATGTCCTTCTTTGTTAAGCTGGTCATAGGCTTCGCTATCACAGAAAATCCCTTGATGAATTTCCTGTAATAACCAGCTAGGCCGATAAAACTTCGTACCTCGCTTGCATTCCTCGGTCTTGGCCAGTCTCTTACAGCCTCAATCTTGGCCGGGTCCACAGATACTCCTTCAGCAGACACTACATAACCTAGGAAGTTAATTCTGCTCAGCCAAAATTCACACTTTGATAGCTTGGCATATAGTTGATGCTGCTTCAGGATTGACAGTACCATGGCCAAGTGCTTCTCATGCTCGGCCCTACTCCTGGAATAAACCAGAATGTCGTCGATGAAAACGATCACAAATTTATCCAAGAAGTCCTGGAATATCCTGTTCATCAAGTCCATAAATGCCGCCGGAGCATTAATTAACCCGAATGACATCACCAAGAACTCGTAATGCCCATACCGGGTCTTGAATGCGGTCTTTGGAATATCTTCGGGTCTGACCTTCAACTGGTAATATCCGGAGCGCAAGTCAATCTTTGAGAATACCCAAGCCCCTTGCAGTTGGTCAAATAAGTCATCGATTCTCAGCAACGGGTACTTATTCTTGATCGTCAACTTGTTCAGCTCACGGTAGTCAATACACATCCGTAGGGACCCATCCTTCTTCTTGACAAACAAGACGGGAGCACCCCACGGAGAGAAACTAGGGCGCACAAAGCCCTTGTCCACCAACTCCTTTAGCTGAGTCTTCAATTCCTTCAGCTCGATTGGTGCCATACGGTACAGATTCTTTGACAATGGTTCCGCACCTGGGTATACGTCAATTTCAAACTCGATTTTGCGATCAGGTGGCAATCCCGGTAGGTCATCCAAGAAAACCTCAGGAAAGTCTCGGACTACTGGAATATTTTGAAGTTTCACCTCACCTTGCCTTCGTACGTCTATTACATGGGCCAGAAATCCAATGCACTCTGACTTCATCAGCCGTTGAGCTTTTAAGGAAGATACAACAGGCATACGGTGTTTCTTCGGTACCGCCTGATAAGAGAATTCTACTTCATTCGGGTGTTTAAACAACACTAGCCTGGACCTACAGTTGATGGTGGCATGATGTCTAAACAGCCAATCCATCCCCAGAATGACATCGTACCCTTTCATACCGATGACGATAAGGTTGGCGTACAACTTCTGGTCTCCTACTGACACTATATCACCCCGTACCACCTGCTCGGAGTGCATAAACTCTCCGGACGGTAGCATAATGCTGTAGGGCTGATCTGACGACGTACAATTAACCTTCTGTCTAACTACGAAGTCCCTTGCCACAAACGAATGTGTGGCCCCAGTATCCCACAAGGTATAAGCAGGTACATCACACACCAAAATTGTACCTGTAATTGCTGTGTGCAGATCAGCATCATCAACGTCCTCCATCATTGCAAACACTCTCGGCACGGCTTGACCCGTTCTGGTGTCGGGCATCGGACAGTTTCGAACTTGATGGCCTACTTTGCCACATCGGAAACATTGGCCAGTAAAGAGCCTGCAGTCTCCCGTATGATTTCTCTGGCAGCGCGGGCATACATGAAGCTGAGGAGCTCGCATAGGTCTTTTCCCTTTGTCCTGATAAATGGCAACTTCATTTGGTCTTTTGACACCTCTGTTCTGTTGTTGCCGTGGTTGCCCAAACTGACTCTTTTGTTGCTGTTGTTGCTGCTGAGGGGCATCTTGCATGATTCTCTTTGATGTATATCTCTGAGACTTTGCCTCTAAGGCTTCCAACTGATAAGCCTTAGCTACCACCTTTGTGTATGGGGCCTCGTCAAATCCCCCGTATGTAATCCCTCGTAAGAGGTCCATCTTCAAACCCTGGATAAATTGATGCACCTTATTTTCATCAGTGGCCACTAGGTGGGGTGCATAACGGGATAGTGAATCGAACTTCTGAACATACTCGGCCACCGTCCCAAGCTGTCGTAGTCGAGAAAATTCCAGCAACTTCTCCTTCCTCATGCTGCGGTCAAAGTACTTTTCGTAGAAGAGTGTTTTAAACCCCTCCCAGCTTAATGCCACAGTGGTTGACTGCACTGTATCCCACCAAAATCCAGCACTCTTGGTGAGATAAAACGAGGCACATATCACTTTCTTATTTTCCTCCACCTCTGCATAATTCAGCATGCGCTCAATCTGCCGGATCCATTCCTCAGCATGAGTAGGGTCCGTCGATAATCCATCAAATGCAGGCAGCTGGATTTGCCGAAATCTTTCTCCACTAGAGTCACGTGGAGCATTTGCATGGTTATTATGATTCCCATTATTCTCTCTGGCCATCATGCGTTCCATCATTCGTGACTGAACGCCGACCAACTCGGTTAGACGATCGAGGGCGTCGCCTCTGTCATTTGCATCACCCTGGTTTCCTCTCACCATTCTAGAAAATCCTATACATAATAAGGAACTTAACTTAATAAACTAAAACAGATACAGAAACTTAAACACTTACAGTTGGTGAAGCGATCTCACGTGGCGGGTTGCGCAGTCAGACATTTCACAGAATCGGTTTTAAAACCATGTCGCTCGGATACCATACCTGTGACAGCCCGAAACCAGAACCCGATCGGAGTTCGGGATCGGAGCCGTCACTCCGGGACAGGCAACAGAAAACGGGGACTATTTTTTTTTGAACATTTATAAAACTTTTAAACTGGCAGTAGCAGGAAACAGGAAATGAAGGCGGAAGACTTAAATAAAAAGCTGGCGGAAGACTTAGTTTAAAACTGGGCGGAAGACATGAATGACGTCAGCCGGAATATGGGTGACGTCAGGCGGAAGACACAGACAGTAACTGAGATCGGATGAGGAGGTGACGTCAGCCGGAAGATGGATGACGTCAACCGGAAGATATAAGCACTATACTGGCGAAAAAACTGGGATGACGTCAGCCGGAAGACATATTTACACTGGCGGAAGACTTGGGTGACGTCAGCCGGAAGACGGAGTTTTGAAGGCAGCGGTGGACTTAAGCTTTTACGCTGGGCGGAAGACTTATGCTGACGTCAACCGGAAGACATGAATAACTGGGCGGATGACTTGGATGACGTCAGCCGGATGACATAAACTTTGAAGGCAACGGTGGACTTAAACTTTTACGCTGGGCGGAAGACTAAGGCATATAACTGGGGTGGATGACATAATTGACTTTGACTGGGCGGATGACTAAGGCAAAACTGGGGCGGATGACAGAATTGACTTTGACTGGGCGGATGACTAAGGCAAAACTGGGGCGGATGACTAAATTTTTAAGGCAGAATTTGACAACTCTTTAACAGAAAGACATACCAACGGAGAGCAGAAAACAGAAAACATAAACTCTCGGATTCTCAAACCAATTCAAAACATGGTTCTCGAACACAACAGAAGGCATAATAGAAACTTAAGAAGAATTACACTGTATGGATAGCTCTAAAACCAGAGACCATACATGCACAGACTATCAGAAAATATTCCAAACAATTTCAGAATACTTTAGAATATAAACTTAACTGTCAAATACAGCGGTTTTAAACATTGACACCAAAAGCTATACATTGTTTCAGAATTTCAGAGACAGTACGGAATTTAACATGTGATTACAGAATTTCCCAAAACAGAAGTTTTTACAACAAAAACCAGAATTTTCCAGAAAACTTTACAAAATGGACATTACAGAAAACTTAAACCTCGGGTCAGAATTATTATGTGTGACTGCAACATCCAAACCCCGTGAGCTCGATCCTCCAACTACATCAGCTCATCATCTTGAGGCACAAGGTCCTCGTCTGGAGTATCCGTACCCATAACAGGGAGTTCATCTATGAGCCTAGAGCTCAGTAAGAACATGGAATGCAGTGTGCATATGCTATGCATGAACATTTTCAAATACATGAACATTACATTACATTACATTTCACTGAACAGGAAGGTATAAGAGGGAGGAGGAGCTGACGCAACAGGAGTACATGCCACAACAGGACATAACAGGAGTACATAACAGGATGCCAGTCCTCATCCACACTTAACCATACGTTTCATTACAGGTTTTATCTTACTTAACTTCAAATCTGGTGCAAAAACGTTTACATGGTTTTACAGAAAACGTGGATGCATGAACAGATATGATACTTAAACGTAACATACACAGGTGACAGAATAAAACTACGGGAAACAGAACACAAAGAACACGTTTAACTTAAAGTATAACCTACGACCTAACTACCCGAACCAGAACCTAGTATCTCCTTGCTGTAGGGCCTTAAGGGCCAACTTATGCGCATGAACTTACCTGTTTTCTGGAGAGTTGAAAACTTGGATGTCTCTGGAAAAACTCGAACCAGTAGTATGCATGTACAGAATTTAAACACGTTATAAATGCTAACTAAAATCATGTATAATATGCAGCAAACACATTCCAACTCTTTAGAAAACACACCAATGTGTTTTCATCCAAAACAGTGAGTTTTCACCAAAAACCGAAACCCTAAACTTCAGTAAAAACTCACTTTAAACTTGTCCAAACTTGTTAGCATTAAAAGACGCTCACCTTTACTGAAGAAAACGGAGAATTGCTGGAGAAACAAAGTGCGGAAGTTTTGTTTCAATCGCCTGGAAGAGAGAAAGCCGAGAGAGATGAGAGGAAGCAGAGAAGTGAATGAACATTCACGTAGGATGAACTTAGCTTCCTCAACAAGTTGCCACTTGGCAATTATCCATTGGCCTACTCCCACCAACCTTAATTTCTCCCAATTTTACCCTTCCATTGGTTGTTAACCGAATTGACTTCATTTGTTTTGGTTAGTTGACCTTTAGTTTGTTTCCCCCTTAGACATTCCATCATTTTAACCAAAATATTCATTGTATTAATATAATACTAATCCCGTTTAAACGATCTGGGAAAACTGTTACATGACAAAAATGCCGGGTGTTACAGGAAATGTGCCGATTTAGTCAATCGATCCACTATCACCCAAATGGAGTCGTTACCCTTAATCATCTTAGGAAGTGATGGGTAACGACCTGAAAATGAGCGAGTTATCACCCAAAGAGTAAGGGTTGCTCACTGGTCAGCTAACCCGAGTGCAATAAAATGTATGAGCATAAATGAAAATGTTAAAGTGCTCGAAATGAAATGATTTCTTCAGACAAAATGAAGCTAAGAGATGGAAGATGAAGTACGTGTAAAGTGGTGATAGTGTTCTGTGAAGAAAAATAAAGAAACTGATAAAACCCTGAACCGGCCGATAGAGGTATTGATTTACCTCTCGGCTAATGCTTCTTCCAAGGAAGAAGACCAGTTTTTGGGAATGATGTGACCTTCTCTTATGATTCCAGCACCAAGGTGACTTGGAATAGAGTAAGGAGTAAGAGCTTTCAAGCCACCACACGCTTGGAAGCAATGGAGGTTCTCTCCAATCGGTTTAAGGAAACCGATACTTACCTTGGGCACCAACCCTTGGTGGGATTTCCAATGGCACCAACCCTTGGAAGAAGACTTTCTCTAGACACTAGTCTAAATGAAATACCTCAATTGTATTAAGTTTGGCAAAAGACCCCTACAATGGCCTTGAGTATTGCTTAAATAGAGTTTAGGGGGGTAGCTAGGTTTACAAGATTAAATGTGAGCCATTGGATGAAAAAAAGATGATGGGTGGCCAAGATCAATTGTGCTTCTTCTCCCTTGTGCCATGTCATCGATCCATGTCTCCACTTGCAAGTGTCCTTTGATGCCAAGTCATGCCTCTCCAAGCCCAAAGCAATTGGGTCTCTCTAAGCTCCATCTTCAAGTTCCATCTTCAAGCTTTGTCTTCTATTGGGTTGGGTCTCTCCCATCAAGATGGCTTACTTGAAACTGAGTTCTACCCATATAAGCTTAAGGCCAAAATGGTCTTTCTCAAAGAAACATAAAAGCAATGAAAAATAAATAAAAATTACCCGGGAAGACAAATTCCCGCTTCTGATGCTCCACTGGTGCTCAAGTGTAACCTTCATCCCGAGCATCCCAAAAAATAGTGTGAAGAGGTTTGTCCATGTCTCCTTGGCTAGGTGTCCACTTCAAGTCACCAATTGGTCCATCACCTGCAAAATAAATAAATTCATTAGTACATAAGTTATAAGTGTCATGGGACTCGGTTATGGGCTGAGTTTTGGTTTGAGACCTAGTAATGGGCCTATGGGACACATCTGGAAGTCCCACTACCAAGTCCATAGTAATATGCTCCCACTTCCATTGAGGCACCATAAGTGATTGCAATGTACCTGTAGGTCGTTGATACTCCGCTTTGACTTGTTGACAAGTAAGACACTTCTCCACAAATTTGGCTACATCCACTTTCATCCCACGCCACTAATAGTGCTGCTTCAAATCTCGATACATTTTTGTTGATCCAGGATGTACCGAGTAAGGGGTTGAATGTGCTTCCTTCAATATAGCCTCCTTTAATTCAGCATCCTCTGGTATACACCATCTCTTTTTAAACTTGATAATCTCACTATCAGATACGAAAAATTCAGAATCTTTTCCCGCCTCCAAATCGCTTTTAACTTTGCAAACATAAGCATCTCCCCATTGTTTCTCCTTTATTTGCTCCAGTAAACTTGGTTGAAGCGTCATAGTAGAAAATCTATCTAATAGCCCAAATGGCACAACTGCGATATCAAATTTCTGCATCTCCTTAGTTAACTGCCTTGGAATCAGCCGCAACGAAGAAATTTGAGACGATGCTCTTCTACTCAAAGCATCAGCTACTATATTAGCTTTGCCAGGATGATAAATAATTTCGCAGTCATAGTGCTTTACCAATTCTAACCATCTACGCTGCCTTATATTTAGATCCTTCTGGGTTAGAAAGTATTTCAAACTCTTGTGATCCGAATAAATCTCTCACCTTTTTTCATAAAGATAATGCCTCTAGATTTTTAGTGCATAAACTACTGCTGCAAGCTCCAAATCATGTGTTGGGTAGTTCTTCTCGTATTCCTTCAACTATCTCGAGGCATAGGCTACTACTTTTCCTTCTTTCATGAGGACACATCTCAATCCATACTTCGAAGCGTCACTATATACAATATATTTTTCTGATCTGGATGGTATAGTAAGTATAGGTGCTGAGACTAACCTTTTCTTCAGCTCCTGAAAGCTTTGCTCGCACTCCTCAATCCATGAATACTTGGCACCTTTCTTAGGGTTGAAAAACCTTCTACGAATCTCCGATAATATTCCGCAAGACCAAGAAAACTCCTTATTTCAGATGCATTCTTCAGTTGAGGCCATTTACTAACATCTTCAATCTTTGATGGGTCTATTGCTACACCCTCCTTTGAAATTATGTGATCAAGAAAAACCACTCTCCATCCAAAATTCATACTTGGATAACTTTGCATATAACTTCTCACGTCTCAATGTAGATAAAATAATCCTTAAATATTTTTCATGCTCCTCTTTGCTCTTGGCGTAGATAATAATGTCGTCAATGAAGACTATCACAAAGTCATCCAAAATGGTCTTGAAAGTCCGATTCATCAGATCCATAAATGCGGCTGGTGCATTACTTAATCCGAACGACATGACTCGGAATTCAAAGTGGCCATATCTAGTACAAAACGCTGTCTTAAACACGTCGTCCTCCTTAATTCTCAATTGATGATATCCAGACCTTAGATCAACCTTCGAGAAGACTGCTGCTCCCTTCAATTGATTAAATAAATCATCGATCCTCGGCAGTGGGTACTTGTTCTTGATAGCAACTTTGTTGAGCTCTCTGTAGTCGATACACATTCTCATCGATCCATCCTTTTTTTTCACAAATAAAAACGGACCTCCCCAGGGTGAGAAACTCGGTTGGATAAATCATGTAACACCCGGCTTTACAGAATATTAATATAGTAATATAAATGACATTTTTGATAAATATGTCAAATCAAGTCTGTTTTGCAAAAAGGAAAACGTTATTATAATCCTAATAATTAATATGGATTTTGAGAAAATTTCGGGAATTTTAGGAGTCGTAATGCTAATTTTACGAGAATTATGTTTCTCATAATATAAAAGGTATTTTGGTAAAAATAGTAAACGAGGTCCGATTTACAAACGGACAGTTTTATTAGGACCCTAATAATAAGTTGGAATTATTGGTGAAATAAGGAAGTTTGGAGAAACCAAATCTTTAGCTAATTAACGAAACAAATATAAAAATAAAGAAAATGGCAAAATGATAATTTACAAAGTAAAATTTTAATTAAAAATCAAAATCCTCTCTTTCTCCCTCATTTCTTTCTTCCTGCGTGAGAACCAGAGAGCGATGCTTCTCCCTCTCATGGCTTCTCTCCATTTCGACGCCGGTTCTTCCTCCGTTCGTCCTCTGTTCTTCACGTTTTCTTCCCCAAACTCGATTCTAGGTAAGATTCTATAGTTTTGAGAAGTTAATTCGAAGTTTTCGGGTCATTTAACGGTTAGGGTTACGTTTAGGGTTTTGTGAAAAACGTGATTTAGGGTTAGAAATCGATAGGTTTGCCGTAGTTGTGAAGATAATGGAAGTGTTGAACGTTATTGAACGAAGTTAAATGATTCGTTGAGAAATGTTTGGTTTTATGGATTTTCAAAGTTTTAGGAAACTCCGTTAATGGAGGTTTTGGTAAGTTGAACGTGAAATGCTCGACGAAATGCCTCAATGAAGTATTTTAGAGTTTTAGAAATTCTTTAGTTAAGAGTTTCGTTAATTTGACGCTTAAAGGTTTGAACGTACTTTAACGTAGATTGTTGTGAAATTGCCGTAGGTGAACAACGCTCGTGGACGGAGCTCAGTGCGCTACGGACGACAGGTAAGTTCTCGTGACTTACTAGGGCCGATTGGCCTACACCGTACATCGATGTCGCGTTGAGGATCATTGGTGAATTGCTTGTTTATATGCTTTGGATGAGTAGTTAAGATTAGTTCTTTTATAGGTTATGTTTTTATTGTCTTGATGGTATATATGTTGAATATAGATTATGCTTTTTATTTTCTTGATGGTACATATGTTGAAGGTTATGTTATGCACGTGTTCATGCATCCTGGTTTTTAAATGAGCATGGTTTTTAAAAGAGCATGGCTTTTAAATGAGCATAGAAAATGAACTTCCGCACGATGTTTTCATGAAAAGCGATGTGGCCCGAAAGGGGGCTATTGATCTATTGTGTAGGCACAAAGGGGTCTATCACAATACCACATCGTCTGAAACTAAATGAATCTACGTAATCTGTTATCTGGTCACGCGAGGTGGGGCTCAGGCATGGTTGTTGTTTATGCGAGCATGTACCCCCCTCCGCTAGATTGAAAGGGTTGTCCGACTGCGGGATGAATCCTCTCCATTTAGCGGGCTAATATCTCGGTGACAATATGTCTGCGACGTAATGATAAGAAAATGTTGCATGATTTCCTGAAACTCATCTGCATAGCATGCATTTACATTTACGAACCTTGCTGAGCCTTTAGCTCATAGTGTGTCTGTATGGTGTAGGGGTATCGAAGCAGGTGAGGACGATGTTCCTCCTCCTAAAGCATGAGTCCAGTTGAAGAAGAATGATTGCGGGAGTGTGCTGGCGCAGTCGAGGCGTTTCATGACCCGTGGGGATGTATGTAGGTATTTTGGGTGATTTTGGATAGAAAACGTTTAAGGAAAAATATTTGTACATATAGAACATTATAGGATGTTTGGATCTGGACTAGTTGATAGGTTTATGTTTCGAAGTTTTTAAACGTTTTGGGAACTTATTTTATAATCGCTTGGTGATTTTAAAACAGGAGGAAACGTTTGGTTTTTTAAACGGATCCATGCGGTTGGAAAACGTATTTTGTTTGAATTGTGACTAGAGTCGGTTTTGAGCGAGATTATGGAGATGTATGAGTATTGGGTGGTTTGATGTTGGAATGTAATTGTGGAATTGAATTTGAGTTAAGTGGTTATGCAGGAAAAATGGAAGAAGAAAGAAAGGAGAGAAGAAAGAAGAAAAGGAGAAGGGGAGCCGAGCTCTCTGGAAAAATTTCAGATAGCTTGGAGATCGATCGCCTCTTTGGGTCGATCGATCGCCCCTCCTTGCCAGGCGATCGCCTGGAGTGGCGATCGCCAGGCGAAATGGTCGATCGCCGAAGGGCGATCGATTGCCTATTTTGGGCGATCGATCGCCCCTCGGTTTTGTGAACTGCGATCGATCGCCTGTTTTGGGCGATCGATCGCCCTTGCACTTTAGGGATGAAAGTCCCTTTTTGCCCATGTTTTGTCTTGTTTCGCTGGCCGATAGTTTTTTTGTTTTAAATATAATTTCTTTTAATTGTTTTACTCAATTGTTTCAATTTGTTTTGAATGGTTTTCCTAGACGACTTTAACGATTTTGTTTTTAATTTAAATTCCGCTTAAATGAAATTAAAGTTATTAGGATAAAAAAAATAATAATAAATAAATAAATACGGTAAAAAGTAGGATACGGGCTAGGGTCGCTACAAATTCTTTCTCTAGCAAATCGTCAAGTTGGGTCTTTAACTCCTTTAACTCATTTGGTGTCATTCTATAAGGAGCTTTAGAGATCGGTGTCGTTCCAGGTAATAGCTCAATGCTGAATTCCACATCTCTCGCAGGTGATAACATTGTCAGGTCATCGGGAAAGACGTCAGGAAATTCATTAACTATCGGCACCATATCTAATGTCGTAGCTTCATTAGGTTCGGAACAAATGACACTAGCTAGAATACCAATGCAACCAGAATTTAATAAACTCCGAGCTCGCATTGCTGAAATTACTGGAACTGTTAAACTTTTAGAATTCCCATAGAAGAAAAATGGCTTTGCTCCAAGCAGTTGAAACTTCACCATTCTTTTTCGACAATTGATAGTTGCATAGTAATTGGTAAGCTAATCCATTCCAAGGATAACATCGTAATCATGCATTGGCAAAATAATTAAATCAACTTCCAGTTGATTTTCCCCAATACACACTTCGCACCTTCTAATAATAGAATCGGCAATCATAAGCTTGCCCGAAGGTGTAGCTACTCTCATATTACATTCTAGAGACACTACTTTAATATCAAACTTCTTAGCATGCCAAAGGGAGATAAAGGAATGCGTAGCTCCATAATCAATTAATATGCTAGAAGATATGCCAGAAATAAATATCGAACCTCTCACCCTAGATGCATTCCCTTCAGCTTCATCTCTAGTCATGGCGAAGACTCTAGCAGTTGTTTTGGTTTGCTCCCGGGCATTCTTTGGACAATTATTAATATAGTGTCCGGGTTGACCGCATTTAAAACACGTGTTGGCCTGAACGCGACACTCTCCGAAATGTGGCTTTTTACATGAGGGACATAAAGGTGCATTTGTCGTAGTAGGTTCCCTCTTCACAAACTTGGAAGGTCCTCTAGCAAACTTAGAAGGTCTTCCAGCCGATCCACTGTTCATGGGTCGCTTAAATACAACTAATTGTTGTGGTAGAACTTTATGTCGTGCATCTTGAGTCGCATGGCTATATCTCCTTCACAATTCTTGGGCCTTGATGATATCTTTCTCTCATTGCTGTGCAGACGGTGCTTTCTCCACCACAAATGCAAATGAAGAGTTCTTGGAGGTAATAAGACGGATGTCCTTGAGTATCTCCGCCCTTAATCCTTGGATGAACCGTTTCACCTTCATAGTCTCATTACCAGCAATGTGAGGGGCATAACGAGACAATTGCTCAAATTTATGTAGATAGTCCATCACGCTTCCGGCCTGCTTGAAAGCCATAAATTCCTTAGCTTTTGCATCCATCATTGAGTCCGTGAAGTACTTCTCATTGAATAATTCTTGAAATTTCTCCCAAGTCATAGTAGCAACTGAATGCATCGCCTTTACGGAATCCCACCAATAGCATGCTTCCATCCGAAATATAGAAGATGCACAAAGAACTTTCTCTTCATCAGAAATTTGGGCATGCTCAAAGATTTCGCCAATGGTTCTGATCCAATCATCTGCAGCTGCCATATCTGCTAAATTTTCGTAGAAATTTGGAGGGTTCAAACGTCGAAATCTGTCGAAATCCATATCTGCATGCCGAGGCCTATTTGGAACTTGGGCCTGCATATTTGTTGCTTGAACCGCGGCAGTGACTGCTTGAGCTACCGCATTACTGCTTGCGACAGTTGTTTATTTTGTCTGGCCTGCATCTCGATCATGTCCATCATCCGATCGAGTAAGGCATCCCGATCATTTCTATCTCCTCCACGATTGGTCATAGTCTACATCACAATGATCTTATTTTAAGAAAATCTATCTTACATACTTATTTTGGAAATGTACTACAGTATTACATAACATACTTTTATCAAAACATAAATTTTTAATACCGACTTACTTGCTGATTGACAATCTTTCAGGTGCACGTGAGCATACAGAGTAGTCTACAGAATCGTTTTATAAACCTTGGGCTCTGATACCATGTTGTAACGCCCCAATTTAGAAATCCCCAATTTGAAACCCTAATTTTGAAAATCCTAAATTTTTTCCCCAAATTGATTTGAAATCGAGTGTTAAATTATAATTAAAACATTATTTAAAAACTTTAATTTCAAGGAAGCTTGATAATAAATTTGTCAAAATCTTAAAACCAGTGCATATTTAAAACAATTTATGAGACTTTATTTAATAGTAAAATCCTACATAATTAGTTCAAAATCTTAAATTGAAATAAAATATTAAATATCGTTTTTTAAAAATTTAAAGCATACTAAATTAAATTTTTTTCTTCAAACTCAATAATATCTTCTTCTTCTTATTGCTCGCTTGCCACTGGAGGGTTCTCAATCGCAGCTAGTTCTTCCTCATATAAAAACTCACCTACATCACAAGTTAAAACAAAATTATGAGAAAATCTCAGTAAGTGGAAATACGTGCATGTTACAAAACTTTTACTTTTACTTTTACCGAATCCTGTTAACAGTTGCATACTAGTTGAAAATTCAACCTTCTTTTAAAACTTGTCATCTCATTGTCGTTTAGGCTTCGTCATCTTTTACTTTTACTTTTAACGTTCAAGCTCATCATCTCACTGTCGTTCAGACTTTTGCTATCACGTTAAAACATATGCTCAATCTCACCATCCCACTGTCATTCAGGCTTTTGCTATCACATTTTCTGTCAATTCCATCATTTTCATTCACATGCAATTATGCTACAAATTTTATCTTTTAAACTATTCTATATTGATATTCTAAAATATGTGCTCAACAATTGAAAACGTGTGATAAAATAAAACAATAATAAAATAATATATATATCTTATGATGTAGGGCCGTAGTCAAAACTTTGTATTTCACTTACTTGGATTCCGAGCAATTTGTGTATATTGGGATATTCCAAGAATTTTCAAAATAATACTCTGCTCAAATAAAATATTTGATTTTAAAAATCCTACTTAATAAATCCAATTTCAAAGTAATTTGATCAAAATTTACTTACGTTGTAATCTTAGGTCGGATCGGATCATTTGGTTTGATTTGGATCGAATCGGACGGTTCCAAAATATTTCCTCTCTAATTCGAATATAAATATTAAAATCACACTTAAATTATTTCAACTTTAAAAAAATTTGGGCAGAAATTTCTTACCGGTTAAATTTTCTATCAGTCCAGATCGATTCAGGTTGAAAATCAGGTCGGGTCCAGTGAACAGTACCATGTTAGGTGATGAACAGTACCAGATCGGGTCGGGTGAACAGTACCGAGTCTGGTTCGGGTGGGGTGAACAGTGTCAGACCGGTTCGGGTCAAGTTGGTTCACTACTGGTCCGGTTCGATTCGATCATAGTTGTCTTAAGTGAACCGGTTCGGTCTGGATTGCTGGGTCGGTTCAGGTTATAAACCAAACTTCTTATTCTTCTTCGCGATTTCTGCAGAGAGTGAGAGGGAGAATCAGAGAGAGAGATTGAGCGATCGACAGAGGAAAAACGGAGAGGGAGCGAGAGCTTACTCCGATGGGTCGTCGACGGTGTTCAAGGGATCTTCGCCGGAGAGCTCGGCTGCTAGAGAGGAAAGCTTCGTCGGAGCTCGACTGAGCAGTGGTCGGAGACTGAGGTAAGTATTCCTCTCTGCTGAAGAACTCAGGAAGAGTTGTGGTGAGAGTTTCCTTCTCCTAGAAGGCTCTATTTATAGGGGGAGCCTCACCCCCGCGCCTTCCGTGGAATCCGCCCTTAGTTCGGATTTTCCGGCTGCTTCACGATCGGCGCCGGATTTCCAGTGAGTGATTTGTTCAGCTGATTCTGAACAGTGCTCTTTATGAGGTCTAGGTTCATTCCAGATTTGTTTTTTCTAAAATCCGAGATTAGCTCATAGTAGAGCTGGAAAAATCCGATCTCCAATCGGTTTCCAGAAAAAGTCCTCTACTATTAACATTTTTGGTTCGAATTTGGGCTAGATTCATCCTAGGTTGTTATCTGATAATCAAAGAAAGAAATCTTTGAAATTAAATTTTGAATTTTTAATTCAATCAATTGAATTGAACCCTAAAATGTTAACACACTCACTCGACGGACGTTCCTCTGTACACCAATTGAATAATAAGGTTTTTGGCGGATGAAGTTCGTTTATATAGAGCTCACATTGTCCATCGTTAAAACCCCACCAACTAGGATAGGAAACCAGTTTTATAACTGCCAATCTCAACCAAAAACTAAAAAATTTGAACTTTGAATTTATGATACCTGTAAACCCCAGATATCACATACATGTATGTAATCAATTGTTTTCTTGTGTGTATATGAGGTGAATGTGACTCATCAACAAGAAGTCCCTTTTTGCATAGTTTATGCCATAGTCTCTTTTACTCATATGTCGTAAATGCATGTGTCATAGTCTAGTAACATCTTCCACTGATAACAAAGTTATATGCACCATGATGAGCAGTGAAGGAGGGGATAGTTTCGGAAAAAAAGATTGTGAGATGGCAAGTTTGTTAGGAAAGGTGATGCGTGTGAAGAGGGGAAAAAAGACGTTATAAATACAAAGGATGGGGGAAGAGAAGGACATCAATTATTCTCTAAAGCAAAAGTAGTATTGCCTATGTAATTCTCTTTCCGAGTTGCACACTCGTTGATGTGTCCGGACCGGTGTTTCGCCAAAGCCGCGGTGTTTTTATTTCTGTTTTGCGTGTTGTTTTGTGGTAATTTTGCTATGGACTATTTTGAAGTCCATCAATGGTATCATAGCCAGCACAAGGTCCCTATCAGGCAGTAGTTATGGGAGGAGATGGAGTATCAAAGCCGACAGCACAAGCCTCCTACTAGGAAACAGTTACTGGAGAAGATGAGGCAGAATATGGCATTGAAAAGGCTAACTGTGGTAAATAGGTATCTTTCCATTTTGCCAAAATTATGCGAGGAACTGCGTCTCTGGAAGGATGAATTTCAGAACACTAGAGATACCAAAAACAGAGATACTACTGTGATTTTTTAGGTTGGAGTCTTAATACATTCATTAATCGATGAAGGAAAGGGAGCAGATGAAGTGCAACTGCCCATTTTTTGAAAAACAAGTCAAGAGTTCCTGGATGTCAAACAGCCATTCATCAGACGATGGCATCGAAGACACAACAGAAATGTAGAACAACGAAGAAACAAAAATAGAGAAGTTTACTAGCTTGGTGCTGCCGAGTTGTCCAAGCGACAGAGAGGCTTGAGAAAAGGTCATTGTTCAATAGAAGAGCATTCTGCCATCCATCTCCGATCCTATTCTGAAGATCATAGACAAGTTTTCAGGTTTCTGCTCGTCAAAGCTTTTCCCATCGGAAGGACGAGGAATGGCGTCACGCGGGGGAGGACCTGTCATTGTTCAGACACAACAGTTTTGCAAGGGAGAAAATGTTTACCATAGGTGGTCGAACGATCGTGAAACAGTTCTGGCTAGGGAAGCTTTTCTTCCAATAAAGAAAGATCCAAGGATTCAACATTTAGCGAAAACACTTACAAAGTGGCTCGGGGCTGAGCCAGTATTTTTGCGGAAGGGACAAGATTCAGATCACCGACCTTAGCAAAGGCGGCTTAAAAATGATAGAGGCGGAAGGCCCAAGAAGACGGATCAAAGAGGATCGGCGGGAGGAGAGAGAAGGTGTCACGCCCCATTTCTCATGATGCATAAAAACATGGGCCAAGGGCCCAAGGAAGGAGGGGCGCGACATCCTCCTTAGGCGTGCTAAAATATTCCAAGTGTTGGTGGGCACTTGAAGCACGCGGGCTGGATCACTTGGACTGAGGCAGTCCAAATCTGGGCGCTGGCCCAGGCGCATATGGCGCTGGGCCGAGCGCTGGGCCGATGGGGCAGGCCCACGCGAGAAGGTAGAAGGGCATTTATGTTAGTGCTTCATTTATGTTAGTGCTCACATTCATGTTAGTGCTCACATTCATGTTAGTGCTCTCATTTATGTTAGTGCTTATTTATAAGGATTCATGTACATGGCCTTGGCCATTTGTGTATAAATAGGTCATGAGCAACCAAACCAAGACATCAACTTCGAGTTTGAGTGTCTTGAGCATTGTGGTGTGCCTTGGAGAGAAATTGTTTCCTAGTTCTTGTTTTCGGAAATCAAGGAGGGTTGAGAGGGTTTTCCCGTAAACACTGTCTCTTTTATATTCCGCATTATTGAGAGGAGGGGCTGGCCTAGTCGAGGACTTGACGCCATCACTCGGTAAAAATTCCGGCAAGAATTTAACCGTGTGACAACTTGGTATCAGAGCGCGGTTTCGTTGGGAACAAACCAACCACAAATAAATGGATTCTCTTTCGCAAGGAACCTTGGAGGCTATTCTTGCGAGGCTCGAAGTGTTGGAAAGCCTAATGGGCGTTTCAATGGTGACATCGGAGGACAAGCCATTGATCGTGGGTCACCGAACGATGAGATTGGAGTTGGATGAATTCCAAGCATCGGTGGGGGCGGATATTCTTGCTATCGAGCAACGCATGGAGGGCTCTATCGAGAGGATAGACAAAGGGTTGGCTCGGATAGGCAAGGAGGCGGTTGGTGGTTCAAGTCGGAGGTTGGGAACCTCGGCCACACAATATAAGGTTCCGGAGCCAAAACCTTATAATGGAGACCGCAATGCAAAGGAGGTTGAGAACTTTCTTTGGGACATGGAGCAATACTTCATGGTGGCCAGAATTGACCAGGAGAATCAAGTCACAATCACGAGCATGTACTTGGTGGGGGATGCCAAGTTATGGTGGCGGCAAATCCAACACATGGAGCCACGAATTGACACTTTCGAGCTTTTCAAAAGAGAGTTGAAAGATCGTTCTTACCTCTTAATTCGGAATGGACGGCTAAGGAAGCTTTGAGGGAGCTTAAACAAACAGGTTCGGTGCGCGAATATGTAAGGGAATTTAGCTCTATTCTACTTGATATTCGGGAGATGCACGAGAGTGACAAGTTATTTAACTTTGTGGCGGGTCTTCAACCATGGGCTCAAGTGGAGTTGAGGCGGCATGGGGTAAAGGACGTTCAATCAGCCATTTCTATAGCCGAGAGTTTGGTGGACTACAAAGCCATGTCCTCATCCGAGAAGAAAGGGAAGGAGGAAAAACATTTGGGTAAGGCACATGGTGAGAGCAAAGAAAAGGGGAAAACATCTCAAGATGCTTTCAAGTCGGTGGGAGGTGATCAATCACAACCGAGGAAGACTTTGGGGTGCTTCATTTGTGGAGGATCTCACTTTGCAAGAGAGTGCCCAAGCAAAGGCAAGGTGTCCACATTGCGGGTTAGAGGAGAGGACTCCGACGGAGAGGAGGTGCCTCGAGCTAACTCCATGCAACTTGTCAAGACCATTTCTAGTGGTGATGAAGAGGTGTATCGGGCGAATTCACTTCAACTACTAGACACCGTTGTGGAGCAACAAAAGGGGGCGGGTGGTCCCCTTGCAAGGAAGTGATGAGGAGACTTTCGGGTTCCGTAAAGGCCTTCGGAATCCATGGTGCATTTGACCGAGCCAAGGTAGGCGAAGTGGATGCAAAGGGGAGGCAAAAGTGGTCGCTAAGCAACTCAAATGGACATGAGGAAGGCAAGGACTACAACATTTGACGAGTTTTGTCAAAGGTATCATCATCAACAAAAGCTAGCCGAGGAGGGTTTGTTGAAGCTTTTGGGCGTGGGAGCCGAGTGATGGGAGGGCGCGGGTCTTTGGAGGAAAGCCAATTATCGTGCATAGATGTGGAACATCCAAAATCAAGTGGGTGCTACAATTGTTTGAAGACAACTTGAAGTGGGCCTATGGAAGCTACGTGGGAGGACGTGGGTCTATGGCATTTCAAGAGGTGGACCTAGTTGGGGGTTGACGAGGACGTCAACCATGATAAGTGGGGGAGATTGTCACGCCCCATTTCTCATGATGCATAAAAACATGGGCCAAGAGCCCAAGGAAGGAGGGGCGCGACATCCTCCTTAGGCGTGCTAAAATATTCCAAGTGTTGGTGGGCACTTGAAGCACGCGGGCTGGATCACTTGGACTGAGGCAGTCCAATCTGGGCGCTGGCCCAGGCGCATATGGCGCTGGGCCGAGCGCTGGGCCGATGGGGCAGGCCCACGCGAGAAGGTAGAAGGGCATTTATGTTAGTGCTTCATTTATGTTAGTGCTCACATTCATGTTAGTGCTCACATTCATGTTAGTTCACATTCATGTTAGTGCTCACATTCATGTTAGTGCTCACATTCATGTTAGTGCTCACATTCATGTTAGTGCTCACATTCATGTTAGTGCTCACATTCATGTTAGTGCTCACATTCATGTTAGTGCTCACATTCATGTTAGTGCTCACATTCATGTTAGTGCTCACATTCATGTTAGTGCTCACATTCATGTTAGTGCTCACATTCATGTTAGTGCTCACATTCATGTTAGTGCTCACATTCATGTTAGTGCTCACATTCATGTTAGTGCTCACATTCATGTTAGTGCTCACATTCATGTTAGTGCTCACATTCATGTTAGTGCTCACATTCATGTTAGTGCTCACATTCATGTTAGTGCTCACATTCATGTTAGTGCTCACATTCATGTTAGTGCTCACATTCATGTTAGTGCTCACATTCATGTTAGTGCTCACATTCATGTTAGTGCTCACATTCATGTTAGTGCTCACATTCATGTTAGTGCTCACATTCATGTTAGTGCTCACATTCATGTTAGTGCTCACATTCATGTTAGTGCTCACATTCATGTTAGTGCTCACATTCATGTTAGTGCTCACATTCATGTTAGTGCTCACATTCATGTTAGTGCTCACATTCATGTTAGTGCTCACATTCATGTTAGTGCTCACATTCATGTTAGTGCTCACATTCATGTTAGTGCTCACATTCATGTTAGTGCTCACATTCATGTTAGTGCTCACATTCATGTTAGTGCTCACATTCATGTTAGTGCTCACATTCATGTTAGTGCTCACATTCATGTTAGTGCTCACATTCATGTTAGTGCTCACATTCATGTTAGTGCTCACATTCATGTTAGTGCTCACATTCATGTTAGTGCTCACATTCATGTTAGTGCTCACATTCATGTTAGTGCTCACATTCATGTTAGTGCTCACATTCATGTTAGTGCTCACATTCATGTTAGTGCTCACATTCATGTTAGTGCTCACATTCATGTTAGTGCTCACATTCATTATAAATAGGTCATGAGCAACCAAACCAAGACATCAACTTCGAGTTTGAGTGTCTTGAGCATTGTGGTGTGCCTTGGAGAGAAATTGTTTCCTAGTTCTTGTTTTCGGAAATCAAGGAGGGTTGAGAGGGTTTTCCCGTAAACACTGTCTCTTTTATATTCCGCATTATTGAGAGGAGGGGCTGGCCTAGTCGAGGACTTGACGCCATCACTCGGTAAAAATTCCGGCAAGAATTTAACCGTGTGACAACTTGGTATCAGAGCGCGGTTTCGTTGGGAACAAACCAACCACAAATAAATGGATTCTCTTTCGCAAGGAACCTTGGAGGCTATTCTTGCGAGGCTCGAAGTGTTGGAAAGCCTAATGGGCGTTTCAATGGTGACATCGGAGGACAAGCCATTGATCGTGGGTCACCGAACGATGAGATTGGAGTTGGATGAATTCCAAGCATCGGTGGGGGCGGATATTCTTGCTATCGAGCAACGCATGGAGGGCTCTATCGAGAGGATAGACAAAGGGTTGGCTCGGATAGGCAAGGAGGCGGTTGGTGGTTCAAGTCGGAGGTTGGGAACCTCGGCCACACAATATAAGGTTCCGGAGCCAAAACCTTATAATGGAGACCGCAATGCAAAGGAGGTTGAGAACTTTCTTTGGGACATGGAGCAATACTTCATGGTGGCCAGAATTGACCAGGAGAATCAAGTCACAATCACGAGCATGTACTTGGTGGGGGATGCCAAGTTATGGTGGCGGCAAATCCAACACATGGAGCCACGAATTGACACTTTCGAGCTTTTCAAAAGAGAGTTGAAAGATCGGTTCTTACCTCTTAATTCGGAATGGACGGCTAAGGAAGCTTTGAGGGAGCTTAAACAAACAGGTTCGGTGCGCGAATATGTAAGGGAATTTAGCTCTATTCTACTTGATATTCGGGAGATGCACGAGAGTGACAAGTTATTTAACTTTGTGGCGGGTCTTCAACCATGGGCTCAAGTGGAGTTGAGGCGGCATGGGGTAAAGGACGTTCAATCAGCCATTTCTATAGCCGAGAGTTTGGTGGACTACAAAGCCATGTCCTCATCCGAGAAGAAAGGGAAGGAGGAAAAACATTTGGGTAAGGCACATGGTGAGAGCAAAGAAAAGGGGAAAACATCTCAAGATGCTTTCAAGTCGGTGGGAGGTGATCAATCACAACCGAGGAAGACTTTGGGGTGCTTCATTTGTGGAGGATCTCACTTTGCAAGAGAGTGCCCAAGCAAAGGCAAGGTGTCCACATTGCGGGTTAGAGGAGAGGACTCCGACGGAGAGGAGGTGCCTCGAGCTAACTCCATGCAACTTGTCAAGACCATTTCTAGTGGTGATGAAGAGGTGTATCGGGCGAATTCACTTCAACTACTAGACACCGTTGTGGAGCAACAAAAGGGGGCGGGTGGTCCCCTTGCAAGGAAGTGATGAGGAGACTTTCGGGTTCCGTAAAGGCCTTCGGAATCCATGGTGCATTTGACCGAGCCAAGGTAGGCGAAGTGGATGCAAAGGGGAGGCAAAAGTGGTCGCTAAGCAACTCAAATGGACATGAGGAAGGCAAGGACTACAACATTTGACGAGTTTTGTCAAAGGTATCATCATCAACAAAAGCTAGCCGAGGAGGGTTTGTTGAAGCTTTTGGGCGTGGGAGCCGAGTGATGGGAGGGCGCGGGTCTTTGGAGGAAAGCCAATTATCGTGCATAGATGTGGAACATCCAAAATCAAGTGGGTGCTACAATTGTTTGAAGACAACTTGAAGTGGGCCTATGGAAGCTACGTGGGAGGACGTGGGTCTATGGCATTTCAAGAGGTGGACCTAGTTGGGGGTTGACGAGGACGTCAACCATGATAAGTGGGGGAGATTGTCACGCCCCATTTCTCATGATGCATAAAAACATGGGCCAAGAGCCCAAGGAAGGAGGGGCGCGACATCCTCCTTAGGCGTGCTAAAATATTCCAAGTGTTGGTGGGCACTTGAAGCACGCGGGCTGGATCACTTGGAGTGAGGCAGTCCAAATCTGGGCGCTGGGCGCTGGCCCAGGCGCATATGGCGCTGGGCCGAGCGCTGGGCCGATGGGGCAGGCCCACGCGAGAAGGTAGAAGGGCATTTATGTTAGTGCTTCATTTATGTTAGTGCTCACATTCATGTTAGTGCTCACATTCATGTTAGTGCTCTCATTTATGTTAGTGCTTATTTATAAGGATTCATGTACATGGCCTTGGCCATTTGTGTATAAATAGGTCATGAGCAACCAAACCAAGACATCAACTTCGAGTTTGAGTGTCTTGAGCATTGTGGTGTGCCTTGGAGAGAAATTGTTTCCTAGTTCTTGTTTTCGGAAATCAAGGAGGGTTGAGAGGGTTTTCCCGTAAACACTGTCTCTTTTATATTCCGCATTATTGAGAGGAGGGGCTGGCCTAGTCGAAGACTTGGCGCCATCACTCGGTAAAAATTCCGGCAAGAATTTAACCGTGTGACAGAAGGGGTCCTCATTCCTCCACTCAAATTGTTCCTTCATACGCTGAGAAGTTGTTGAACTAGTGCTGAAAATCCAACCTATAGTCAATTCTAATACTAGGCTGTTAAGATAGGTCAGACTAGTCAACAAACACCAATTCAAAATTTTATTATTAGACGATGATAAACGTAAAAAATTTATTAATTTTAACTATTTATTTCATTCTTATTTTTTTTCATTTATTGATTTAAATTTAATCAGCGCTCTAGATTCATCGAAAATGATTTTCAGTTTTGTTTCAATTTGCTCACCCATTTCAAATGGTTTAGATTCTTCCAATAATAAATTAAATTCAAGTCATCTCAACCGTCTATTTATATATCATCATATATTCATACTTATTTTGTTAATTTATTACTATATTTACGTGTCTTTCATTTATGTTTGTATAGGTAAAATTATATTAATTCAAAATATTAAAATCATACTATTTATAACCTTCTCATCGTGTCTCATATAAAATTGAATTCATTTTCTTTTTACCATTTGATTAAGTAATTTACATTTTTACCCTTATTCATTTGTTTTATTTATAACGAATATTTATTGGTTCGTCTTTTTTTTTTCTATCATTTTAAATTTAATATGAATGTTATTTTATTCACCAAATTAACGTTCTCTCAAGTTATATTTAATGCTTTTTCATTTTATATCTAATAAGGTTAATGTCCTTCAAAGTTACATTATTGTCGATAATCTTGATTAAAAATTGAGCAAATAATTACGGAGTGTAAAAAATCTAAAAAAAAACAATAAAAAGTGAACTCCAATTTTTTAGAGTTGGTTCAACTTAAATCCTAATTTTTTTTAACAACAAATTTGAGATCCATTCATTTTAAATTTTGAACTTCTTTTTATATTGCACTTTGATCAGCCAACAAAAATAATCTCCAACTCATTGCATCCTAAGAATTATTTTGGTGCTCAACCTCTTTTAACTTGCTCTTACTTCTTTTTTAGACTTGCTCCAACTCTCTATGATAATTTGAAATAATGAACTGAAGTCGAGAATTAGGACTTTTTTTACCATTTCATCGGTTATTTGGACAAAATGACGCCATATTCACGCCTTTGGAAGACTTCAAAGAAACAACATGCCCTCTTTCATATTTGAAGAACTCGATTCTTAATTTCCCACAAATGAAGTCTTGTTTTCTAGCAAATTTATCAATACTCTCGGCTTCGAAATTGCAGAATTTGGTTTGCTTAGAGAGAATTTGAAGCCTTTTTGGAACTCGAATTTGAACGTTGTTATTCTAACGTGGTTGTTCTGTAATTCATCTACCATACCATTTAAAGGATAACTTGAAAGTCCCACAACAGTCATTAAGATTAAGATGCTGAAAACTGGTTCCGAGTTTGGTATTAATCAATTGGGAAGGTCCAAATTGGATAAAGACACTACTTCAATTTTCCTATTGATTTGTGCTTCCTTAGCTACGAAGACCATATGGCTTTACTAAATACAAAGAGGAATTCTCACCTTTAACGTCCCACTAATATCAACTACGAGACTTTTTGGGAATTTTTTTTAAGTAATAAATTTCTATATAAAATATTTTATTTAATTAATAGAGCTAATTTTAAATATTTTGAATGTTTATTTGCAGTTTACCCTTTTGACATTTGAATCTCAAATATTCACTTGATTCCCATATGATTATCAAAAGAACAAACTTTCCAACTCTTGTCTTTGTCGGTGTGAAGATTGTTTTGTAGAATTATTATTGAGAAATATATAAATTATTAATTCATTTTCAATACTTATTAATCATTATTAAAAGACGAAAAGTTATTATTATTCTAAAAAATATTAATTTGATTTAGGAAAACCAATAATAAAGAAGTCAGGTTATTTGTGAAATGCGTATCTTGCTTATGTTAGGAGGTAGCTTTTTATTGGAGTTTGTGTCCTTCTACTTTTTGTCCTTCTTTTATGGATCATTGCACAGTCTTCCCAATTCATACGTTACTGTGATCTGAATCTCAACTTTTCTCCTCTATGACTTTTTTTAGGTTAAATTAAGGGTATCCCGAGCTTATTAATCTCGACTCTTATTTCTTTCGGGTCAAGTGTGTAGGTGTTTTCAAAGTACCACTTCAACGTAGAGTTGAAGTTTTGAAATTTTGATGCAATATTTCTAGGTTCTAATATAAAGCCTTGCTTTACGTTCTCTCTCTCTCTCTCTCTCCCACCATGACAAATTCTCCTCCTCACAAACCACCGTATGTCAAACCACACCACCACCCAAAACTCTTCATCTACCTTATCTCCACCTTTGTTGTTGTCTTCCTCCTCTTCCATATCCACTCCCTCCATATCCAACCCCCTCCTCCTTCACCCTCACTCCCATACCCAAACCAATATTTTCCCGACGAAATGGCCGAGAAGCTCCGCCAGTCCGTCACGTTTCTACCACTCAAAGACCTCCGTTACGCCCAAACTGCCCTCCAAGGCCACACGTGGTTTATGAGCTCCATGTATGATTCACACCAAGAAGGAGAAGTACAATACCAACAATTCCCTTCGAATTCTTCGAAAAATCGCCTGCTTTGCCTGAAAGGAAAAGACAAGCACGACGGTTCATGGAACTCGTATGCCCTTGCATGGCCGGAATCACTTCCCATCAATGCCACTCTCATGAAAGGGCTAACCTTCATCTCATACAATCACTATGACTACGGCAATATATGGCATGGTTTATCAGCCGTAATGCCATTTGTAGCCTGGCACAAGAAAAACGGCTGTGAAAAACCAGAAAGATGGATTCTATACCATTGGGGGGAAATTAGGATTAAAATGGGGGCATGGTTGAGTTTATTAATGGAGGCAACTTTTGATAAAGCTCCATTAATCGAAACTTTCGAGGAAGTCGGTGAGGATGAACCGGTTTGCTTCGAAAAGGCTGTGGTAATGAGGCATAACGAAGGAGGGATGTCCAGAGAGAGGAGAATGGAGGTTTATGATTTGATGAGGTGCAAAGCTAGGTTGTATTGTAATGTTAGTTTGCAGCGTGGAGTTGAAGATCCTTTAATAGGGATGACTTTGTTTATGAGGACAGGCCCGAGATCTTTCAAGAACGACAGTGAAGTGATTAAGATCTTTCAGAGAGAGTGCAGGAAGGTTGATGGTTGCTCATTGACAGTGGCTTACTCAAATAATCTCAGTTTTTGTGAACAGGTCCGTATATTTCCTTTTTTTTTTTGTCAATCTAAGGTTTGCAACATCGTTTTCATTATGATTAGGATGACAATCCTTAGAAAAACACATGTTATGTCAAGTAATCCAACTGATTTATTGGTAATAATAGATGCAATATATTTTGGAACATTTAAGAGCACAATAAAGTGGAGTCTAGATAAAAGAATTAGATATATAATTAACTCATGGAATGATAATCATCATTCAACTAGAAGAACTCTAGGCTGATTTTCAAGGCCAAACTGTGTCAGTTTGTCAAGTGAAGTCAATGACGACTCAAAATTTTGTTGATTGTGAGGCTCTAACTCATATTAGTAGAGTGCACAATCTCATATCACTTAAAAGAGTGACAATTAAGTGATTTATAATTAGAGTTTTTCTTGCTGTCTAGTACAATGTAATTTGAGCTAATTCTAAGAATAAATTTATGCGAATTCTGGCTTAAAACGGACAATATTATACTGAGAATACCTGGAATTCCACACAAACAAAACAAAAGTTACGATGAGAAGAAGTTTTGAAAATATAGAGCATTGTCCGGAACAATGAAGTTGTAATGCCGGGCTTTTCTTACTACGGGTTATCTAAACTACAGGTTAAGTTGATGAGCATAACGGATGTTTTAGTATCCCCACATGGAGCCCAGCTAACAAACATGTTCTTAATGGATAGAAACAGTAGTGTTATGGAGTTTTTCCCAAAAGGGTGGCTCAAACTTGCAGGAATAGGGCAGTATGTCTATCACTGGATTGCTAGCTGGTCTGGAATGAGGCACCGAGGAGCTTGGAGAGACCCAGATGGCGAAAGTTGCCCTTACCCAGAAGACGACCGCCGTTGCATGGCCATCTATAAAAATGGTAGAATCGGACAGAACGATACCCATTTTTCAGAATGGAGTAAGAGTATTCTTAAGGAGGCGAAAACCGGAAAAAACGACGAAGCAAAAGTTGGGTATGGCTTTTTTCCCAGCTTTTATGGCTGCTCTTGTGGTTAATCTCGTTTTGTTCTTGCCTTGATTGCTTAAGAAAGCATCAAGGGTAGAGTTGAGATCAGTTTCTTTTGCTTGGAAACCCGTGTGTTCGGGTAGATGAATTTGTAAGCAAGACGTGTAATTACGAAGCTTCAGCATTCCAATGAAAAATAGAAGTCTCATGAGCAAAGTCTAATGTAATTTTTTAGGGATCCAAGGAAACTTATTATATTATAATGTCATCGAAGTTTTTTATACGTCATAGTTTTACTCGAAAAATTGTTTTGTTCAATAAAAGTTACATTAAAATCAATCAATTTTGACCATAAACTTTGGGACTCTTAACAAATGATATCATGAACTGTATTTTTTTAACAATTTAACTCCTATAGTATATGCATTGGTAACCCTATAGTTAGTTCCTTGGTTAACTTGAGCATATCATTTGCACATGCTTAAAATATCTCGCATTAAGTAGTATTACTTATACCCCTCCACGAGATTTTTTTAATCGTTTCAAAATAAATTTCGAGTCACTAAGAGCATCTCCAATGGGATGATGCATTTTCTCAAATTTGAGAAAATGCATCATCCAAGCTCCAATGGGATGCTAAAATAAATGGCATAATGCCATTTTGATCCAAACATGAATAGTGATGATGCAAATTTGCATCACCACTATTCATCCATGCTATTTTTTTTTTTAGTCCTTCTATTTATTTTAAATTGTAAATATATCTTTTTTTTAATTTATGTATTAATTTATTTGAATATGATATTTAATAATCTAATTGTTGTAATTAGTACTAGTTAACATGTTAAAAGATATTAAAAATAATTAATATTAAATTTAATATTCCTAAAAATTTGACTTATTTGATATTTTACATAAAATAGGATAGTTGCATTAATATTAATACAACTCAAAATTACATATTCCTAAAAAAAAAAAAAAAATTACAACCACATTATACATAACAAACTCAATAAAAAATAAACATGTATCTTTGTTAAACATGTATTTATGAGTGGTAATATTAATATATATATCTTTGTTAAATTAACATGTATAAAAAATAAATAATTTATATATATATATATTAATTTATATATTATTGGTTTATGTGAATAAATGTTAAATTTGAGTATGACCAATTGGTACAATATTAAAATTATAGGGGTTAATGTGTAAAATATATAAATTATAGTGTGAAAAAATATGTAAAGAATATTCTTTTTGGTATAAAAAATAGCATTTTGGCATTTTAGGTTGGAGATGAAATTACTGTTTAGTGATGCAAAATGCTATTTTGGTATAGAAAAATAGCATTTTGGCATTTACTGGTTGGAGATGGTCTAAACTCTGCAATAGGATTGTTAACTGAAAAATAACACCAAATGAAAACCCATCAGACAATGATATAAAACAATATTAACATCAACATCACTAGCTATCGAGCCATTACCTAAATTCACCATCGTTTCTTGTCCATTTAAGAAATCTTGTTCACTAATTTCTTCTTGAAATAGTCAATGAGATCTTTAATATATCGTTGGACAAACTATTTTGCGTTTAATGCCCTTTCCACTTACGTTACATCAAACAGTTCATTTTAATAGACAAGAAATCGGGACCAAATGCTAGTTATTGTCCTTTATTTTGTCGCAATGTTATCGACTTTATAATTTTTGAACTGGCAAATACGCTACATGGTTGACTCAAATTCTCATAGCTGACTTTGAGAAGCTAAAGATATTTTGAATTATTGAACTTCCGCACAATAATTTAGGTATTCAAAGTAGGTATTCTTCAAATGAAAATGACTGACTAATTAAAGTTACAAAGTCAAAGTGTTGTCTAAATTTGAGATAGATGGAGGGGAAAGGCTTTATCTCCTTCTCTAGTTGATTTATTAATTATCAATTTTTAATTGTGATAATGGGCAATTAACGTATAGACCGCAGGGCTTATGTAAGGCAATAATTTTTTTTGTTCAACCTAATAAACTCACATATTTTGAGAAAAGTTGAAATGATTAATTAGGCGATAAAATCATTAGGAAGAATTCTCTCCTAGACTCTATATATGGCGATTTAATTATACGTTGCTAGGTCGATCAACTGCAAATTAGTAACAACGGAACGACAATTTTCACAGCGTCAGAGGAGGGTTCCGGTGATCGAAGATGCAGTCAGCCGAATGTGAAAATTCATCCTTTTCTACTCTATCGCTGCCATGGATTTTTTTATCTCCTTACATACAATCGATTTTGTGCTATGAAATCGCCAGACTTAATGCCAAAGTCCGATGAGGCTTCGATGGATTCTCAGACAACGTCGGTTGTTTCACTTCCTCTCCTCAGCGGCCAGCTCAGCCGCGATCGAGACTCTATTTTTAAAACGTGGTTCAGTTTTAAAATTGTTTTGGGTATTTACGCTGCGATCCAATTTCTCTTGGGCCGCTGTCCAGCATCTTTGGGCAAGCCAGAAGTTGGACTATGAGTTTTGTCCCCTTGTGTTGTGGCGTGGGCCTTGTTGGGTTGTAGACTATGCCTGTTTGGGCTGCAAACAAGCCTTTTTGGACTTTCAATTCCAGCGGTAGCGCCACTTTTAGGTAGAAATTTATTTTATATTTAGTTTTCGCATGTTATGTTTTAATTTTTTTATCCATAAAATAATTGTTAAAAATCTCTTACAATTGTTTTTGTTAATGCACATGTTCCTTACGCACGTTTCATACTTCGACATAACAAACTTGTTTTAACTAGAGTAATGAGATAGTTAATTGTATCGTGTCTCTGGACAAAAAACCCTAAACTTGATCAGGATTTTTCTCGTGGCTTTTACAATTGCCGAGTATCGCCATTTTTATTTCATCTACATAAGACATGATATACACGGAGATCGTGAGTGGCTCTATTTTTATTCAAATTTTTAATTTTTTTATTATTTTATTAAATTGAACATAAATACTAAAAATAAGATATGTCCCTATTAAGTTTAGTTGACTCACCCCAACGACACCCTCCTTTCAGGATAAAAATGAGAGGACATTCAGCTGCTGACTTAGGAGTAAACTCGGCATGCAGTTTTACTTATTATATTAATTTACTTTAAAAACTTATTTTTATTCGAAATGTTAGATTTTATTGAGAAATTGTAAACTTTTAATTTATTTAATTTTTATTCTAACGCATTAATTTTCAGACATATATCACTACATTATCCTAGATGTCACCAATGGATTTATAATTTTGTTTTTTTTTTATTCGGGCTCTAACTTTTAATTGTCATGTAAGTCTTCTATTGCCTATTAAATAAATAAGCTAAGTTTAAGGGCTTGACAACTCGGTATGATTTTCTGGTCGGGTCATTCCTCGTTTTGTCTCGGGTCCTCTTTGGGGTGTGGCAGAATTTTTGATATCAGAGCCATGTTGACATCTTTAAAAATGACATAAATAAGATAGATATTGCAATGATATACAATAAATGCAAAATTATCGTGCCTAAGAACATAATACAAAGATCGATTTGGTCAATGTGTTGTTTGAAAGGCCTTTTGAGGTAGTTCGCTATAGAATGAAGATATTTCCTTATTCGTACACATGTTGTTTAGAGTGATTGGAAATTTAGTAGTGAGAAGCGGTAGGTGATCGCTTCATAAATCGATAGAAGAGGTGGAATATGAGTTTGAGAACTTTTCTGAGTTCGTGCATGGGCTGTGTGATTTGAATATAAGAAATTCATCTTATGATGTAAATATTAGTCTCCTTAAAAAAAATTCAAGAATTATATCGTTTTATTTTGAATTCTTAGGACCTTCCATACATTTTGATTCAATGATGAATTGTACCAATACCATTGGTTTGAGAAAGTATTGATAAACATTTTGAATAGGTCGTGTTTTTATGTGTTTTGGCTCTAAGATAGGTTTCTGTATAAGTTGTTAAGGATATTTGGATCAAAGTTTAGAGTCATTTAGATGGAGGGATGATTGTAGTAAATACTCATGATAGAAGCTTATTGCTAAACCGCTTAGAAGGAGATTGTGAAGAATTTTAAAAATTATTGTAATGGTTGCAAAGACGGAATTGACTGTGCCATAATTTATTTTTCAATATAATAGAGAAAATTTACCAATTAATTAATGGATGAGAATGTGAGATTGAAGGACATTTCAAGAAAATTCGGGTGTAATGTGAGACAACAATATATGGCAAATTGTTGTTGAGAGAACCTCTATTTTTATAATAGAGAAAATTTACCAATTAAGTTATGGAATTGACATATTATAGTAATTGGGTGCATTTGAGAAGCATTGGGAGCTTCAAAAATTATATTTAGCCATATGAGTTTAGATTTACTTCCGAAAGTTTGGTTACTTCCTATAATATCTTTTTAGAACATTTTTTGTGAGTGTTGAGTACCTAGACAAAGCAATGAGCAACTTAGTCAATGGATGACAACGATGATGAATAAAATGTCTTTTGATATATAAATAGTGGTTTTAATGCCTATGATTGCATTAAAATTTCGTTATTCATGGATATGAAATTTAATCCATTTTTATTACAATGATGAGGCTGTTTAGACTGTTTTGATGAGGATAATGATTGATTAACAAAGAATAACCTAGTCAAAATGAGATGAGTAGGAGTAGTTACGAGAGAAGTTTCTTTTAATTAGATATTTGGTCACCAATGGTGCTACAATTCCTTCCCAATTTATTAGATGAATTTATGAGACATTAGAACTTAACATATTAATATTGTCAAGTTACTGCTTTTACTTGGGAGATAGTGCAGTAAAACTTCGATACTACTTTATGAACGGGTGACAACTAGATGACAATAGTGAGTTAATTCACGATAAAACATTCTACGAGTGTTATTGTTAGGATTAGTTGCCCATAATCCACCTGTAACGAACGATCAAGAAATCGAAAAAGAAAAGGAGAAAATAATAAACACCGAATTTTACGTGGAAAAACCCTTACGGGAAAAAACCACGGGCAGAGGAATAAATCTACTATGAAGATCGAAATACAACCGCAGGTTTTGTGACTCTAGTTTACATCAATTTATAGAGAAAACAAAACCCTAATGAGATTCTCAAAATGGGCCTAACCGGTCTGACCCATATAGAATTCGGGTCACACCAAATTCTAACAAATCTCCACCTTAACACGAATTCCATATAAGAGATCCAACGGGCTACTCGGCTCAAACCCAAAGCGAATCCAGAACACTGAACTCTGACGATCTGTACCTTCGAAATTCCGGTGCAAGGAAACAAATCTTCCAAAAAAGATTAAAAATATCATCTTCTGCTACAAAAGCCCCAGATGGGCCACCTTAGCAACTAATGCTAATCAGATTTAAATTATTTAAGCCACGATGATGACATCTTCAAATCGTCATCTAAATCTTTCCTCAAATCTCAACCTCCCAACAAAATTGATATTTTGCACCCCAAAAATATCACAAAAACTTGTTTCTGCTTTGTCCTTGAAGAAACAAGGAAGACGAACGAAACGGTGAGGCTGAACTGAGTGAGGGCGGCTTTCCTCTCTTCACTGGTCGGCAGCAAGAACAATGACTAACCCTTTCAAAAAATCAGAATAAATTCCAGAAAATATTCTGAATCAACCAAAATCGCCCAACAAAACAGATAATTTCCTGATCAATTATTCAGCCAGCCACATAATTTCAATATCAGAATTCCTAAAAATGTCTTCACCCGATAATTACTCCAAAAATAACAGCAAATAATATCTCAACCGATAATTACTCCGAGAAAGCAAACAATATTTCAAAGCTCCAGAAACTTCAGAACCGCAAGATTTCACAAACCAGAATTTCAGAATATTGATCCCAAAATTAATCAGAAAATTCGCGGTAGCAAAACAGAATTCTGAAACTGTAAGAAATACCAAAAACTGAACAAACTTGCTGCTCGGATGCTCGGAGGTTGCTGAACGGAGATGGCAAGCGACGGCGGCCTTCTTCTCTGACGCGCGCGTGGTTTTGATCGGCGGCGAGATTGTGAACGGAGTGCGGCGTTCGCGGCGAGCAGAACGGAGCGCGGCGGTGTCTGTTCTCCGGCGACCCTGCTCGGTTGATGACAGACGGCGGCGACTAGGGCAAAGGCGGCGAGGCGCGGAGGCGCGGTGTTCACGTGGGTGCTGCGGCTCGGGCAGAATAGAGGCTCTGTTCTTCACTGTCGAAGAACAACCTAAACCAATTTTTTTTTTTTCTTCTTCTCCAACTTTGTTCTTCACAAGGCAGAGAACAAATATAAGAAATTTCTTTTCTATTTTCTTTTTCCAATAAAATTGCAAACTTCACTCATCGAAAATTGCAAACCTGAAATTGTTCGATACCCTTCGAATAATCAAACTATGATTTTTGAAAACCTTCAACCTAAATCTCTGATACCACTTGTTAGGATTAACCGCCCTAATCTACCTGTAACGAACGATCCTAAATACGAAAAAGAAAATGAGAAAATAATAAACACCAAATTTTACGTGGAAAAACCCTTACGGGAAAAAACCACAGGCAGAGGAATAAATCTACTATGAAGATCGAAATACAACTGCAGGTTTTGTGACTTTAGTTTACATCAATTTATAGAGAAAACAAAACCCTAATGAGATTTCTAAAATGGGCCTAACCGGTTTGGCCCATATAGAATTCGGGTCACACCAAATTCTAATAAATCTCCACCTTGACACGAATTCCATATAAGAGATCCAACGGGCTATTCGGCCCAACTCAAAGCGAATCCAGAATACTGAACTCTAACAATCTCCATCTTCGAAATTCCGGTGCAAGGAAACAAATCTTCAAAAATATTAAAAATATCATCCTCTGCCACAAAAGCCCCAGATGGGCCACCTTGACACGGATTCCATATAAGAGATCCAACGGGCTATTCGGCCCAACTCAAAGCGAACCCAGAACACTTAATTATAACAATCTCCACCTTCGAAATTCCGGTGCAAGGAAACAAATCTTCAAAAATATTAAAAATATCATCCTTTGGCACAAAAGCCCCAGATGGGCCACCTTGACACGAATTTCATATAAGAGATCCAACGGCTACTCGGCTCAAACCCAAAGCGAATCCAGAACACTAAACTCTGACGATCTCCACCTTCGAAATTCTGGTGCAAGGAAATAAATCTTAAAAAATATCATCCTCTGCCACAAAAGCCCCAGATGGGCCACCTTAGCAACTAATGCTAATCAGATTTAAATACCGAATTTTACGTGAGAGATCCAACGGGCTACTCGGCCCAACTCAAAAACGAATCCAGACCACTAAATTCTGACAATCTCCACCTTCAAAGAAATTTCGGTACAAGGAAACAAATCTGTAAATTTTCCTCCAAATCTTCCTCAAATCTCAATCTCCCAACAAAATCGATATTTTTGAACCCCAAAAATATCACAAAAATTTGTTTCTGTTTTGTCCCTGAAGAAACAAGGAAGACGAACGAAATGGCGAGGTTGAACGGAGTGAGGCAGCTCTCCTCTCTTCACTGGTCAGCAACAATAACAGTGACTAACCCTTTCAAAAAACAGAATAAATTCCACAAAATATTCTGAACCAACAAAATCGCCCAAAAATTGATAATTTTCCGATTAATTATTCAACTCACTACTCAATCCAAGTCTGCCCAAATATTTTCTCCAAAAATATCTCAGTACCAATAACCAATTCTCCCAAATAATCTCCAAATATCAAAATTTACCAAATATTCTGGAGCACAAATTTGCTCAACAAACCAGAACAAAATTCAATGCTTGAATTTGTTCATTGTTCGGACGTCGGAGAACTGAGATCGGAGCTTCGCTGGCGGTGGATAAACAGAACAGATCGATAGAAAATTTTCGCACAAACCTGTGCAAAATCGGCGGCGAGGGGGTGTCGAATGACTAGCGTGGAGGGGGGCTCTGCGCGCAAAGGTTCTGCGTGAAACCAACAGCTCGCGGCAGCGAGCTTCTCTGTCGACGAAGATCGGCGGCTTCTCTCTTTGCGCGGCGGTCGACGGTGTCTTCTCTGTTCGTCGCTGGTGAAGAAGAACCAGAGTTTTCCTTCTCTGTTCTTCGTAGACGGCGGCAACACGGTGGGCTTCTCCTCTGTTTCTTCGCTGTTTTGTTCTGGGGAAGAAGAAGCTACAGTGCTCTTGTGACAGCCCCGAACCCAATCGGGGTCTGAGAGCCGTCACTCTGGGACATTTAACAGAAAACAGGCACATATTTTTTTTTTGAACATAACAGACCGGGCTTTTAAAACAAACCCTTAAAACTTTTCAGAGGGAGAAGACGTTTTCTGGATTTGAAAGTAAAACGAAAAGCAGTTAAAGTCAGAAGGCAGAATAAATGACAGAAGAAAACAGAAGACACTGGATAACAGAAGAAAAGCATGAAGAAATGAAAACAAAAGTAAATGAACCGGGACGGAGGATGTTGGCAGAAAATGTAATAAAACGGGGCGGAGGATGTTGGCAGAAAATGTAATAAACCGGGGCGGAAGACTGGTGGAAGAAGACTGACGGATGAAGTAGTTTCAAAGGCAGAAACGAAAGATGTAAATGTGAACAATACAACAGTGGATATAATAAGACTAAAGTGAACAGTGATCGGTAGATAAAAACGTGGACAGTGATCGGTGGATAGAAACGTGAACAGTGATCGGTGGATATAATAAGACAAAGTGAACAGTGATCGGAGGATAAAAACGTGAACAGTGATCGGTGGATAAAAACGTGAACAGTGATCGGTGGATAAAAGCGTGAACAGTGATCGGTGGATAAAAATGTGAACAGTGATCGGTGGATAAAAATGTGAACAGTGATCGGTGGATATAATAAAACAAAAGTGAACAGTGATCGGTGGATAAAAACGTGAACAGTGACCGGTGGATAAAAATGTGAACAGTGACCGGTGGATAAAAACATGAACAGCGATCGGTGGATAAAAATGTGAACAGTGATCGGTGGATATAATAAAAACAACAACGGTAGATGTGATTTTAAAGCAACAGAGGATGCAATCGGAAGACATAATTTTAAAGGCAGAATTTGACAACTCTTTAACAGGAAGACATACCAACAGAGAGCAGAAAAAAAACAGAAAACATAAAAATCTCATATTCTCAAACCAATTCAAAACATGGTTCTCAAACACAACAGAAGACATAACAGAAACTTAAGAAGAATTACACTGCATGGATAGCTCTAAAACCAGAGACCATCCATGCACAGACTATCAGAAAATATTCCAAACAATTCCAGAATACTTCAGAATGTAATTCAACTGTCAAATACAGAGGTTTTAAATATCGACACAGAATCCATACATTGTTTTAAAATCTCAAAGACAGTACAGAACTTAACATGGATTTCCAGAATTCATTATAACAGAAGTTTTTAAAACATAAATACAGAACTTCAAAACCTTTCTTTCTTTGGACAGATTTATGTCTAGCTGCCACAAACACACCCCATGAGCTCGACCTGCCAACTACATCATATCATCATCTTGAGGCACAAGGTCCTCATTCACGGGTTCAGTACCTACATCAGGGAGTTCACCTATGAGTCTAAAACTCAGTAAGAACATATATATATATATGCAGTGATGCAAAATGTTATGCATGCGGTTTTCAGAATACAATAACAGAACATTTCATTACGTTTCAGTGGCAGAGGGGTATAAGTGTGGCTTATAGGGGAACTAGCAAGTGCACGACAGGCACATAACAGATTTACAGAATAGAAACAGAACAGAAACAGTAGGCCAGTCCCCGTCCCGCACTTAACCAATACATTTCAGTCAGATTTTATCTTTCTTAACTTCAAAACTGTGTACAGAAAACATTTTGCATGAACTTTCGGGAAAACGTGTATGCATGAACATTTACAGAGCTAATACTTGAGATACCAGACAACAGAAATAAGACAGTAGAGCATTCGGGGAAAAACATATAACTCGAGACATAACTCTAACCTTTCTACCTGAAACAACCCGACAGAAACTGAAAACCTAGTACCTCCGTGATGTAGGGCCTTAAGGGCCAACCTATAGATATGAACTTACCTGGTTGCTGCAGAGTTGATGTTCTTGATCGTCTCGGTAATGCACGAACCTAAACATGCATGCAAAGAAAATGAGCAAAGCTGCAAATGCTAACTAATAACTTAGTAAAAAATACAGCAAGCTCCATTCACGCCTCTAGAAAACAAACTAATGTGTTTTCATGAAATGACAGTGAGTTTTCACCAAAGTTTCACACCCGAAACTTCAGCAAAAACCCACATTTTAACTGTTCTAAATACGTTAGCATGAGCAGGTATTTACCTTAGGTAGAAAGCAAGGAAAAACCTAAGAGATCGAAGGTGCTTCGATGGATTTCGTCACCTGGCCGAGAGGAAACAGAGATGTGCTTCACGCAGGGGTGAAGAGAAGAGAAGAGGAAGGGAGAGAAAAGGGGTGTTGTTTCTCCAGCAAGTTGACAGGTGTCACTAAACTATTGGTTTTCTTTCACCAACCTTAATTCCCTCCCATTTTACCCTTCCATCCATTTCCAACTAACTTGTTTTGTTTAGTTAGCCATTAGTTTGGTTTTCCCCTCACTAAATGCTCCAAAATTTATAATAAAATAGTTATTGTATTTATGACAATTTAAATTCATACAATAATTCAACAGATTATTACACGGCCAAAATACCGGGTGTTATATTCCACCCACCTTAACAGAAATTTTGTCCCCAAAATTTACTTAAGCAAAGAGGTCCGGATATTGGGATCTGACATCCTCTTGTCTTTCCCATGTGGCTTCCTCTATATTATGATTTTGCCATAAAACTTTCACCAATGGGACCACACGATTACGCAACACTTTGAGTGAGGTATCCAGTATCTGTATGGGCCTTTCTTCATATGTCAGTGTCGGCATGATATCAATGTCCACCTGTTTCACGATCTGAGTTGGATCTCGTACACATTTTCTCAGCATCGAAACATGGAAGACATTGTGAACTCCATCCATTGACGCTGGCAATTGTAGTCTGTAAGCCATGTTTCCCACACGCTTCAGGATGGGAAAAGGGCCAATGAATCGTGGACTTAGCTTCCCTTTCTTACTGAATAACATTACGCCCTTGAAAGGTGACACTTTCAGGAATACTTCATCACCCTCAGCGAACTCTAAGTCTCTTCTTCTATGGTCCGCATAACTCTTATGTCGACTCTGAGCAATCTTTATTTGTTGTTTGATGGCAGCTATCACCTCGGACATCTGCTGTAATATCTCAGGGCCGATTAGCCTGGATTCTCCAACTTCAACACAGTGGGGACCTATATTTTCTGCCGTAAAGAGCTTCATATGGAGCCATGCTAATCGTAGCCTGGTAGCTATTGTGTATGCAAACTCCACAAGTGGCAAATATCTACTCCAAGGAGCATGAAATTCCAATACGCAAGACCTTAGCATATCCTCCAGTATCTGAATCGTTCTTTCAGATTGTCCGTCAGTCTATGGATGAAATGCCGTGCTGAAATCCAACTTTGTACCCAAGGAGTTCTGCAAACTTCTCCAAAATTTGGAAGTGAATCTGGGATCACGGTCCGAAACAATTGACACCAGAATACCATGCAGCTTAACAATCTCACTGATGTACAGTTCTGCGTACTGATCCATGGAGTACGTTGTCTTCACAGGTAGTGATGTGCCCAAGGCCCCATTACCAATCAAGGTAAGTGCGTTTATTAACAAGGACAAATTTACTAATGCATTTGCCTCTCATTTTGTAGGAGTTGAATATGTAAAGGCTTGGATTGGAAGCATGAAGATAAAGAGGGAATTTGTCTTCCCTAATTCAACTCATTGTAACCAAATATTATGTGTGTTTTATTTGTTACTTTTTGTGTGTTTTATTTGGCAAACAATGGTCTTATTGTAAGGAATTATTAAAGCATGCATCCTTAGGCATTAGGATTAGATGTATGCTAATTTAGATGGTGGTTTGGAGATGGTTGAAGTGAAGAGTGCGTTGTTGCACTAGGCCAAGGTTTTGGTCCATTTTGAAGCCGTTTTGAAGCCCATTTCTAACCAAGGCCTCTACCCACCCTAGGCCTATATAAGCATAGTTATTGGTGTTTGTAATCAGTTGTTGATGCTATGAGAATAACCTAATTTCGGCTAAGTGCTTGGAGCTTGAAGACCGGTGAACGGTAAGGCTCGGTTCGGTCAAGAACCGAGGAGAGTTTTCTCCTTTACGCTTTCAAGCCCACAGTTGCTTGAATAGCTATTGTTCCACGCTTCTTCCCTCTCTTTTCAGAGTAGGATACACGAAGAAGGTGGCCATTAACCCGTTCCACTTGCTGCCATTCTTCTACGGAAGAGTGTTTGTCGGAAGTTTACAAAATATTGCTTACCAAACAGCAACTGGTGTTCTGCTTATAACTTTTGATTTACAGACCTTCTGGATCTGAAATTTTGAGGACATAAAATTAACTTATAATCGAAGAACCCCGTAAAATTTCGTTTAATTTGGTTAACTTTTGATTGGTGAAAACGTAGATTGAAGTTTCTGGAATTTCTGTTTTCCTGTTTTTCCTGTTTCTTGCTAATCGGTTTTTATTGTGGGTAGAAACACGACCCGTTGGAGGCGGAATCGTGTCATGTGGTATCAGAGCCTTGTATGGCTTCCCATGAAGGCTAGCAATCGGATGGTTTGAATCTTCTTACCCTTTTTTTTTTTTTTTCTCACCGGTTTATAGTTTTCGTTTTTAGGTTTGTTGTTTTGCAAAACAGGAAACTAGATCTGGTTTGTTTGCTGTGTTTATCTACTCGTTTAAAAAATCCATCAAATTTAATTGCATATCTTGCCATATTTGAATTCCGTTGCATTATGCTAAAGTATATCACCAAAGCAACGCAAAATGTAATCAAATCGGGTAGGGATTAATCTATTTTTGGCTTTGCAAAACTGAATCTAAAAATTGTTTTGTGGAGCAAATCGATTTTGAATTTGTTTTTGCACCTAAATTTCTATCAACTTTATTGTTTAATTTTGCCATATTTGAACTCTATTGTCTTGTACGAAATTGATATCATCTAACTAAGGCATAAAGTCATAAAATTGGGTAAAAATTAAATTACCTTAAAAGTGCTAAAAATCAAATAAACTCATTAATTGCCTTGTATTTTGTATTGTTTTAATTTCTAGATTTTTTTTTATTTGCTTTTTAGTTTAATTAAGTATTCATAACATTTTAATTAGATAATCATATCCCAAATTCCTTTTGAAGTAATCAACTTAAATTAAAATAATAATAATAATAATTAAATTTAAATTTAAATTCAAATTTTAAATTTCCTTCCAAAATACCTAAGACTTAAAATTTCTACTTTATTTGCTTTAATTGAATTCTATCCTATGCATGCATGTTTTGAAGTTTGCTTAGTATTTCTATGAACTTTCTTGCTGTGTTTTAAGTGGGAAAGAGATGTCAAGTTTTGGCAAATCATATAGCCAAAACCGAGGCTACACAAACCACACCACCAAAGCCCCTAAACCGAGCAATGGTGAGCCAAACTTCCCAAGACAAATTAGAGGCTTGGTTGGAAAGGTCCAAAACCTTAGCCAACAATGCATAGATGTAGACCATCACCTTAAGAGTATAAGTCAATGGTTAAAGAGGAATGATCCTGATGGTTTCACTCAAACTCCACTTATGAGGAGAGGAGAAAACCCGAGAAGCACTCAATCTAGTGGACACTTTAGGGATAGAACCGAGCATGAAAGTTCTAAACCTAGAATTCCCAAAGTAAATGAGCGGTCCTTAGATGTGTCATTCCCTACTTATGATGGTTACACAAACGGCCTAGAATGTCTTGCATGGTTAGGAGAAATGGATGATTTGTTTGAGGAACATGGCTATTCCGAAAGAATGAAATTTCAAATAGCCACATCTTGTCTAATCGGTCTAGCTAATTTATGGTGGAAAAATCTTAAGGAAGAACGTAGGTTAGGAGGCAAGAATGAAGTAGTCACTTGGAGATTATTGAGGTATTTAGTAGAAAATAGGTTTGCTCCAAGTTACTCCTTAAAGGAGAAAAGCCCACGGCCTAACCCTAGCATCTCATCCATATTAGAGCCATCCAACTCCCTAGTGCAACCTTCTTTTGAGTTTATTGAGGATTCCCTTATTGAAGAAGAGATAGAAGAGATCATCTATCCTATGGAGAACCCAATATTTGAGGAGAAACAAGATTATTGTGAGCAAAAGGAAAATGCTCAAGTTGAAATTTTAGGAGTTACTCTAGAAACCCTTAACCAACCCGATTGTCATGAGGATTATGGAATTAAAGGGTTATTTGAAAACTCTCTATTTGAGGTTGGAAGTTTTCTAAAAGTAGAAACCATTGAGAATCTTGAAACCCCTAGAGAGGAAGCCAAAACCGAGAGCCTCCACACTTTACCAAACCTTGAGCATATCATTTATCATGATCCATTCTATGTTACCACTAGAAGGGACCACTTACCACTAAATCATGGACATTTGACCCTCATCAATGAAGTAGATCAAAATGCAAAGTATGCATGTGTACCGATTCCCTACAACCAACAAAGACCCTACTTAGTGGATGAAGTCTATTTAGACCCCTTTTTGCCCAAACCCGTGAGTGTTAGTCACATTTTAAAAGCAAAAGTATTTTCTAATATTTTCTCTTGGTCTACGAAAAACAATAACCTTTGTGGAGCCCTAACTTATCCTATCATCATAAGGCTCAATTCTAAAAATGAATTTTCTAGAAAACTTTTGAGTGATGTAACACTTTTGTTTATTCCACCGGAACATTTACTATCTTGGTTCTTTAGAATTGGTTGGCATTTAGATCCCACTTATTTGTTTTTCATTTACTTTCCTTGTTTGCATAAGCTTCATGATCATCACCCTCTTTCTATGAAAGGATTTTACATCACCACTCTATGTGCTTTTCTTCATTATTACAATATGATTGTTTGTGAAAAGCATAATGACAATTCTTTAGTGATATTAGTTATTGTTGGTGAGAAAGGACTAGTATTGCATGAAAATTTGATAAAATATATAGCTATGTCTTTTTATTGCATTTGCCATTTATGCTATAACTTTAACATGTCCTTAGACTTAGTTTTGCTTTTGCATGGTATAGCTCTTAATGTTAAACTTCTATGTTTCAAAATCAACTTTTTCAAAAGAGATAAAATTAAAAGTGAAACTATGAATGAGTGTCATTTTCGTTTCTTTGAGAAAGAAAAGGAGTTCATATGCTATTTTAACTTGGCTTATGTGCCTAGAGTTTTTACCTTTAAGGAGTTTAACATGATAACCAAAGAGAATTTCATTGAAATTGAAACTCATTTTGTTGTGGTTAAGAATATTATTAAATTGACATTTGTGCATGGACTTACCACTTACGAAATGAAATTAAAATTTTGTTATTCACTTTGTTATTTCTTGAAAAGAAAGTTATTTTTGGATAATGAGAAAATTGAATTAAACTTGATTGAGTATACATTTTCTTATCCATTTGGACTTACTTCTATTAGCACATCCTTATTTTCTAAGTTCAACAATTCTGTAGTAGCAAAGGTGATAGTTGACTTACCATCAAGGTATGTACCCTTTGACAACTTACTTGCTTGGTTACTTAAGATTGGTTGGATAGTAGATTACTTTAATTGTCTTCTAGAATGGATTATTGGATATGATGCTTATAATTCCTCTTTGTTGATTTCTTTTAAAGATTATTTGAGAGAGGATCCATTTTCTGTAGCACCTACTATTTTGTATGACTAGTTACATCCATTCTTGATATTGAAATATTACGGTGAATTTAATAGAATATCCATGAATCTACCTCTTATCTTCAAGATAGAACATTTGTTCTTGTGGAAGCTAACTTTGTTAAATTTGGAGTTTATTGATAAATCTATAAATATGTTTCTAGTTTTCCACTTAGAATTTAATGTCTTAAGGAGGTTAAATTTGAATGAATTGGAGGCATCCCTCATCTTCAACATTATACTAATGGGAGAATTGCCAAGAGAAATACTCTACCAAGCTCGACCTAAGCCATGGCCAAATTTCCTTGCTAATGTAATCATCTTTTTTGAAGGCCACAATGATGTAGTCTACCACCTAGTTATCACATTTCCTTTTGATCCGGGAAAAGCTAAAAGGAGTATGAAGGAGCACCATTTGGGATTTGAGGACAAATCCTCAAGAAGCTGGGGAGGATGATGTGCCCAAGGCCCCATCACCAATCAAGGTAAGTGCGTTTATTAACAAGGACAAATTTACTAATGCATTTGCCTCTCATTTTGTAGGAGTTGAATATGTAAAGGCTTGGATTGGAAGCATGAAGATAAAGAGGGAATTTGTCTTCCCTAATTCAACTCATTGTAACCAAATATTATGTGTGTTTTATTTGTTACTTTTTATGTGTTTTATTTGGCAAACAATGGTCTTATTGTAAGGAATTATTAAAGCATGCATCCTTAGGCATTAGGATTAGATGTATGCTAATTTAGATGGTGGTTTGGAGATGGTTGAAGTGAAGAGTGCGTTGTTGCACTAGGCCAAGGTTTTGGTCCATTTTGAAGCCCGTTTTGAAGCCTATTTCTAACCAATGCCTCTACCCACCCTAGGCCTATATAAGCATAGTTATTGGTGTTTGTAATCAGTTGTTGATGCTATGAGAATAACCTAATTTTGGCTAAGTGCTTGGAGCTTGAAGACCGGTGAACGGTAAGGCTCGGTTCGGTCAAGAACCGAGGAGAGTTTTCTCCTTTACGCTTTCAAGCCCACAGTTGCTTGAATAGCTATTGTTCCATGCTTCTTCCCTCTCTTTTCAGAGTAGGATACATGAAGAAGGTGGCCATTAACCTGTTCCACTTGCTGCCATTCTTCTACGGAAGAGTGTTTGTCGGAAGTTTACAAAATATTGCTTACCGAACAGCAACTGGTGTTCTGCTTATAACTTTTGATTTACAGACCTTCTGGATCTGAAATTTTGAGGACATAAACTTAACTTATAATCGAAGAACCCCTTAAAATTTCGTTTAATTTGGTTAACGTTTGATTGGTGAAAACGTAGATTGAAGTTTCTAGAATTTCTGTTTTCCTGTTTTTCCTGTTTCTTGCTAATCGGTTTTTATTGTGGGTAGAAACACGACCCGTTGGAGGCGGAATCGTGTCATGTAGAAAGTGGGCCGACTTCGTCAATCTGTCCACTATGACCGAAATGCTATTATGGCCCTTAGCTGTTCTTAGTAAGCCAACAACAAAATCCATCGTTATGTTCTCCCATTTCCATTCGGGGATCGGGAGAGGCTGAAGCGTTCCACTTGGTCGTTGATGTTCAGCTTTGACCTGTTGACATATCATACAAGACTCCACATACTTGGCCACTTCATTCTTTATATTCGGCCACCAGAAGTGAAGTTTCAAGTCCTGATACATCTTTGTGCTTCCAGGATGCACAGAGAAAGGAGATGAATGGGCTTCCGACAAGATGTGCTTCCGTAGCTCTTCGTCTTTCGGAACATACCATCTGTTTTTGAACTTCAGAACTCCATCTCCCGAATAACTGAAATCGAAAGAAGCCATTGGTACCTTGCTCACCATATCAGCCATCTCCTTTGAATTGGTCTTCTGGGCTTCCTTAATTCGGTCCAGGACGGTGGGCCGTAGTGTTAAGTCTGCTAGTATGGTTGATAGCCCTGAAACTATCGCCATACCGAACTTCTGGATTTCTGTCCTCAAAGGCACTGATATGGCTGGCATAGCCGTTTGCATAGAAGATGGCACCCTGCTCAATGCATCGGCTACCACATTAGCTTTCTCGGGGTGGTATTTAATTTCAATGTCATAGTCTTTCACAAACTCAAGCCACCGCCGTTGTCTCATGTTCAACTCCTTCTGAGTGAATATAAACTTCAAACTCTTGTGATCCGAAAACACCTCACATGATTGCCCGTACAAGTGGTGTCTCCATACTTTCAGCGCAAATACAACTGCCGCTAACTCGAGGTCGTGAGTAGGGTAGTTTTGTTCATGGTTCTTCAATTGTCTGGATGCGTATGCCACTACCTTCCCTTCTTGCATCAATACACACCTGAGGCCAACCTTAGACGCATCACAATACACGCTGAATTTGCCATCTTCAACTGACAATACTAGCAAAGGAGCGGTGGTTAACTTCTGCTTGAGAGTCTGAAAACTCACCTAACATGCTTCAGACCACTTGAACTTGATGTCTTTCCTCGTTAAGCTGGTCATAGGTTTGGCTATCACAGAAAATCCCTTGATGAATTTTCTGTAATAACCAGCTAGTCCGATAAAACTTCGTACCTCACTGGCATTCCTCGGCCTCAGCCAATCCTTCACAGCTTGAATCTTGGCCGGATCTACCAATACTCATTCTGCAGACACCACATGGCCTAGAAAGTTAATCTTGCTCAACCAGAATTCACACTTTGACAGTTTGGCATATATTGGTGTTGTTTCAGAGTCGATAGTACAATTGCCAAGTGTTCCTCATGCTCGGCCTCACTCTTGGAGTAAAACAGGATGTCGTCGATAAAAACGATCACAAACTTATCTAAGAAAACCCGAAATATCCTGTTCATCAAGTCCATAAATGCTGCCGGGGAATTAGTCAACCCAAACGACATCACTAAGAACTCATAGTGCCCATATCGGGTCCTGAAGGCAGTCTTTGGAATATCACTGGCCCTGACCTTCAATTGATAGTAACCGGAGCGTAAGTCAATCTTCGAGAATACCCGAGCCCCTTGTAGCTGATCAAACAAATCGTCGATCCTTGGCAACGGGTACTTATTCTTGACAGTCAACTTGTTCAGCTCACGGTAGTCAATACACATACGTAGGGACTCATCCTTCTTCTTAACGAACAAGACGGGAGCACCCCACGGAGAAAAACTTGGGCGTACAAAGCCCATGTCCACCAGTTCCTTTAGCTGAGCCTTTAACTCCCTCAGCTCAATTGGCGCCATACGGTACGGATTCTTTGATACCGGTTCAGCACCAGGATATACATCAATTTCAAACTCAATTTCACGATCCGGTGGCAGCCCCGATAAGTCATCTAAGAATACCTCTGAGAAGCTTCGAACTACTGGAATATTCTGAAGCTCCACCACACCTTGCCTTTGAACATCAACTACGTTGGCAAGAAATCCGACGCATCCTGACCTTATCAGATGTTGAGCTTTTAAGGAGGATATAACAGGCATACTGTGCTTCTTTGGTATTACCTGATAAGAGAACACTACCTCGTTCGGGCGCTTAAACAATACAAGCCCGGACTTGCAGTCGATGGTGGCATGATGTCTAAATAGCCAGTCCATCCCCAGAATAACATCGTATCCTTTCATATCGATGACGATAAGGTTGGCATACAATTTCTGGTCCCCAACTGACACTATATCACACTGCACTGCCCGCTCGGAGTGCATAAACTCTCAGGATGGTAGCATGACACTGTAGGGCTGATCTGACGGCATAATACATAAGTTCTCCTTATCTATGAAATCCCTTGCCATGAACGAATGTGTGGCCCCCATGTCTAACAGTGTATAAGCAGGTACATCGCATATTAAAATTGTACCTGTAATTGCTGTGTGCTAGGCGGCATCATCATCATCCTCTATCATTGCAAAAACCCTTGGTACGGCAAGATTTGATCTCGTGTCTGGTATTGGGCAATCCCGAACATAATGGTCATCTTTGCCACATCGGAAACATTGGCCGGTAATAAGTCTGCATTCGCCCCTGTGAACTTTCTGACAGTTTGAGCATACGGAGAACTGAGGAGATCCCATCGTCCTCTTTCCCTTATCTTGATAAGTGATGGTCTCATTGGGCCTCTTAATGCCCCTGTTTTGTTGCTGTTGAGATTGCAAATTCTGACTTCTTTGCTGTTGTTGAGGAACATTCCAAATAATCCCTCTTGACTGGTCTCTTTGTCTCTGGGACTTCGCTTCTAAGGCCTCCAATTGATAGGCCTTGGCCACCACCTTTGTGTGCGGTGCCTCATCAAATTCCCCATAAGAAATCCCTCGTAAGAGGTCCAGCTTCAAACCCTGAATAAATTGGTGCACCTTATTTTCGTCAGTGGCTACCAAATGAGGTGCATAGCGGGATAATGATTCAAACTTCTGAACATATTCTGCCACTGATCCATACTGCCGTAGCCGAGAGAACTCAATCAACTTTTCCTTCCTTACCCCGCGGTCGAAATACTTCTCGTAAAAGATATTCTTAAATCCCTCCCAGCTCAGTGCCACGGTAGTGGACCGCACAGTATCCCACAAAAAACCGGCACTCTTTGTGAGATGAAACGTGGCACATGTGACCTTCTTGATCTCCTCTACCTCGTCATAATTAAACATTTGTTCAACCTGCCAAACCCATTCTTCAGCATGAATCGGGTCAGTAGATAATCCATCCAATGCAGGCGGCTGGAGTCGTCTGAATCTATCTCCACTGGTGTCACGTGGAGCATTAGCTTGATTGTTATTTCCGTTATCTTCTCTAGCCATCAAACGTTCAACCATACGGGACTGTACTCCCACCAGTTCGGTTAGTCGGTCTATGGTACGAGAGCTTTTGCTTGACTCATCCTAATGCCCTCTCACCATTTCTAAGAAAGCCTATAAACATAAAAACGAAATTTAATAAACAGAACTTTTACGGAAACTTAAACACTTACAGTTGGTGGAGTGATCTCACGTGGCGGTTGCACAACCAGACATTTACCCAGAACCGATTTTAAAACCTGGCGGCTCTGATACAATAACTATGACAGCCCCGAACCCAATCGGGGTCCGAGAGCCGTCACTCTGAGACATTTAACAGAAAACGGGCACATATTTTTTTTTGAACATAACAGACCGGGCTTTTAAAACAAACCCTTAAAACTTTTCAGAGGGAGAAGACGTTCTCTGGATTTGAAAGTAAAACGAAAAGTAGTTAAAGTCAGAAGGCAAAGTAAATGACAGAAGAAAACAGAAGACACTAGATAACAGAAGAAAAGCAGGAAGAAATGAAAATAAAAGTAAATGAACCGGGGTGGAGGATGTTGGCAGAAAATATAATAAACCGGGGTGGAGGATGTTGGCAGAAAATGTAATAAACCGGGGCGGAGGATGTTGGCAGAAAATGTAATAAACTGGGGTGGAGGATGTTGGAAAAAAATGTAATAAACCGGGGCGGAAGACTGGTGGAAGAAGACTGACAGATGAAGTAGTTTCAAAGGCAGAAACGGAAGATGTAAATGTGAACAATACAACAGTAGATATAATAAGACAAAAGTGAACAAAGATCTGTGGATAAAAACATGAACAATGATCGGTGGATAAAAATGTGAACAGTAATCGGTGGATATAATAAGACAAAAGTGAACAGTGATCGGTGGATAAAAACGTGGACAGTGATCGGTGGATACAAACGTGAACAGTGATCGGTGGATATAATAAGACAAAAGTGAACAGTGATCGGTGGATATAATAAGACAAAAGTGAACAGTGATCGGTGGATAAAAACATGAACAGTGATCGGTGGATAAAATCGTGAACAGTGATCGGTGGATAAAAACGTGAACAGTGATCGGTGGAAAAAAATGTGAACAGTGATCGGTGGATAAAAATGTGAACAGTGATCGGTGGATATAATAAGACAAAAGTGAACAGTGATCAGTGGATAAAAACATGAACAGTGACCGGTGGATAAAAATGTGAACAGTGACCGGTGGATAAAAACATGAACAGCGATTGGTGGATAAAAATGTGAACAGTGATCGGTGGATATAATAAAAACAACAACGGTAGATGTGATTTTAAAGCAACGGAAGATGCAATCAGAAGACATAATTTTAAAGGCAGAATTTGACAACTCTTTAACAGGAAGACATACCAACAGAGAGCAGAAAAAAAACAGAAGACATAAAAATCTCAGATTCTCAAACCAATTCAAAACATGGTTCTCGAACACAACAGAAGGCATAACAGAAACTTAAGAAGAATTACACTGCATGGATAGCTCTAAAACCAGAGACCATCCATGCACAGACTATCAGAAAATATTCCAAACAATTCCAGAATACTTCAAAATGTAATTCAACTGTCAAATACAGAGGTTTTAAATATCGACACAGAATCCATACATTGTTTTAAAATCTCAAAGACAGTACAGAACTTAACATGGATTTCCAGAATTCATTATAACAAAAGTTTTTAAAACATAAATACAGAACTTCAAAACCTTTCTTTCTCTGGACAGATTTATGTCTAGCTGCCACAAACACACCCCATGAGCTCGACCCGCCAACTACATCAGATCATCATCTTGAGGCATAAGGTTCTCATTCACGGGTTCAGTACCTACATCAGGGAGTTCACCTATGAGTCTAAAATTCAGTAAGAACATATATATATATATATATATATATATATATATATATATATATATGCAGTGATGCAAAATGCTATGCATGCGGTTTTCAGAATATAGTAACAGAACATTTCATTACGTTTCAGGGGCAGAGGGGTATAAGTGGGGCTTATAGGGTAACTAGCAAGTGCACGACAGGCACATAACAGATTTACAGAACAGAAACAGTGGGCCAGTCCCTGTCCCGCACTTAACCAATACATTTCAGTCAGATTTTATCTTTCTTAACTTCAAAACTGTGTACAAAAAACATTTTGCATGAACTTTCAGGAAAACGTGTATGCATGAACATTTACAGAGCTAAGACTTGAGATACCAGACAACAGAAATAAGACAGCAGAGCATTCGGGGAAAAACAGATAACTCGGGACATAACTCTAACCTTTCTACCTGAAACAACCCGACAGAAACTTAAAACCTTGTACCTCCGTGATGTAGGGTCTTAAGGGCCAACCTATAGATATGAACTTACCTGGTTGCTGCAGAGTTGATGTTCTTGATCGTCTCGGTAATGCACGAACCTAAACATCCATGCAAAGAAAATGAGCAAAGCTGCAAAGGCTAACTAATAACTTAGTAGAAAATGCAGCAAGCTCCATTCACGCCTCTAGAAAACAAACTAATGTGTTTTCATGAAATGACAGTGAGTTTTCACCAAAGTTTCACACCCGAAACTTCAGCAAAAACCCACATTTTAACTGGTCTAAATACGTTAGCATGAGCAGGTATTTACCTTAGGTAGAAAGCAAGGAAAAACCTAGGAGATCAAAGGTGCTTCGATGGATTTCGTCGCCTGGCCGAGAGGAAACAAAGATGTGCTTCACGCAGGAGTGAAGAGAAGAGAAGAGAAGGGAGAGAAAAGGGGTGTTGCTTCTCCAGCAAGTTGACAGGTGTCACTCAACTATTGGTTTTCTTTCACCAACCTTAATTCCCTCCCATTTTACCCTTCCATCCATTTCCAACTAACTTGTTCTGTTTAGTTAGCCATTAGTTCGGTTCTCCCCTCACTAAATGCTCCAAAATTTACAATAAAATAGTTATTGTATTTATGGCAATTTAAATTCATACAATAATTCAACAGATTATTACACGGCCAAAATGCCGGGTGTTACAGCTCTCTAACTGTTCTTCACTGTCGAGGGCAGACAATCCACAGAAAAGAAAAAAAAACTTTTCTTTTCCTTTAATTTTTTTTAATTTCTCTTTTTTGTTCTTCACGGCAAACAGAATAAACAATAGAAAAGAAATATTTCTTTTCTATTTTCCTTTTTCAAAAATTGCAAACCAAACCACCGAAAATTGCAAACTTGAAATCGATCGATACCCTTCGAAGAATCAAACCCTGATTTTTCGAAAAATCCGCTTCAACCTGAAGCTCTGATACCACTTGTTAGGATTAGTCGCTCATAATCCACCTGTAACAGTTATGATTGTTACACATAAGTTGGTTGCAAACTGAATGAATTATATAGATCAAATTGGTTTGAGCATGTGTATGAACTTGATAAATGAACATTAAAGGGAATTTGATTGTTAAGTGAATCGAATGATTTTAGGCTTATTTCAGCCGTATATTGTTTGCTTACTTAGCGAGTGTAGGTGAATGGAGAATTTTGGTATTATGTTCTTTATTGTTAGTGGTGACTATGTGACAATCAGACAGTATCTAAATTTTTCAGTTATAACCGTGTGTGCAGACATTTATTTTTGAAGATCTGTCCGGGTTACCACCCGACCATGAGATTTTTATGATACATTAATTTAATTTCGACATTGCTCCAATTCCTTATTCTCTGAGCATATTAACTTCAGTTGAGTGGAGAAGGATTAGTACAAAATTTAGCGTTGTAATTTATGTTTGTAGTAGTTTATTATTGTTGGATGCATCTTTTATTCAATAAGAGACATGGTCATTGTCATAGCTGAGTTTTGATTGTCAGACGTTCAATCGATGTCAAGCAATGATTAACATATGGATTCAAGAATTGAAGAGTTTTTGTTGTCGAATGGATTAAGGTGATTTATTGAAAGTTAATTATGGGTTGGCTATCATTAGTTAAGAAGTTTGAGAGTGATAATTTTTTCTAAAATAACCTTTTGGACACGTTGTGGACATTTGATTTTATGGTTCCCCAATTTGGTTGACTGATGGTTAGTTATTTTATTTATTGAAAATTTGGGCTTCCACATCTTGTCTAGATTAGTTTAATGACATTTTTATTGATGGTATATTGTTAATTCTAAAACTCATTGTGTAAAAATTTGGAGGCACGTGAGGACTTTGTTTGAAATTATTAGGCAATCTGTTGTATGCTAAAATAGAGAGATACATCCTTTGAATGAAAAAAGTGAAGTCTTAGACATGTTTACTTTTGAGATAATATCTTATTGGTTTCAACTAGGATTGATGATATTTAGATTAAATGCTTAAGGAACGTTGTGATGGTTCTGATTTTGTAAATAATTTGGTTATTCCATCACTTTGTAAATAATTCTTCCTCTATTGCTTGGTCCTTAGAACTATTGAACTACGAGAATGTTAATTTATCTGGGTTGGAAGGGTCAGTTATCAAAAAGTTGTGAACCAAATTAACTGTTCCATTGATTTTGGGCAGATTTGAAGCTAGACTACCATATGTCAATTATATAAAAGACTGAGTGTTAGACTTGGTTATTTGTTAATAAAGTCAATATAACACTCAAGAATTTTCAATAACAGTTAATCTCGTATTCAAAAACAAGTTTCTGTTTTATATTACTATTATAATGATTATGGACTATTTGGAGAAAATAATATGAGTAGAAGCCAAAAAGACGTTTAAAGTGCACTTTGTAAGCCAACCAAATGAAAATTATGAAGTAATATATAAGCCAAAGCGTTGGGAGCGATAGAGGCACAAAAAGACGTGTAAGAAGGCGTTGGGCGCACGCAAGGATGCGAGATTGAGATGTTTTATGATGATGTCAATTGGGATATTTTATGAAACTTTTTATTGTTATTCGATGATTTGATAATGATGATGATATTGCTAGAAAATATGTTATATTATAGGTTCTTGAATATGATACGTTGATGGATTTAAGTGATGTTTTATGTGTTGACTGATCGGTCTGCTTTACAAAGTTCTAGGTTAAGTAATTTCGTTACGATAAGACTTTAAAGACTTACTTTTTTATTACGTTACGACATTAATGACTCGAGGATTTGTTTAATTGTTATGATAGAATGATGTTTACGATTGATGTTATGTTTTATGATTATATTGATGATAATGATACTCAAGGATGTGTTATAATATAGACTTTTGATTGTGATGTATTGTTACATTATATGGTTATATTGATGATAATGATGCTCGAAAATGTATTATAGTATAGACTTTTGATTGTGATGTATTGTTACATAATATGATTATATTGACGATGATGTCGCTCGAGGATGTCTTATAGTATAGTATTTAATTGTGACGTTTGTTAGATAATATGATTATATTGATGATGATGTCGCTCGAGAATATACTTTATTTGATGATTTGATAGATGTAGAAATATTAATACTTATATGATATGTAGTAAGAGTTGGTAGAATAGAAATAACAGACGAATTGAATCAAGGATATGCTATGTTTTGCATCATATGTTTTATATATGACTCATACATTATGAAAAAAAATTATGTTGAAAAAGATTTAAAGAGAACAAATAAACAAAAAATGAAATAAAGACAGACAGATAGACAGAAAGACAGAAAGATGAGAGAAGAACTGAATAAACATAACTTTTGTTGTGAGGCAGAATTACCAGTTGGTTGTCCCATAAGATGGGATCATGAGGTGCCTTCTCAATTCCTTAGGCTGAATTACCTCCAACAAATGAACTGCATGTCGAAACTGAAGCAAGAATAAAAGACATAGTGATAAATAAATGCGAAAAGACTTTTTTTATAAAAATTGTATCTGCATACATGTTCATGATAGTTTATGCATATCTTACTGAGCGTTGGGCTCATAGTTTTAACTTTGTGACGTATGTGAGAAATTTTATGATGTACACAATGAAAGAAATGAATAAAGATGCAGTTAAAGATGTGCTCTCATAGCAAGGTTACATAGTGTTAATACAAAAAGCAATTCAGAAACTATGAAGAGAAAAACTTCCATTTTATTTCTATGTGAGTTAAAAGAGATTTTATATTACTTATTATTTCGTTATATTTATGAATAAATTTATTAAGTATTGTTTTCAAATGACTATTTGAGATTGTTGGTTTTATTTTAATAAACACTTATTTTTTTAAGACTTCCATTGTACGTTTTCAATGAAGCGATTTTAAAATTTTAAGTGAACTATTTTAAAGAAAAAGTAAAGTAAAAACGGTGCGCAATGGAGGGTTACAGTCAAATTGAGTTAAAGCATGGCAGTATGCCAGCTAAGGGTTAACTCGAAGTCTATTGTTGGCGGTAAATTCTAGTGATAGAATTATTATAAAGTTAATGTAAGGATAAATTTTGAAGTCTATTTCAATTCTCAAGTTTAGATTATTTTATGGTATTATGACTTAAGTATTTGGCGAAGTGTATAAATGTAATATGAATAACATATACCTCGTACATAGTTTGTTGGAAATTGTGCAGTGATATGATGTTGCCTAAGTTGGTGTTAACTTGGTTGACCAATTGTGCTTGTTAATTTATCCGAGATGAGTCATCTTATTTAAGCTTGGAAAGCTTAGAATTAAAAGCATCGTCTGTTTACTTATGTTTTAATCTTTATGGTAATATTTGGTAGTTAAAGTTACATTTAAATTTTGGATATCCATAATGAGAGGTTTGGACTTTAAGTTAAATTAGTTGCGATAAAGCGGTCTCATCTTAGTGTTAGGCATTGATATATGATTTAAATTTTCAAGATCATGATTTGACTTACACTTTGGACTTTAGTGATTGTTGGGTAATCAATTTTAGTTAATTAAATTTGTCTATAGGATTAGATCATTCTTTTGTATCAATATTTGGACTTATATGATTATATGTGTGAGAATCTGTTGGGTAAGTTCGAGACTTTAAGGATGGACTGAGAACTATTCAGTGTCTGTAAAAATTTAATTTCAGGCTAACAACTTGGTATATCTGAAAATTTAACAATGTCATTACATAAGTCATTTTAGAGGAAAAAATAAAATATCATTTGGTATATTGAACTTTTTTAGATCATCGTGTGGTTCAATGAGTTATCGTTTGGACTTACCACCATCGTTGAATTATGTTCATAATGTTTTCCATGTTTTATATTTAAAAAGGTATGGCTCTGGCTGTTCACATGTCATTTCTTGGACGAACCCAATTATTTAGGAAGATGTGTCTTATAAAGAAGAACCTGAGAGAATTTTTTATCGAGAAGTCAGACATATACTTGATTGCAATATACTTTTGGAATTCAGTGAAAGATCATAGTAAAAGAGAAGGCACTTAGATATTTAAGTCTAAGATAGCAAAGACATATCATCATTTGTTCGATGAAACTTTGAAGATCGTCTAAATTTCGAGAAAGCAATTTCTTAACTGTGGGAGAATGTTATAACCGTAGGTTCTTATATGAAAAGAAACTATTTTTGTAGGGACTTACTTTCTCTCATAGGTTACGAGAGTGTAGGGTGCTTGAAAAGAAAAATTCTTCCCAAGATTTTTCCCCATTAAACTGAGTGCTCCTTCCACTTTCCTCAATCTCTCTCTATTCTTCCTCTTTCATTTGTGTGGGTTCCCTCATTATGATGAGGGACCTATCATTTAAAGCTGAAGAGAAGAAATTTGCTTATCTTTAGCGGCGCCTACAAGTGGTGCCTACTATTGTTGAAAAAGGGACCATTTGCTCCTTTTTTAGTTTATCATTTTATGACAAACTTTACCTATAAATAGGAGTATCATTTGCTTCAGCAGATCATCCGAAAGCAGAAGAAGAACCAACGAAGAAGAGTTCTTTTCTGAGAAAAGGGAGAGAAGGTGAGAATTTCTTGGAGGGAGAGTGTAACGACCACAGCCCGGCACAGCCCCCGGCACAGCCCACAGCCCTCAGGCCCAGAAGGCCCAGAACCGGCAAGCCCAGAACCGAGCCCAGAAGTCGTACTCACGATCTTCCCACCCCCTGCAGTGGGTTTTTGCCTTCCCCCCCACTCGAACCCAGGCCCTCAGGGACAAGCACCCAGGCTACGAATGAGGAGTACCACTTGAACTAGTACACACGAGGACTTCCCAGTTGGTCACCCAACCTGGTACTACTCTCGCCGAAGCACGCTTAACTTCGGAGTTCTCATGGGATCCGGCGCCGCTGTGCTACTAGTTCAAGTGGTACTCCTCATTCGTAGCCTGGGTGCTTGTCCCTGAGGGCCTGGGTTCGAGTGGGGGGGAAGGCAAAAACCCACTGCAGGGGGTGGGAAGATCGTGAGTACGACTTCTGGGCTCGGTTCTGGGCTCGCCGGTTCTGGGCCTTCTGGGCCTGAGGGCTGTGGGCTGTGCCGGGGGCTGTGCCGGGCTGTGGTCGTTACAAAAAAGGCGCCTTTTTTGTAACGACCACAGCCCGGCACAGCCCCCGGCACAGCCCACACGACCACAGCCCGGCACAGCCCCCGGCACAGCCCACAGCCCTCAGGCCCAGAAGGCCCAGAACCGGCGAGCCCAGAACCGAGCCCAGAAGTCGTACTCACGATCTTCCCACCCCCTGCAGTGGGTTTTTGCCTCCCCCCCCACTCGAACCTGGGACCTCAGGGACAAGTACCCAAGGCTACAAGTGAGGAGTACCACTTGAACTAGTACACACGAGGACTTCCCAGTTGGTCACCCAACCTGGTACTACTCTCGCCGAAGCACGCTTAACTTCGGAGTTCTCATGGGATCCGGCGCCGCTGTGCTATTAGTTCAAGTGGTACTCCTCACTTGTAGCCTTGGGTACTTGTCCCTGAGGTCCCAGGTTCGAGTGGGGGGGGAGGCAAAAACCCACTGCAGGGGGTGGGAAGATCGTGAGTACGACTTCTGGGCTCGGTTCTGGGCTCGCCGGTTCTGGGCCTTCTGGGCCTGAGGGCTGTGGGCTGTGCCGGGGGCTGTGCCGGGCTGTGGTCGTTACAAAAAAGGCGCCTTTTTGTAACGACCGCAGCCCCGGCCCGAGCCCGCAGCCCCCGGCACAGCCCGTAGGCCCAGAACCGGCGAGCCCAGACCCGGGACCCAGCGGGGCCCAGGAGCCGTACTCACGATCTTCCCACCCCCTGCAGTGGGTTTTTGCCTTCCTCCCCACTCGAACCTGGGACCTCAGGGACAAGTACCCAAGGCTACAAGTGAGGAGTACCACTTGAACTAGTACACACGAGGACTTCCCAGTTGGTCACCCAACCTGGTACTACTCTCGCCGAAGCACGCTTAACTTCGGAGTTCTCATGGGATCCGGCGCCGCTGTGCTACTAGTTCAAGTGGTGACCAACTGGGAAGTCCTCGTGTGTACTAGTTCAAGTGGTACTCCTCATTCGCAGCCCTTGTGCTTGTCCCTGAGGGCAAGGGTTCGAGTGAGGGGGAAGGCAAAAACCCACTGCAGGGGGTGGGAAGATCGTGAGTACGACTTCTGGGCTCGGTTCTGGGCTCGCCGGTTCTGGGCCTTCTGGGCCTGAGGGCTGTGGGCTGTGCCGGGGGCTGTGCCGGGCTGTGGTCGTTACAAAAAAGGCGCCTTTTTTGTAACGACCACAGCCCGGCACAGCCCCCGGCACAGCCCACAGCCCTCAGGCCCAGAAGGCCCAGAACCGGCGAGCCCAGAACCGAGCCCAGAAGTCGTACTCACGATCTTCCCACCCCCTGCAGTGGGTTTTTGCCTTCCCCCTCACTCGAACCCTTGCCCTCAGGGACAAGCACAAGGGCTGCGAATGAGGAGTACCACTTGAACTAGTACACACGAGGACTTCCCAGTTGGTCACCCAACCTGGTACTACTCTCGCCGAAGCACGCTTAACTTCGGAGTTCTCATGGGATCCGGCGCCGCTGTGCTACTAGTTCAAGTGGTACTCCTCATTCGCAGCCCTTGTGCTTGTCCCTGAGGGCAAGGGTTCGAGTGAGGGGGAAGGCAAAAACCCACTGCAGGGGGTGGGAAGATCGTGAGTACGACTTCTGGGCTCGGTTCTGGGCTCGCCGGTTCTGGGCCTTCTGGGCCTGAGGGCTGTGGGCTGTGCCGGGGGCTGTGCCGGGCTGTGGTCGTTACAAAAAAGGCGCCTTTTTTGTAACGACCACAGCCCGGCACAGCCCCCGGCACAGCCCACAGCCCTCAGGCCCAGAAGGCCCAGAACCGGCGAGCCCAGAACCGAGCCCAGAAGTCGTACTCACGATCTTCCCACCCCCTGCAGTGGGTTTTTGCCTTCCCCCTCACTCGAACCCTTGCCCTCAGGGACAAGCACAAGGGCTGCGAATGAGGAGTACCACTTGAACTAGTAGCACAGCGGCGCCGGATCCCATGAGAACTCCGAAGTTAAGCGTGCTTCGGTGAGAGTAGTACCAGGTTGGGTGACCAACTGGGAAGTCCTCGTGTGTACTAGTTCAAGTGGTACTCCTCATTCGCAGCCCTTGTGCTTGTCCCTGAGGGCAAGGGTTCGAGTGAGGGGGAAGGCAAAAACCCACTGCAGGGGGTGGGAAGATCGTGAGTACGACTTCTGGGCTCGGTTCTGGGCTCGCCGGTTCTGGGCCTTCTGGGCCTGAGGGCTGTGGGCTGTGCCGGGGGCTGTGCCGGGCTGTGGTCGTTACAAAAGCACGAGGACTTCCCAGTTGGTCACCCAACCTGGTACTACTCTCGCCGAAGCACGCTTAACTTCGGAGTTCTCATGGGATCCGGCGCCGCTGTGCTATTAGTTCAAGTGGTACTCCTCACTTGTAGCCTTGGGTACTTGTCCCTGAGGTCCCAGGTTCGAGTGGGGGGGGAGGCAAAAACCCACTGCAGGGGGTGGGAAGGTCGTGAGTACGGCTCCTGGGTCCCGCTGGGTCCCGGGTCTGGGCTCGCCGGTTCTGGGCCTGAGGGCTGTGCCGGGGGCTGCGGGCTCGGGCCGGGGCTGCGGTCGTTACAAAAAAGGCGCCTTTTTTGTAACGACCACAGCCCGGCACAGCCCCCGGCACAGCCCACAGCCCTCAGGCCCAGAAGGCCCAGAACCGGCGAGCCCAGAACCGAGCCCAGAAGTCGTACTCACGATCTTCCCACCCCCTGCAGTGGGTTTTTGCCTCCCCCCCCACTCGAACCTGGGACCTCAGGGACAAGTACCCAAGGCTACAAGTGAGGAGTACCACTTGAACTAATAGCACAGCGGCGCCGGATCCCATGAGAACTCCGAAGTTAAGCGTGCTTCGGCGAGAGTAGTACCAGGTTGGGTGACCAACTGGGAAGTCCTCGTGTGTACTAGTTCAAGTGGTACTCCTCATTCGCAGCCCTTGTGCTTGTCCCTGAGGGCAAGGGTCTACAAGTGAGGAGTACCACTTGAACTAGTAGCACAGCGGCGCCGGATCCCATGAGAACTCCGAAGTTAAGCGTGCTTCGGCGAGAGTAGTACCAGGTTGGGTGACCAACTGGGAAGTCCTCGTGTGTACTAGTTCAAGTGGTACTCCTCACTTGTAGCCTTGGGTACTTGTCCCTGAGGTCCCAGGTTCGAGTGGGGGGGGAGGCAAAAACCCACTGCAGGGGGTGGGAAGGTCGTGAGTACGGCTCCTGGGTCCCGCTGGGTCCCGGGTCTGGGCTCGCCGGTTCTGGGCCTACGGGCTGTGCCGGGGGCTGCGGGCTCGGGCCGGGGCTGCGGTCGTTACAAAAAAGGCGGCACAGCCCTCAGGCCCAGAACCGGCGAGCCCAGACCCGGGACCCAGCGGGACCCAGGAGCCGTACTCACGACCTTCCCACCCCCTGCAGTGGGTTTTTGCCTCCCCCCCCACTCGAACCTGGGACCTCAGGGACAAGTACCCAAGGCTACCAAGTGAGGAGTACCACTTGAACTAGTAGCACAGCGGCGCCGGATCCCATGAGAACTCCGAAGTTAAGCGTGCTTCGGCGAGAGTAGTACCAGGTTGGGTGACCAACTGGGAAGTCCTCGTGTGTACTAGTTCAAGTGGTACTCCTCACTTGTAGCCTTGGTACTTGTCCCTGAGGTCCCAGGTTCGAGTGGGGGGGGAGGCAAAAACCCACTGCAGGGGGTGGGAAGGTCGTGAGTACGGCTCCTGGGTCCGCTGGGTCCCGGTCTGGGCTCGCCGGTTCTGGGCCTGAGGGCTGTCAGAACCGAGCCCAGAAGTCGTACTCACGATCTTCCCACCCCCTGCAGTGGGTTTTTGCCTCCCCCCCCACTCGAACCTGGGACCTCAGGGACAAGTACCCAAGGCTACAAGTGAGGAGTACCACTTGAACTAGTAGCACAGCGGCGCCGGATCCCATGAGAACTCCGAAGTTAAGCGTGCTTCGGCGAGAGTAGTACCAGGTTGGGTGACCAACTGGGAAGTCCTCGTGTGTACTAGTTCAAGTGGTACTCCTCACTTGTAGCCTTGGGTACTTGTCCCTGAGGTCCCAGGTTCGAGTGGGGGGGGAGGCAAAAACCCACTGCAGGGGGTGGGAAGGTCGTGAGTACGGCTCCTGGGTCCCGCTGGGTCCCGGGTCTGGGCTCGCCGGTTCTGGGCCTGAGGGCTGTGCCGGGGGCTACGGGCTCGGGCCGGGGCTGCGGTCGTTACAGAGAGAAAAGAAAGGTGTGAGAAAAAAATAGGTGTGGTGCTTTTGTGCACAGTGAGAATTCTAAGAGTGGTGATTTCTCTTAGTAAATATTTTCTAGGATATTCGATATCTAGAAAAATATTGTAAATCCTATTTTTCATAGTGAGATATTTCTAGACTCGGTCACACGTGATTTTTTCTCGATTTCGGTTCCCACGTAAAATTCTCGGTGTTTATTTTGGCTATTATTTCTCTTACTTCTTGGCCGTTATAATTTTACGACCGTGAAAAAATATTCCTGGTATTTTTTGGATCGCATCTGCTATCGTTTCTCGTACCTCTTATTTAAGTGGGGTTCCTGCCGGATTTCTTTATTATTTTCCCAACAAGTGGTATCAGAGCCTAGGTAGTTTCTTTAAATCTAGTATGCTCTGTGGTTGCGGTTTTTAAACTGATCTTCTACATTAATTTTTTTTTTAGAAATTATTATGGCAGGAAAGATTGAAATCGAAAAATTCAATGGAAATAATTTCTCTCTATAGAAATTAAAAATGAAGGCACTATTGCGGAGAGATGGTTGTGCTATAGCCATCGGCGACAGGCTGACAAACGTTGAAGACGAGAAATGCAACAAAGCTGACGAGGATGCAATGACCATTTTGCATCTCAGTCTAGCAGATGTAATTTTGTCAAGTATCTCAGAAATGGTAATGGCAAAATAGATCTGGGATACGCTGACAAAATTGTACGAGAAGAATTCGTGGTATAATAAAATTTTCTTGAAAAGAAAATTATATACCCTTCGGATGTCAGAATCTACAACAGTGACAGACTACGTCAATACTCTGAATATATTATTTTCTCAACTTACAGCAATGGAGCACAAAATTGACGAAAATGAAAGAGCTGAACTTTTACTTCAAAGTTTGCCAGATTCATAGGATCACCTCATCGTAAATCTACTCAATGGTAGTACAAAAACTACATTGATAATCAATGATATTGCAGCCGCCGTTCTCGACGAAGAAAGTAGGCAGAAAAATAAGGAGCAATCCTCTGTGGAGGCTTTATCAGTAAAGAGAGGGAGATCAATAGAACGTGGGGCCTCTAGAGCCAACACGTCAGGAAAATCTAAATCGAGAAGTAAAAAGGGCATCAAATGCTATCATTGTGGCAAGACGGGCCACATGAAAAAGGATTGCTGGAAATTGAAGAAAGAACAAGGCACAAGAGGTGCTAAAGAAGAAATGAAGAGTACAACTACAGCTGTCTCTGAGGGTGAAGATGTGATTGTATGCGAAGATGCTGTAAACCTTACGATGAATGAATCATGTTGGGTGTGTGACTCTGGAGCATCTTACCATGCTACTTCAAAAGTTGAGTATTTTTCATCTTACACTGGCGGTGATTTTGGCATTGTCAAAATAGGGAACAGTCACGTTTCTAAAATAATTGGAAAATGAGACATCTATATCCAGACCAACACAGGATGTAAGTTGGTGCTTAAAGATGCCAGACATGTTTCAGATATTAGACTGAATTTAATATCAATCGGTGCTCTTGATGAGGTTGGTTTCAAGAGCAAATTTGCTGGCGGAAAATATGAGCTCAGCAAAGGTTCGCTAATTATAGCGAAAGGAATCAAAGAGTCTAGCTTGTATGTGATGCAAGTGATTGTGAAGGAAGCATCAGTAAATGCAGCACAAGATGACTCATTCATTGAGTTATGGCACAAACGACTTGGTCACATAAGCAAAAAGGGACTTCAATTGCTTGGCAAAAGAGGTTGTTTGTCACATCTCAGAAATGAACCTCTGTCAAGTTGTGTTCATTGTTTGGCGGGAAAATAACACAGAGTTTCCTTTCAGAAGAATTTTGCATCAAGAAAGCCAAACGTGTTGGAAGTTGTTTACTCAGATGTCTACAGTCCCATGTCCACAAAAACGTTAGGTGGCGCCCAATATATGGTGACATTCATTGATGATCACTTCAGGAAAGTGTGGGCTTATGCACTCAAATCCAAAGATGAGGTGTTCAACATTTTCAAACAGTTTCATGCCTTCACAGAGCGAGAAACTTGAAAGAAGCTAAACTGCATTCACACTTACAATGGTGGTGAATATATGAGATCATTTAACGATTACTACAAATTGCACGGGATTAGGCACGAAAGATCTGTTCCAAAAACTCCTCAACAAAATGGCGTTGCGGAAAGAATGAACCAAACTATCGTGGAGAAGATAAGGTGCATGCTATCACATTCAAAGCTTCCCAAAACATTCTGAGGAGAAGCAACGAATACCGCAATAAATGTCATTAACTTGTGTCCGTCAACACCTCTGAGTGGAGAAGTGCCAAACAGACTATGGACAGGGAATGACGTCTTGTATAAACATCTAAAGGTGTTTGGATGCAGAGCGTTCGCCCATATTCCCAAAGATGAGAGGTCCAAACTAGACAGCAAAGCTAAGGAATACATATTCCTCAGATACAGAAGTGATGCATTCGGATATAGGCTTTGGGATCCGGTTGACAAGAAGATTGTCAGAAGCCGATATGTTATCTTCTTTGAAGATCAAACCATTGAAGACAAGAAGAAAGATTTAGAGATCACTGAAGAGCATCTAGTAAGAGTTGGTGTGGAGAAATCAACTTTTGACTGGGGAGATGCTGGAGAATCTAGTGATCAAGCAGCTGATGATGTTGATCATAGAGAAACAGAGACTTCTCCTGAATCAATTGCAGAACCAGAGTTAAGGAGGTCAACAAGAGATCGTTGACCATCAAGGAAATACTCTGTGAACGAGTATGTGATGATAACTGACGGTGATGAACCTCAGTTCTATAAGGAAGCTATAGAGCATCAACAAAAGAAGAATTGGTTGGATGCGATGCAAGATGAGATGAGATCATTGCATGAGAACCATACTTATGAGTTGGTTCAGCTTCCAAAAGGGAGAAAGGCACTCAAGAACAAATGGGTATACAGACTCAAAGATGAAAATGCACAACCAAAGTATAAGGCACGACTAGTCGTGATAGGCTTTGGACAGAAGAAGAGGGTTGACTTTGACAAAAAAATTTCACCAGTAGTGAAAATGTCATCCATACGAGTGATACTTGGATTAGCCTCAAGTCTTGATTTGGAGATCGAGCAACTCGATGTGAAGACTGCCTTCTTGCATGGTGAATTAGAAAAAGAGATTTACATGGAACAACCAGAAGGGTTCGTTGTCAAGGGAAAAGAACATCTGGTGTGTAAATTGAAGAAGAGTATGTATGGATTAAAGCAAGCCCCAAGATAATAGTACAAGAAGTTTGATTTCTTTATGGGAAATCAAAGCTACTAGAAAACTTTCTCAGACCATTGTGTGTTCGTGAAAAAGTTCACGGATGGTACATTTATAATCCTCCTACTTCATGTCGACGACATGCTGATTGTGGGTCCGGATAGAGAAAAGATTGTTAAGTTAAAGTATGAACTTAACAAGTTTTTGCCAAGAAAGACTTAGGTTCGGCGAAATAGATGCTTGGGATGAGAATCACTCGTGATAGGAAGAACAGAAAATTATGGCTATCACAGGAGAAATATATCCAGAAAGTTCTCAGCCGATTCAATATGGATAAGGCAAAACCAGTCAACACTCCTCTTGCTAAACAGTTCAAACTTACTTCCGAACAAAGTCCTTCCACTGAAGAAGGAAAAGTAGAAATGCAGAGAATTCCATATGCCTCAGCAGTTTGCAGCTTAATGTATGTCATGGTTTGTACGAGACCTAATATTTTACATTCTGTTGGAGTAGTCAGCCAATTTCTAACAAATCCAGGCAGGGAGCATTGGAATGCGGTAAAGTGGATTCTTAGGTATCTTAAAGGTACTTCGGAATTCAGTCTGTGTTTTAGAAGTGAGAAGCCTTTGTTGGTAAGCTATACTGATGCAGACATGGTTGGAGACATTGATTCTAGAAAATCAACATCAGGGTATTTGGTTACTTTTAGAGGGGGAGCTGTGTCATGGCAATCTAAGAGACAAGATTCAGTTGCATTGTCTATAACAAAAGCTGAGTTTATGGTGGCTACAAAAGCTTGCAAAGAAATTTTGTGGATGCAAAAATTTCTGACGGAATTAGGCCATAAACAAGATAAGTATATCTTGTATTGCGACAGTCAAAGTGCTATTCATCTAAGCAAGAACCCAAGCTTTCATTCGAAGTCAAAGCACATAGATATCAAGTTTCATTGGATACGAGATGTGTTGGACAACAAGGAAGTGTATCTTGAGAAGATTCACACAGATGACAACGGCTCACACATGATGACAAAGTCGTTGCAAAGAAATAAACACAAATTCTTTAGAGGCTCAGCAGGATTAGAGATACCTCATCATAAATCGGGAGGGGGAGATTTGTGGGTTCCCTCATTATGATGAGGGACCAATCATTTAAAGCTGAAGAGAAGAAATTTGCTTCTCTTCAACGACGCCTACAAGCGGTGCCTACTATTATTGAAAAAGGGACCATTTGCTCCTTTTTCAGTTTGTCATTTTATGACAAACTTTACCTATAAATAGGAGTATCATTTGCTTCAGCAGATCATCCGAAAGCAAAAGAAGAACCAACGAAGAAGAGCTCTTTTCTGAGAAAAAGGAGAGAGGGTGAGAATTTCTTGGAGGGAGAGAAAAAAAAAGGTGCGAGAGAAAAATAGGTGCGGTGCTTTTGTGCACAGTGAAAATTCTAAGATTGGTGATTTCTCTTAGTGAATATTTTTTAGGATATTCGATATCTAAAAAAATATTGTAAATTTCACCCTCTTGTCTTTTATCCCTCAATTTTCTCTTTTAGCTCTTTATGTAAAAACTTGATCATGATAAAATACTCAACAAGTTAAAACGAGCAAAATAAAACTTTCAACCTAAGAAAATTTCAACCTTCAATATTAGTATAATCAAGCAATTCTTTTTTAAAGGGATGTGAAGACAATGAAGGTAACTCCGTTAATATTCAAGAATTTTCCACGTAAAATTCTCGGTGTTCATTTTGGCTATTATTTCTCTTACTTATTGGCCGTTATAATTTTACGGCAGTGGAAAAATATTCCTGGTAGTTTTCGGATCGCATCTGCTATCGTTTCTCGTACCTCTTATTTAAGTGGGGTTCCTGCTAGATTTCTTTACTATTTTCCCAACAATTTGCAATTTCCTCCTCTCGCCTCTCTCTCTCTCTCTCTTTTCCATCTCTCGCAGACACCACTAGTTGTGAATTAAGGAAATATTTGGGCGGACATATTGTTAGCTCACTAAACCGAAGTGGGTGAGTGAATTTCTCATTGCCTCTGTAATGTTATTGGTTGATGACCCAAATTGATAAAAATTTCTTCTCTGTTGGAATGTGATTATAGAGTCACTTTCAAGTATGATTTTAGAAAAGGAAAACTTTGAATTTTTGGGGTTGCCATCGGAAGTTCGAGAGGATAAAAATTTGGAAATTTTGGTATGTTTAAAAATCTGATATTTTTCCCTCTTCTCCTAGGCTTTGTATGCATTTTAATTATGCATTGCTAGGTCGATTAGCTAAGAATTAGTAAGAACAAAACGACGATTCTTGCAGCGTTGGAGGAGAGCTCTTGTGATCAAAGATGCTGTCAGTCGAAGGTAAAAATTTAGCCTTTTCTGCTCTATCTTGGCCATGGATTTCTCTGCCTGAATGTTAAAATATTATATTGGAATATTGCACAGTTTCTGTCTCGTTATTTACCCTCAGTTTGGAAGCTCTCAAATCGTTGGACTTAACGCCAAAGTCCCGCGAGTCTGCAATGGATTCTCAGACAACGTTGCTCGCAACATTGTCTGGCTGCCTCTGTTCATCGGCCAATTGAGTCGCGGTCGACACTTCATTTTTGGACTACGATTTAGTTTTAAAATTGTTTTGAGTATTTGGGTCGACTTTCCTTTCCCATTTTAAATATATATCATGATCACATTTTCCTTGAAAAGAAGGTATTACCTACTTGATGTTATTTAAATTTTCAACCTCTCAATTGGTGTCAAATCCTCTATCTCTTATGTAATTATCATCACTGAAAGATTCCACGTGTTCATATGTCATTGGGGCCTTACCTTTTTGTGCGTGGCTTGTCGTTAGAGATTTCATTCTATTCAATCACACGTTTAGTATTTTAAATTGACCTTGTATAGTTCTCAGGAATATTTTTTGGTCAAAATTAGGGTGTTCTCCTTCACTACTCATGGTATGGTTCAAAATTTCAAGAAGTATAGAGAATAAATAATCAAACAAAATAGTATGCTAGATAAACAAACATCTATAACTCCCTCACGTGTTTACACTCGAATAATTATTACTCTACTCGTGTTTTGCTTTAAGTTCGAAACTTCAAAATTTGAAATATGTCGAATATCTCAAGAATAAGATTTCGAGAATTATTTAATACGTCGAATGTATTAATAATAAGAATTCGAGAACGAGAATTGACTTCGTCGAATATCTCAAGAATAAGATTTCCAGAATGATTGAATATGTCGAATATCTCAATAATAAGAATTCGAGAACAAGGGTTGAGTATGTCGAATATCTCAAGAATAAGATTTCAGTAATAGAATTAGGTTGAGCTCTTTGATCCTTTTGCAATTTTTGCACACTCTTTTTTTTACAAAATTTTTGCACACTCTTTAATAGAATTAGGTTGAGCTCTTTGATCCTTTTTGGAATTTTTTCGACAAAAATCCATCTCTTTTTTTTCCTTTAAAGAGAAGAATCCAAGAAAACAAGAAATTTGCAAGAAACTAAAGATAGAGACTTGAAACGATGAGTCTTTGCTCTGATACCAAATGACGAGAATCAAGGGTATTTTGAACTCAAGACCCTACAACAATACAGAATAAAACTCAAGAACGTCTTAGAATCAAATATGAGGAACTTGACCCCGATCAAATATTGCCGATGAAACTGAAGATATCAAGCAAAAAAGAGCTTGATCCAGACCAAACTTGTTTGTAAAAACTAAATCTATCAAGCGATCTCCCAAGTTTTAACTTCAAGAAAATCTAGTTCTTCAAAAAGAAAATTTTAATAAGAACTCTCAAACCAAAATATTCAATAGCAAAAATTGTGTGTCCTTTAAAGAGTGCATCATTTATGTTTAAATAGTCTCAAGGCAACAAGGGACAAATAATTTAACCTAATCATGAAATAGGAAACTTTAACAATTCAAAAATTAGGAAGAAAATCATAAAAATGTGATTTAGGCGTGGAGGGCTGCTGATGGCATGCAGAAAGCATTGGAGCACACAAGCCGAGCTGGATACGCGTGCGGGCCAGGCGAGGGTGTGGGCTGGTGCGGCATCACCTAGTGATTGGGCTTGGTGCACGCAGAAAGGTCATGCTGACGGGCTGCGCGTATGGGGTGGGTGGATGGGTCGCACAAATAGGCCGAGCGCTAAGGGTGCGCGGGCAAGGTCAAACATGTTAGAGGTGCGGGTGGGGCGTGCAGTTGAGCAGGCACAAGTCATGAGTGGCTGGTGATGCTGACAGGGTCGGGCGTAGGTGGGCGTGCGGTGATCTTGTGCACAGCACCTCGTTGCGCACTGCCTGCACGTTGCACGGGCACTTGCTATTCCCTTTTCTTCCAAGAAATACCTTTTTGGTTGCCTTGTTTTCTTGGTTTTTTGCATGCATTTCTCCCATTGGTTCATCTTTCTTTTTTAGCAAAATCATTGGTAAGAGAACTGATCCACTTAATTTAGTAAGAGGATGTATGACTTTGAGAAAACTGATCCACTTCCCATCGAACAGAGGGATCAAATCACAGAACGAACACAAATGCAATTGAGATGTGAAAGTAGAAACTGCATGATTAGGATTTATGAATTTAGCATTTCATATCATATTTGCTATACTTATTTAGCATTAGCTAATAGATGAGTTTTGTGATGTAGGTGCTGAGGTTTCAACAGGTGATTTCTCTGAGTTTACATAAGGATAAGTGAAGTTGATTGAGCACCTCTATGCCGCGGTTTGGTGCACTGATGAGGTGATTTAACTAATGTCAGTATGAGAGGTTTGAATGGATAGATGTTTTGTCGAAATGTGCTAAGAATTTTTATGACAGTGGTTGTTTTAATAATTATGTTATGTTTTCTCTAGTTATGCTGGTAGTGATACATTGTTGATTTTAACCGTGGTTCTTACTGGATTTCAAGCGTTTCATGGAGTCAACTTGTTTTGAATGTTTACAGTGAAATTTACAAGTTCTTTTAGTAGTCAGCGTTGTCCTTTTGTTTAGAGTGTAATAGTTAATGTGTTGTTCTGTTGTCAATCGGTAGATGTTGTCAATCGGTAGATGTTGTCGTTCGGCAGACGTTGTCGTTTCGGCAGATGTTGTCGATCGGTAGATGTTCGGTAGCAGAAGAGGTATTCTGTTTCTGCTTCTACCGCTAAGACTATTTAGCGGGTGATGTATTTTGTTTCTGCTTCTACCACTGAGACTATTTAGCGGAAGATGTATTCTGTTTCTGCTTCTACCACTGATACTGTTTAGCGGAAGAGGAATTCTGTTTCTACTTCTACCGCTGAGACTATTTAGCGGGTGATGTATTCTGTTTATGCTTCTACCGCTAGTACTATTTGGCGGAAGATGTGTTCGAATTTAATACATTCAAATATTTATCACATTTATGCCCTCGATTCTTTTTGCCGATTGTTCCTATTATTTAATTGTTATATAAGTATTGTTTTAGCGATTTGTTTTAACCCTGTTTTATGCAAATGATTTTTCGCTGCAAATTTTGATATTTTTAAATAATGTCGAGTTTTGACCGTTGAGTGAAGTTTAAAAAAAAACTTCCCAGAACGTCTTAGTTTTGTTCAGTGTTGTGAGTAGCGAACCAGGTTTACTAAAAACTCGGGGCGTTACATCTTGGTATCAGAGACATTTAGTTAAACCATTCAAAAGATTACTCATCAGTGCCGATCGTCGCATGAGAGTACTCTAACAACTGTAAGTGTTTATGTTAATCCTAGTTGCTAGATATTTATGAGAGTAATTAACCTTATCCAGGAATATAGTAAAATGACTAGACGACCAGGAAGACAAAGAGTACCGAGAGAGATGCCAAATTTGAGAAGTGAGGAAGATCCTAGTGTGATTAGGGAGCTGATAGCTTTGGTACGTCAGCAGTCTGAACAATTGGGACTGCTTCTGAACCGAGATGTGTAAGGGAGTGCCAACTCGTGTTCCAACAATGAGCAATCGGGAGACAGATTCTGGAGATGACAACCGCCCACGTTTGATGGAAAGTCATCCTATCCAGTTGTTGCTGTGTAACGGCCCGAGTTATCTGAACACGGCTCGTTACTCAAAAGCCCGTACATGACTAAGAGATTTCATCCGTATTAAATTTTTTTTTTAAAATCTCTCAACAATTGACACTCGACATAAGCTAGAATCCAAAAATAATTAAACGTTTAAAACTTGCAGCGGAAATCATTTGAACAATAATAGAGTTAAGCAAAACTGTGAAAAATATCGCTAAGTAAATCGTTCGAAATGTTAAGAATTAATCGGCCAAAAAGAAGTAGAGGCTTAAATCGTGAAATACTTAAGAAGTCACAGAAGTCAAATTCATCTACCGATGATTAAAGTCAACGGAAGAGAATGAAACAAGAAATAGATGGCTTCTTCTGGTGACTAAATGACAAAAGTCCTCCTACATCTACCGATGACATCAGCACGCATCTGCCGATGAGTTTACTGAGACATCATCCGATAAACTTTAACCTACACCTTCCGATTGAAAAAACTGCATACGCCGATCACTAAACGACAAACTTTCTACTTACATCTTCCGATAGAAATAAAACTACATCATCCGATGACTTTACTGAAGACATTTTTCGATAGAAATAAAACTACATCATCCGATGACTTTACTGAAGACATCTTCCGATAGAAATAAAACTACATCATCCGATGACTTTACTGAAGACATCTTCCGATAGAAATAAAAATACATCATCTGATGACTTTACTGAAGACATCTTCCGATAGACAACAGAACAACAACTCAACCTCTGCCGATAGACTTCATCTACCGATAGAGAACAAGACTACATTTCATCTACTCCTTGGTATACGAACACAACTCTAGCTACAGAAAAGAATTTACTCACTTCACTGAAACCATCCATAACATTTCAAACCATTACATTAAAAATCCAGTGAGTACCAACATTAAATCCCAACAGAATACTATTAACAGGAAAATCTCGAAAACTTTTTCAAAACATTGAAATCACTACTATCATGAAAACTCAACATACTTAAATTGAAACATTGCCAACTGAACCTTCACACCATTTGACATCAGTTAAACCGCCTCATCAGCTGTCAGATTGTTACAAAGATGCACTCCTCCAACCAGTCTAGTCCTCAGCAGACTCAGTAAACACACCTGCTAACACTTCTTCACCTACATCACAAAACTCATCTATTAGCCTAATGCTAAGTAAGTAAAGCAGTAAATGAAATGAAACACTGAAATATGAATTCCTAAATATGCAATTTCTACTTTCTCAACTCAGTTGTTCATGCTTCGTTTCTGTTCAGATTCCCCTGTGAAATTGGGAGTTCAATCACTTCTCCCAAAGTATAAATATCCACTGACTCATTAAGGGTTGGATTAATTCCCTTAATAGTAAATATGATTCACATGTTCAGATCCCCCTGTGAAATTGGGAATTGGATCAATTTTCCCAAAGTATAAGCATCCAATGTCTCATTAAGGGTTGGATTATTTCCCTTAACAGTATATCTGTTTCACATAACTGTTTCAATATGTTCATTCCTTACCATGCCAAACCATGTAAATTCATTTTCGTATAATTTCAAGAATCTGATGCATGATATACAAGCATATTCAAGCAAGCAAAAATCCTACTGTTTTGTGATGTAGGCCCGAAGGCATAAGCAAACTTTACTTACTTGGTCACCTGGAAAATCGCTCAGTTTCAACTACTCTGGAAACCCTGCTCACCTAATGCTATAAGCAAAATGTCGATTAGATCATCACTAACCTTATCCTAAATCATTCAGAAACCTAAGGGGCTCGTTTGGAAGCTCTGGTCATCGTACATTCTCGGCTCAACATTAAAATCAAACTCAACTCACTCACAGCATTATCCAGAATATATACATTATATTCTCTCTGCTATCTAGACACTAAAATCTCAAGAAAACGAAGGAAAAACTTACCTAGTTCGAGGAACGGAGATCGGAGGGGAAAAATTGCCTGGAGCTCTGCTGAGTTTGAGCTGAATACCGAGAGGAAAAAATGAGGGAAACAGTGGCGGTTAGACCTCATTAAACCCTCCATTAAATACGTTATCCATTTAACAAATTGCTAATTACCCTTTTGTCCTTGGATAGTTATTAACTAACCTAATCACATTCTCTCTCAATTCTTCCATAAAATTAGCACATCAAAATTGACAAATTAAATTTGGTTTAATATAACCGGGTGCTACATGCTGAGGAATGACTTAGGAAGATTGAAAGTATGTTCAGATGTGCCAACGTTAGAGAATGAGACAAAGTCACTTTGGCAACGTTCCATTTGGCTGGGGATGCCCAACATTGGTGGGAAACCATGGAGACCACCACTGATGTTCTTGCAATGTCTTGGTCACAATTCAAGGAAACCTTCTATGAGAAATACTTTAACAGCACCGTCCAGACTGCGAAGAAGGTGGAATTCCTTAACTTGAAGCAAACGGGGTCTGTGTCTGAGTACAGTAGACAATTTGAGACCCTGTCCAGGTTTGCTGGACATTTTGTTTACAGGAATGAGGATAAGGTATTCCAATTTATGCATGGACTAAAGCCAGAGATTTACAGAGGAGTCAAGTTTTTGGGTATTAAAGGTTTGTCATACAGTGAAGTTGTATCCACCGAATTGGAAGTGGAAGAAGCAGAAATGAAGTGTATTGGACCAAGGGAAGCCCCACGAAAGTTTATTCAGCCACACCAACAGAGAGGGATGAAGAGGCCCAGTGAAGGCCAAGGCAGTCTGGGAAAGGAGAAGAAGGCGCAAGACACCAAGAGGTTTCGTCAGTGCCCGATATGTTTAAAGAATCACCCGGGAGAGTGCAGATTTGGGTCGGAAAAGTATTTCAACTGTGAAGAAGTTGGACACAAGTTCAGGGATTGCCCGAAGCCCAGGGTCATCCGATGCTACAACTGTAATAAGGTTGGTCATATTAACAGGGACTGTCCAGCTTTTAAGAGTGGCCTTGCTAAGATAAAGCCGAGGATATTCTCCATGATGGAGTCGAGTGATGATGATCAGCCCGCAGTAGTGTCAGGTACTATATTAATCAACTCTATGTCTGCTTTCACTTTAATAGATTCTGGTGCAACACATTCTTTTATAGCGTCTGCATTTGCTATTAAGTTAGATGTACAACCTACGCCAACTGAACATGTATTTAATGTCACGTTACCGTCTGGTGAATGCATGCATTCTAGCCGAGTAATGCCTAATAGTGTGATTTCAGTGGGAAGCTTGAATCTGCCTGCTGATCTCATTATCATGGGGATAATGAGATTTGATGTAATTCTAGGAATGGACTGGTTGTTTAAGCATTATGCCACAATTGATTGTAGGACTGGAATTGTTAGTTTTCAACCCCCTGGTGGTTTGAAACATACCTTCCAAGCTTCAAAGAAGTGTAAGAAAATGTCTGTTATTGCCCCTATTGATGCTAGACCTTCTCCATGCGGGGAGTATTTATGCTTTTTGGCCAGTGCTATAGACACACAGGTTGTAGAAAAATTGAGTCCTCAAAATATCTTAGTTGTCCAAGACTTCTCAGAAGTATTCCTAGATGACCTTCCTGGCTTGCCGCCAGATAGAGAAATCAAGTTTGTTGTAGATGTTTACCCAGGCGCGGAGCCTGTATCTAAGAATCCTTACAGATTAGCATCAACAAATATTAGGGAGTTAAAGAAACAGTTGGAAGAACTATTGGAAAAAGGATTCATACGCCCGAGTTATTCACCATGTTCTTTTTGTTAAGAAGAAGGATGGATCATTGCGTATGTGTGTTGATTATTGGGAATTGAACTAACTAACTATCAAGAATAAGTATCTTTTACCAAGGATTGATGATCTATTCGACCAACTTAATGGTGCGCGAGTCTTCTCTAAGATTGACCTTAGGTCTGGTTATTACCAATTGAAAGTCAAATATGAAAATATCCCTAAGACAGCCTTTCGCACAAGGTATGGATATTATGAGTTTTTGGTTATGTCCTTTGGATTAACAAACGCACCAGCAGCTTTCATGGATCTCATGAATAGAGTATTTCACGAGTATCTAGATAAATTTGTCATAGTGTTTATTGATGATATTTTAATCTATTCACGTACTAAGGATGAACATGCAAAACACTTGAACTTGGTATTAGAAGTACTTAAGCAGCACCAACTTTATGCCAAGTTTTCCAAGTGTGAGTTTTGGTTGGACCAAGTTCACTTTTTGGGTCACGTTATCTCGGGAGATGAGATATCTGTCGATCCAGCCAAGGTTCAAGCAGTTAAGGAGTGGCCCCAACCGAAGAATGCTATAGATATTCGGAGTTTCCTTGGATTAGCAGGATATTACAGGAAGTTTATTGAAGGATTCTCGAAGATTGTCACACCCCTTACTCGGTTAACAAGGAAAAACATGAAGTACATGTGGACTGATGAATGTGAGTTTAGTTTTCAAACCTTGAAATAGAGACTGACCAATGCCCCAATACTAACACTCCCTGTTGAGAATAAAAAATTTAGCATTTATTGTGATGCTTCCAAAGTTGGACTTGGCTGTGTCTTGATGCAAGATGGAAAGGTAATAGCTTATGCTTCTAGACAGCTGAAAACACATGAAAAGAATTATCCTACACATGACTTAGAATTAGCTGCAGTAGTTTTTGCATTAAAAATTTGGCGACATTACTTGTATGGACAATCATGTGAAATATTCTCGGACCATAAAAGTCTGAAATATATTTTCACACAGAAATAATTAAATATGAGGCAAAGTCGATGGTTGAAATTTGTCAAGGATTATGATTTTGAGATCAAATACCACCCCGGCAAGGCGAATGTAGTGGCTGACGCATTGAGTAGAGTGACAACATCAGCCTCGACATTGATTCTTGACATACCATTAGCCTTAGAGACAGAATTCTAAATATTTAACCTGGAAGCTGTGTCTAGCGTGTCAGCCATGCTCTCTACCATATCCTTGAGGCCTACTATTTTGGAAAGAATAAAGGAAGTTCAGGTGAATGATGTTGAATGCAGTAAGTATAAGTTAAGCATGAATTCTTCTGATAAATCAGATTTCAACTATTCTATTGATGGAATTCTCAAGTTTCGGAATAGATGGTTTGTTCTGAAAAATGAAGAACTTCAAAATAAAATCCTTTCAAAAGCTCATTCTTCTAGATTATCTATTCATCCTGGAAGTACAAAAATGTACAGAGACCTTAAATAACATTTTTGGTGGCCAAATATGAAAAGAAGTATGGCGGAGTACATTGGATCGTGTTTGATTTGTCAACAGATTAAAGCTGAACATCAGAGACCTGCAGGAACATTACAACCCTTACCAGTTCCCGGATGGAAATGGGAACAAATAACGATGGACTTTGTTATGAGATTGCCTAGAACAGCAAGGGGACATGATGCAATTTGGGTGATAGTTGATCGTCTAACCAAATATGCCCATTTCCTGCCCATAAAGATAACATACTCGATGGATCAACTCGCTGAATTGTATGTGCATAAGATTGTTAGATTACATGGAGTTTCAATCACTACAGTTTCAGACCGGGATTCTAGATTTACATCTAAGTTTTGGAAGAGTTTACATAAGGCTATGGGTACACAGCTCAACTTTAGTACAGCTTTCCACCCTCAAACAGATGGACAATCTGAGAGAACTATTCAAACATTGGAGGATATGCTTCGTGCATGTGTATTAGAATTTCAAGATTCTTGGAGTAAGTATTTATCATTGGTGGAATTCTCTTATAACAATAGTTTTCAGGCAACAATAGGCATGACACCATACGAGGCATTATATGGACGAAGGTGCAGATCTCCATTGTACTGTGATGAAGTTGGAGAAGCACGATTGATTGGTCCTGACATTGTACAACAGACAGTGAAGAAGATTGCTCTTATCTGACAGCGGATCTTGACAGCTCAAAGCCGGCAGAAAAGCTATGCCGATAGAAGACGTAGAGAATTAGAGTTTGAAGTTGGTGATGAAGCGTTTCTTAAAGTTTCACCGTTTAAAGGAGTTGTAAGGTTTGGGAAGAGAGGTAAGCTGAATCCCCGATACGTCGGACCTTTCCCAATCTTGAAGAGGATTGGGAAGACAGCTTATCAATTACAGTTACCAGCCTCTATGGAGGGAATTCACAATGTGTTCCATGTTTCTATGCTGAAGAAATGTATGCGAAATCCAACTCAGGTTGTGGAGCAGCAGAACATTGAAGTTCATCCTACCCTTACCTATGAAGAGAAACCGGTGGAAATTCTGGACTATGCAACAAAAGTGCTACGTAACAAGGAAGTTCAGCTAGTGAAGGTGTTATGGTGTAATCAGAATGTAGAGGAGGCAACTTGGGAAAGCCAGCAAGACATGATGAGCCGATATCCTGAGTTGTTTAAGCACTGAATTTTGAGGACAAAATTCTTTTAAGGAAGGTAGATTGTAGCAACCGGTACGTGGTTTTTATTTTAAGGGATTAAGTGATTTTGATTGGTTGCTTAAATAGGTTAAAGTTTGTTAGTCAAGGGCATAAGCGTAATTTATGAAGCATGCGATATAAATGGAGGGTTTAATGAAGGATAGCTGTCACTGTTTCATCACTTTCCTTTTTCAGCTCAGCTCAGCAGATTCCTCTGGCGATTTTTCTCTCCGAATCTTCTTCAACTTAGGTGAGTTCTTCCTTGATTTCTTCTTGCTGATGATTTAGGGTGATATATGATATACATTTGATGATTGGTTTACGGTATAATAAGTGTTTTAGGAATACTGTGAGTGAGAGCTGAGTTCGGGTTTTGTGATTATTCAGAAATGCTCGAGGAACAGAGCTTCCAACTAGTTTTCTTAGATTTCTAGATAGTTTATAATAAAGTTTAGCAAAGATCTAACTAATACCTTGTCTACGGTTTTAGGTTTGAGCAAAACCCCGAAATAGTTTGCAACCAAGCTTTTCCAGGAAGCCAGGTAAGTAGAGTATGTGTGTGCCTTCGGGTCTACATCACAAAACAGTAGGTTTATACATGTTTGAACGTTTCAGTATGTCATGCATCATGTTTTGAAAGAATACAAAAATAAATTCACATGTAAGGGCATGGTAAGGCAAAAATAAAATTTGTATCAGATCAACTATTAAGGGAACTAATCCGCCCCTTAATCGAGTAAGAGGATGTATGACTTTGGAAAAATTGATCCCCCTCCCATCAAACAGAGGGATTAGATCAGCTATTAAGGGAGCTAATCCGCCCCTTAATCGAGTAAGAGGATGTATGACTTTGGGAAAACTGATCCACTTCCCATCGAACAGAGGGATCAGATTAGAGAACGAACACAAATGCAACTGAGATGTGCAAGTAGAAACTGCATGATTAGGATTTATGAATTTAGCATTTCATATCATATTTTCTCTACTTATTTAGGATTAGGCTAATAGATGAGTTTTGTGATGTAGGTGCAGAGGTTTCAACAGGTGATTTCTCTGAGTTTACAAAAGGATAAGTGAAGTTTATGGAGCACCTCTATGTCGCTGTTTGGTGCACTGATGAGGTGATTTAACTAATGTCAGTATGATAAGTTTGAATGGATAGATGTTTTGTTGAAGTGTGCTGAGAATTTTTATGACAGTGGTTGTTTTAATAATTCTGTTATGTTTTCTCTAGTTATGCTGGTAGTGATACATTGTTGATTTTAACTGTGGTTCTTACTGGATTTCAAGCGTTTCATGGAATCAAGTTGTTTTGAATGTTTGCAGTGAAATTTACAAGTTCTTTTAGTAGTCAGCGTTGTCCTTTTGTTTAGAGTGTAATAGTTAATGTGTTGTTATGTTGTCAATCGGTAGATGTTGTCAATCAGTAGATGTTGTCGTTCGACAGACGTTTTCGTTTCTGCAGATGTTGTCGATTGGTAGATGTTCGGTAGCGGAAGAGGTATTCTATTTCTGCTTCTACCGCTGAGACTATTTAGCGGGTGACGTATTCTCTTTCTGCTTCTACCGCTGAGACTGTTTAGCGGAAGAGGTATTCTTTTTCTGCTTCTACCGCTGATACTGTTTATCAGAAGAGGTATTCTGTTTCTGCTTCTACCGCTAAGACTGTTTAGCGAAAGATGTATTCTGTTTCTGCTTCTACCGCTGAGACTATTTAGCAGGTGATGTATTCTGTTTCTGCTTCTACCGCTGGTACTATTTGGCGGAAGATGTGTTCGAATTTAAGACATTTAAATATTTATCACATTTATGCCCTCGGTTCTTTTTGCCGATTGTTTCTATTATTTAATTGTTATATAAGTATTGTTTTAGCGATTTGTTTTAATCTTGTTTTATGCAAATGATTTTCCGTTGCAAGTTTTGATATTTTTAAATAATGTCGAGTTTTGACCGTTGAGTGAAGTTTAAAAAAAAATTTCCCAGAACGTCTTAGTTCTGTTCAGTGTTGTGAGTAGCGAACCGGGTTTACTAAAAACTCGGGGCGTTACAGGGGTCTTGGTCATAATACCTTGATCCGCATCACAAAAGTTGGGCTATGGGTTTTGTTCCTTTGTGTTGTGGCGTGGGGATTGTTGGGTTGCAAGCCCGCCTTTTTGGACTTTCAATTGCAGCACTTTTGGGTCCCATTGTAAACTTGTTTTTGACCTAATTTCAATTTATCTAATTAAATTGGGATAATTTAAGAAAAAATAATTAAGAATTTAATAGATAAAATTACCCAATTAATTATGGATTATTTTTAAAAGAAAAATAGTGAGTTTTAGATAGGAAACTTCAACCATTTATAGGTGCCAAAATTTAAATTAAATTGTGAACTCTTGGAATTCGCACCTTTGGATTTGAGCTTTGGTCAGTGGTAGCCTCACTTTGAGGTAGGAATTTATTTTATATTCGGTTTTCACACGTTATATTTTAATTATTTTATCTCATAAAATAATTGTTAAAAATCTCTTACAATTGTTTATGTTAATGCATATGTTCTTTATGCACGTTTCATACTTCGACATGAAAAATTTATTTTTACTAGAGTAATGAGATAGTTGTGACGACCCCGACCCTATGTTGGTGCCGCCACGACCTGTGTCGTGCATGCATACCTACGTATATGTATGTGTTACCCTTGCTCGTTCTCGATTATCGTATTAATTTTTTTTTTTTTTCTTATTTCATTCTTTTATCGTTTCCATTTCCTTTTCATTCATTCGTTCGTTGGAGAACGGACTCGGGCATCAATCCACATCTATCGACATTTGGCTCTAACTTAAAACATACCCGAAATGACTCATCTAAGGTTGGGGAATCATCAAAAGAGGCTTTTACAAGTTGGGCATAAGGTTCGTCAACGTTTAAATCACTAAAACGAGATTAAAACCATTTTTCAAAAAAACGTCAACTCGGTTTTCGGGTCCTTAAAACCATCTAAAATACTTGGGGATCGCTCGTAAAATATATTTAAAAAGTATCGTAAAAGGTCGGGTTAAAACGTGTTTTGAAAAATTGAAAATTCGAAAAAAAAATGATTTTTGGGACAATAGGGCGCGCTGGGCGCCGCTGGGCGCCGCGCACGCGCACGCTGCGCCCCTGCGCGCGCGCTGTGCGCCAGCCGGGTGCCCGGCCGCGATCGGTCGCGCCCCGGGCCCGACCGATCGGGCCGTCTCGGGCCATTTTCGTCTAAAAACATCCCGGCCACGACCGATCGCGCCCCGGGCCCGATCGGTCGGGCCGGCTCGGGTTTTTCTCGCCCAAAAACACCTAAAAACGCTCTCTTTGACATTTTTTTGACTTTTCTCCATATTTCTTCATATTTTCCAGAGCCAAACACCTCCAAATCACTTAAAAATTTACCGACACGTTCCCGACACCCTCAACTCTACCTCCCATAGAAATATTTAAAAATTGACTTAAAACCGAGCGTAAAAACGTATCCAAAAGCATACCTAGAATTCACGAAAACCAACCGCGTGGATCGTTCTAAAAACCGGACATTCCACCTAAAATCATCCAAATCAAACACCAAACTTCAATTCTAACTTAAATCCTCAAATTACCTTCAAAACATCAAAACTCATCCAATTTTACAACCTTCATTTCTAATTCACCAAAAATCCATTCTAAACATCAAAACGTTCTATTCCGTCAATGTTCACCGTACGTGGCGGAAACCAATCAAAATATCAATTTATAACCTATCCAGATACCAAGCATCCTAATAAGGGTTCTATACAACATTAAATATTATCCCCCATCAACATAACAACCCAAAATCCCAAAACACATAACCTATTCTCCGTACGGGTTATGCTCGCATCGACTACGCCGGTCGCCCTCACGAACATCCTTCGTCAAGCTGTAGGCTCGTCGGGTGGAGGGACATCGTCCTCACCTTGCTCGTAATCACCTACACCACAAAGACACCTATGAGATAAAATCTCAGCAAGTTCTACGTAAATGTATATGCATGGTCATGTATGCAATGAAAACTGTCCATGTCATTTCATTTATCAATACGTGTCAGTCTATGATTATCGGAAACGCTCGACAGATAGATAAGGCACGTCAAGCGGTTAGACTGCCCACACTATCTGAAGGGAGGAAAACCCGCTCACCACGGAACGCCGGGTCTGAACCTCATCCCCGATAACCCCATATCATGGTTGTTTACTATGATACTTTACTTACCTCTACAATGCATATTCTTTTCATAAATCGATACGTAAATTCATTTTCATGTCATTTTTAAACCATGATGCATGAACAATTCAATGAACAGTAAAGCATACAAGACGAACATACCATCAAAACACTACAAATACCATCAAAACTCTATAGCAAACAACCTATAAAAACGATCGAACCTAATCTACCCAACCGACACAATACAAACAAACACATCACCAAACAATCCTCAACACGAATACCGACTTGTGGTGTAGGCCAATCGGCCACAATAGATCAAGAGAACTTACCTCGCGTCCCGTGTACACCGAGCTCCTCGTCCCGAACTTGGTCACCTAAACCAATCCATAGCATCCTTTGTTAAAACCAAGCTCAAATATAAAGTTTCGAGAATTTGCAAAACTCCTAACTAAAGGAAATTTCCTAAAACTCTAATAAATCTCTCTCAGGCATTTCATCGAGCAATTTACGCTCACCAATTCTAGAACTCCATTAATGGGGGTTTCCAAGCTCCAAATTTCCGATTTTTGTACAAAACTCTAAACACATCCATTACTTCCGCCCCATAACGCTAAATAATCATCAATACGGCAACATCTAACATTTTCTAGCATAACCCGGTTATTTTCAACGAAGTTCTACAAAACCCTAACGATTGAACAACCCAGAAATCGAAGATAAGCTTCCCAAAACCGTAAAGCCTCACCTAGGAAGTGTTTTTGGTGAAGCAACACGAAGAAAACGTCGAAGATCGGAAGGCAACCGTTGAAGGGAACGATGAAACCGTGGAGAAAGGGGAGAGCGCCGTTGGAGAGAAAAGAGGGGAAGAAAGAAAACGTGAAGTGTTGTGAAAATGGGGGTTTTGGCATTTAATTGAAATTGGCTTGGCAAATTACGAGTTTGCCCCTTTGTTTGGTTTTCCGTTTGTCATATGGTTCGGCTATCAGTTCAACTTCTCCAAAATTTTCTTATTTCTCCAATAGTTCCAATTTATTATTAGGGTTCTAATAAAACTCTCCGTTCATCGAACGGATTTAATTTGCTATTTCTACGAATTAAATCGCTATAGGGTTAAAATCGGAAACTTAAGCACTATATCTCGGTTTGACTTTCTTAATTTCCCATAATTCTCCCAAAATTCATATTAATTATAAGGGTTCCATTAAAAGTCTCGATTCGCAAAACGGACATATCTTGATTATTCACAAAAATGCCATTGTGCGAAAAAATTCAAAAACCCGTAAAACCGGGTGTTACAATAGTTGATTGTATCCCTAAACCTCAATAACGTATTTTTCGTGTCTTTTGCAATGATCGAGTATCGCCGTTTTTATTTCATCTGCATAATACATGATATGATCAGAGATCATGAGTAGCTCTATTTTTCATTAAAATTTTAATTGGTTATTAATTTATTAAATTGAACATAAATACTAGAAATAAGATATGCCCCTATTGAGTGTAGTTGACTTACCCCAACGACACCACCCTTTTAGAATAAAAATTAGAGGACGTTCAGTTGCCGACTCAGGAGTAGACTCGACGTGCAATTTTACTTATTTTATTAATTTTCCTTAGCAATTTATTTTTATTCGAAATGTTATATTTGATTGAGAAATTGTAAACTTTTAATTTATTTGGCACACTTATTTTTAGGCATATATCACTGCATTATCTTAAATGTCACAAATGGACCTATAATTTAGCATTTTTTGTTCGGGCCTTGAGTTTTAATTATGATGTAAGTCTTCCGTTGCCTATTAAATTAATAAGTTTAAAGGTTGGACGACTCGGTTCGATTTTAAGGTTGGATCATTCCTCGTTCCGTCTTAGGTGCTTTTTGGGGCATGATATATATGAAATCATCTAAGTTAAAAATTAGAAGATGATTGAAAATTGATTTGGGGTTCTAACTATATGTTAGTATAGGAGTTGTTTAATTAAGAAGTGTTGAAAAATCACTTACAGCTTCTACTTTCGCAACAGAATTTAAGCATATTATAAGACATCTAATGAGGTATAAAGCCCAAAGAATTTTGTCACATGACTATAGATTGAGGAAGTAATAGAAAGACCACTAGGGTTTATGTAACAACAAATTAACTATAATGTTTTCTAACAACAATCAATGTTTGTCGGGGTGTTTAAATAAGAATTCAAAATAATCAAATATTTATTGTCCACATTTGAACAAACTTTACGATACAACCCATTTACTGAGGAAACACCACCCAAGGTGTTTTATGAGCGTAATGGTCATATGAATGTTATTCCTTTATATGATATTTTGCTTTCATGGGAATTTTTGTTTGGGAGATTTAAATTGATAGGTATTTATAACGTATGATTTTTTGCATGATAAACTTATAGTGAAATGTATGTTTAAATTTGATGTCACTCAAGAATAAGGTTTTAGTAGCTACAAATAGATACATTATGATTGTATTACATATAATTTTCATTACTACACATTCATATTTGATGTGTCATTTGATTATGTTGATACATGTGGGCCGTGTATTATTGTCCTTGACTTTCAAATATTATGGTATAAAATGACTAATATTCTCGGGAAAGAAATAACACCTATTAATAAATAAAAAAATTCAAAGAAATTGATCCACTATAAATTAAATGAATGGTACTCTTAATATATATAATTAGGAGTACCTAATTCAAAAATTTCCATATCCACCGTTGATATCAGATTGTTAATGTGAAAGTAGTGGCTAATCGTAACATCTCTCTTATTTGTATATTGTTTTTGTCATAGTAACGAATTCTCATTACAAAAGGTATATTGTCTACAAGCATAAGAAAGATCCGAGCCTACGCAACATTATCATTGAGTCATTACATTTGACCTAAACAAATTAGAGTAAGAAAATCTTAAATGGGTCATCTGACAAATTCTAAGATACACGGGCGAGATAAACAAGTTGAAGGAGTTCAACGAATTGAGATTGTGTGTAGATGACACACAAGTTTTACAAAATTTTCACCTTACATTTACAAATTATACCAATACACATTGTTAATTAAATACATTCTAGTTATAAATACATTCTATAAGAAAATATAAATACATTCTAGTTAGTTATATTTTCTCATGACTTGCACATGTGTTATTCTTTTCCTCTTCTTCTCCATTGAATTTTGGAAGATGTGTTCTTGGAAAAAGTTTGTTTTTGATGATTTTAATGATGGGCTTGCAGCTATTTTGTCATTGAAGGAAGAATCTGAGCAGTTCAAGGAGTCTGTGTGAGGATGAGAGAGTTGTAGGTTTGGTAGATGGAGAGTTCTTGCTTTAGAGGATTCTCTGCTTGGTTTCAGGAGCAAGACCGTAGAGGTTTATCCAAATTTCTAGCTTCAAATGGGGGTTCATCGCAAAACTTGCGAGCGAGGAAGGAGATGAGTGTTTGAGCTCTAAAGTACGGGTGAAAGGTGTAATGGTTTTCTGGCGAATGAGAGAGAAGGAAGAAATCTGCCTTTCATCGAGTTGGAACGATGGATATAGGAAAAGAAATTAGAGAGATTTAGGAATTAATGTTCAAGAAGATGGGGAATCTTCAAATGTTCCTAATCTCACTCTTACGACTCAATGGAGTTGCTGCAAGCAGCGAAAATTATATTCTAGCTTCAGAAATTAGTGTAGGTTGAGGAAAGAAACTATTCAAAATTCTGCCTTTTTCAAGATGGCCTCGTACTTAGAACTTGGAATTGGCAAACTATTGCAACTCGCTCAGTCTATCGCCCTCGATCTCCAATCTCTCTGTGAATGTTTTGTGAAGATTAGGGGTTGTTTTGGGAAGATTAGGGGTGGGCGCGACCGGAACCGTCTCACATGCTTCCATGGTTCCAGAAATCGGAACCAGAACCATGGGATTCCTAGATCGGAACTCACCAAGTTTCACGGTTCGGCTCTGGTTCTGCTTCAATTTGTTTTAAATAAATTAAGGAAAATTATCGATTTGAACTCTGTACTATACACGTTTTTTCAATTCGGCCCTTGTACTAAAAAAACCGGCAAACCAAACCTTGTACTTTGATTCTGTTATCAGTTTTGACCTTCTATCAACAATTTCATAAAACCCTCATTGAAAAAACTATCAAACAATCTTAGATTCAGTTGCAATTTTTACCACATGTTTATTACTTAATGAGAAGATAATCTGGAACTTTTCGTGATTTTGTAACACATCTACGATTTATTATAATTTTATTTCAGTATTGTTTAAAAATATTATAATAAATCATACAAGTTTTAAAACATTACGCAAAGTTTTCTATTATCTACCCATAATATGGTGAACATCTAGAAAAAGTTTCAAATAAATCCAATATCGTTTGGTATTTGTTTAAATTAATCTCAATTTCTTCTTTACTTTATAAATTAATTTTTTTAAAAATACAAACAATATTTGATTTATTTGAAAACTTTTCCACATGTTCAACCTATCATTGGTAGATAATAAAAAAAGTTTCGTGATTTTCTAAAATTTGTATGATTTATTATAATATTTTTATAAAATACTAAAATAAAATTTCAATAAATCGTACATGTGTTAAAAAATCACAAAAATTTTCAGATTATCTTCTCATTAAGTAGTGAACATGTGGTAAAAATTTCAACTGAATCTAAGATCGTTTGTTAGTTTTTTCAATGAGGGTTTAATGAAATTATTGATAGAAGGTCAAAACTGATAACAGAATCAAAGTACAGGGTTCGGTTTGCCCGTTTTTTTAGTACAAGGGCCGAATTGAAAAAACGTGTATAGTACAGGGTTCAAATCGATAATTACCCATAAATTAAACATTATTTACATTTTTTATTGTTTTGGGTAGGGTTTTCAGCCGGTTTCGTGTATGGGAAGTTTTTGACCAATTTTTGGTTGGGTTTTAACCATTTTAGTATAGAAATTTTGACCCATGGTTCGGTTTGGTTCGGTTCAATTTTCACAGTTTTTGACTCTTGAAACCGTAGACCGGATCATAAACTGCAAGTCATGAGAATTTGGAACTTGAACGGTTCATTTGGCAGGCAAAACCAGACCAATTTTGCCTTCCCCTAGTAAATATAGATTGGAAAGAGGATTAATGGGGTATTTAGGGAAAAAAAAAAAACATGTGTCCTGTGCCTTTGCATTTAACAAAAATTTAACATTAGAAGTTAAATTGTTCACAGCAGACGAGGGAATCGGTTTGGTTAAAACCGAACCGAACCGAACTAAAAATCTTGGCTTGGTTTGATTAATTGAAACCGAAAATTGATTTTGGAACCAAATTGAACCGAGAGTTTTCGGTTTGGTCCTCTATTCCTTCTTTTAAAAATCAATCAAAACTTAATTGAATTTATAATATTTATACAGTTTTTTAAATTTTTATATTGCAAACTACAAATTATAGTCTTAAACGGGTCAACACTTGCCCAAATTTAACAAAACCAAAAAAAAACCGAAAAAACCAAGAACCAACTTGGTTTCAGTTTCAGTTTCGGTTTTCTTTATTCAAAATTGAACAAACTTGGTTTGGTTCCAATTTTGTCCAAAACCAAATTGAACCGATTCTACCCCTAGTTAACATTATATATGTTAATATATAATTTATACAAAAATATTCGTCAAATTGTTCGAGTTGCAATTTTTCGTTTACTATTATATTATACTGCACCAATAGAGAAATATATATAATCTAACCTAACCCAACTAAATAACTCATATTGAAGTGGTACTGATACTTATTTCCAAATTGCAAAATCCAAAATAAAGAAATGACAAACCAAGCATTATCAAACCCACTCACAAAATATCATATTGAGATTCAACCTTTCTTCTCGCACCTTCTCTTTATGAAAACTGCCAAACAACGGCCAGATGGACACCGGGTCCATAATTTTTCTGTCTCCAATCTCCATTTCCGCAGCCGATCTTAGCAAAATTTAAGTCTTCGAAGAATTCTGATGTAGCTGAAAATGGCGTCAATCAAGACTATAGTTGAATCAGCTCATCTCACCTCAGTTCCTTCCTCTTACATCTTTACCAGAAACCCTGATGACGTTCCAGTTTCAGAAAACCAGGAAGAACATGGTGAAACAATCCCAACGGTTGATTTCTCTCTACTTATTTCAAGATCCTCGGACCAACGTCGCAAGGTCATTGAAGACCTGGGTAGAGCCTGTCAGGACTGGGGCTTCTTCGTGGTAACAATAAATTTCTTCTTTCAACAAAAAAAAAAAAAGGATGTTGTTTTATTATGTTAGTTCACTCTCGCTCAAAGCAGAGTAATAAATTTGAGGTTTTGTATCTGGTGAACTCTGACAGTTGATCAACCATGGCATACCTGAGAGCTTGACGAAGGAAATGGTGGATTATGTGAGAGAGTTTTTCGATCTGCGGGAGGAAGAGAAGGCGGAGTTTGAAGGTAAAACTGTGTTGGACCCAATTAGATATGGCACTAGCTTCAATCCTTCAGTGGACAAGGTTTTTTTTTGGAGGGATTATCTGAAGATTATGGTTCATCCCCACTTTCACTTCCCTACTAAACCGACTGGATACAGGTACCCAATTGCAAACAATTTAATGTACATACGCATTAATGATGGCAATTTCAGTCAATAATATGAATATTAATCATACATATCTTAAATTTGAAAAGATAGACCATCTATGAGGTAGTATATAAATATATATTACATTTATATACGCGTGGCAGTGACAGTTGGCTTTCCAAGTCTGGAACCTCCTGGTACAGATATTATTAGTTTTGAATTGAAGACTGTTGGATTTTATTTTTATACTTTACCTCAATATGCATTGTAGTAGGTTAGGAGGATATTTCTACTTATTATTCATTAATCTCCAACTTTTTGAAGTAATATGGGCTTGTGAAACTCTTGTGAGATAGATTGCATCCTCAATTATCTGAATTTGGATTGTCCTTTATCTTAATAGGGTGGACTGCCATTATATTTTTCCTTAGGAGGTAGGTGTCACGATTCTACTTTTGAGGGACTAGAAATACACCGTGTGGCACTTGTTGTCTTATGAATATAATTAGTCAACCTACTGTGTGCTAACGTCACCGGATGTCCACTATGTTAGAGCAGACTTTGTGTCTAACAATCGAGTATTGTGCGAGCGAGATTAATTGAAAAATGCATCTGAGCATGGTGAGCGTAAAGAGAGTTTGTATGTAATGAGTTTTTCATTCATTAGTAACAAATTACATCAATGGGTAGGAGATCTACGTGTCATCATGTCTCTCTCCCCTAAAGAGCAATCTAGATCATCTCTATCATGGTAGCAGTATACGTGCTATGGTGGCGATGAACTACTCTTTTCTAAAATAGAAAAAAAAAAAGAAATATTACAGATTTACATAAATGAAAGTAAGTCTATTTTAATATCATGGACGGTCATAGACAACATGTTCTGGACAAGCTCTGACTCTGATATTTTCTCTCATTTAAGTTGTTGACGTCCTCCTCAACTCGTCGTCTGTTTGAAATCTTCAATCCTCTGCATAGCATTCTCATAGTCTTCAGCCTTTGAGATCGAACGCCCAGTCCAAAAGAGATGTGGGGAACTACACACAAAACTAAAGTTAGGAGCTCGTTCTTCAAGATTGTTAACAAAATCATACTTTGAGGGAGACTTTGTTAAAAAAAATACTTTGAAGTCAAGTTTATTAATCACCTCATACTTTTAGAGTAATTTGGTGATTACCTTAAAAAGTAACGTTGAATTATAACTTATAATGTGTACCAATCCATTGACTAGTAAATTAAACTATACATAATTTTGACTTCCTTAACTTTAAATTATGTGCAGGAATAACATTTTAATAATATGGAATGTGAAACATTTATAAGCCCACTTAAACTTATACCTATTAATGGAACAGACATGAACTATAAGCCGGATATGCACACTTAAACATTTATTGATTTAAAATAAAAAAAAAATGTAAGAGACAAAGCATTGTTTATCTTGTACATCATTATTGCAGGGAGAGAGCAGAAGAATACTGCAGAAGAATTAGACAAGCAGTTAGAGAATTGCTTGAAGGAATATCTGAGAGCTTGGGATTGGAATCCACATACATAGGAAAGGCATTGAACATTGACGCGAGCCTTCAGCTCTTTGTCGCAAATCTATATCCACCATGCCCACAGCCAGATCTGGCAATGGGATTACCACCTCATTCAGACCATGGCATCTTAACTCTCCTCACTCAGAATGGAATTGGTGGGCTTCAAATTCAACATAATGGTAAATGGGTCGACGTTGATCACATTCCCAACTCACTTTTAGTCAACACTGGTGACCATCTTGAGGTAAATTCTTTGCGCTTCGTAGGACTTTTTAAGGTATATATCGTACTTTAAAGTGTGTTTTAGGGTTATGTACTCTCTCTCTCTCTCTCTCTCTCTCTCTCTCTCATATAGTTTCTTTTGAAGATACTAAGCAACGGCAAGATTAAGAGTGTGTTACATAGAGCAGAGGTCAACAATAAAAGCACAAGAATAACAATGGTCATGACCAATGGACCATCACTGGATACAGTGGTTAGCCCAGCGCCAGAGTTGGTAGACGATGAGACAAATCCCGCAGCATACAAGGGAATGAAATATAGGGAGTACTTGCAACTTCAACAAAGCAACAATCTTGATGGGAAAAGCGGCTTAGACAGAGTTCGTCTTTCAGTTTAATAAGTCAATATTATGGTACAAGTAAGGATGTATTCTTCCTTTAAACACTGTTCATAAGTTTACGTTGAAAATAAACTTAATTTTAAGAATGTCTTTTAGTCTGTCTTTTAAATTATTTGTGTTTGTTTGAAAAGACATATTAAGATTAATCAGTAATGTAGTTGGAAATTGTATATTTAATAAGTTCATATATTGTGTTATGTATATATCTAGAAGTCCAATTTTGCCTTCCCCTAGTAAAGATAGATGGAAAGAGGGTTAATGGGGTTATTTAGGGAAAAGAACATAACATGTGTCCTGTGCATGTTGCATTTAACATTGGAAGTTAAATTGTTCCCAGTAGAGGAGGGAATTGGTTTGGTTAAAATCGAACCGAACCAAACTAAAAATCTTGGTTCGGCTTGATTAATTGAAACCGAAAATCGATTTTGGAACCAAACTGAACTGAGAGTTTTCGGTTTGGTTCTCTGTTCTTTCTTTCAAAAATCGACCAAAACTTAACATAACCGAATTTATAATATTCATATAATTTTTTAAATTTTTATATTGAAAATTATAAATTATAGTCTTAAACCGATCAAAACATGCCCAAACTGAACAAAACCGACAAAAACCGAAAAAACCAAGAACCAAAGAGAAACAAAAACTGAACCATAAACCGAGGTTCTCCTCGGTTTGGTTTTAGCTTCGGTTACGGTTTTCTTTATCCAAAATCGAAGAGACTCGGTTCGGTTCCAATTTTATCCAAAATCAAATCGAACTGATTCCACCCTAGTTAAGAGTATATATGTTAATATCTAATTTATACAAAAATATTCGTCAAATTGTTCAGGTTGCAATTTTTCGTTTACTATTATATTATACTGCACCCATAGAGAAATATATATAATCTAACCTAACCCAACTAAATAAGTCATAATGAAGTGGTACTGATACTTATTTCCAAATTGCAAAATCCAAAATAAAGAAATGACAAACCAAGCGTTACCAAACCCACTCACAAAATATCTTTGAAATTCAACCTTTCTTCTTGCACCTTCTCTTTATGAAAAATGCCAAACAACGGCCAGATGGACACCGGGTCCATAATTTTTTTTGTCTCCAATCTCCATTTCCGCAGCCGATCTTAGCAAAATTAAATCTTCGAAGAACTCTGATGTAGCTGAAAATGGCGTCAATCAAGACCGTAGTTGAATCAGGTCATCTAACCTCACTTCCTTCCTCTTACATCTTTACCAGAAACCCTGATGATGTTCCAGTTTCAGAAAACCAGGAAGAACATGGTGAAACAATCCCAACGGTTGATTTTTCTCTACTTATTTCAAGATCCTCGGACCAACGTCGCAAGGTCATTGAAGACCTGGGTAGAGCCTGTCAGGACTGGGGCTTCTTCGTGGTAACAATAAATTTCTTCTTTCACCAAAAAAAAGGATGTTGTTTTATTATGTTAGTTCACTCTCGCTCAATGCAGAGTAATAAATTTGAGGTTTTGAATCTGGTGAACTTTGACAGTTGATCAACCATGGCATACCTGAGAGCTTGACGAAGGAAATGGTGGATTATGTGAGAGAGTTTTTCGATCTGCCGGAGGAAGAGAAGGCGGAGTTTGAAGGTAAAACTGTGTTGGACCCAATTAGATATGGCACTAGCTTCAATGCTTCAGTGGACAAGGTTTTTTTTTGGAGGGATTATCTGAAGATTATGGTTCATCCCCACTTTCACTTCCCTACTAAACCGGCTGGATACAGGTACCCAATTGCAAACAATTTAATGTAGATACGCATTAGTGAAGATAATTTCAGTCAATTATATAAAATATTAATCATACATATCTTAAATTTTAAAAGATAGACCAACTCTGAGGTAGAATATAAATATATATTACGTTTATATACGCATGGCAGTAACAGTTGGCTTGCCAAGTCTGGAACCTCCTGGTACAAATATTATTAGTTTTAAATTGAAGACTGCTAGATTTTATTTTTATACTTTACCTCAATGCGCATTATAGTGGGTTAGGAGGATATTTCTTCTTATTATTCATTAATCTCCAACTTTTTGAAGTAATATGGGCTTGTGAAACTCTTGTGATATAGATTGCATCCTCAATTATCTGATTTTGGATTGTCCTGGACTGCCATTATATTTTTCCTCAGGAGCTAGGTGTCACGGTTCTACTTTTGAGGGACTAGAAAGACATTGTGCGGCACTCATTGTCTTATTAATATAATTAGTTAGTCTAATGTGTGCTGACGGCACCGGATGCCCACTATGTTAGAGCGGGCTTTGTGGCTAACAATCGAGCATTGTGCGTGCGAGATTAATCGAAAAGTGCATCTGAGCATGGTGAGCGTAAAGAGAGTTTGTATGTAATGAGTTTTTCATTCATTAGCAACAAATTACATCAGTGGGTAGGAAATCTACGTTTCATCATGTCTCTCCCCTTAAAGAGCAATCTAGATCATCTTCATCATAATTGCAGTATACATGTTATTGTAGCAATGAGCTACTTTTTCCTAAAATAGAAAAAAACGTCAATACATGTTATTGTGCCAAGAAGTCACTTTTTTCTAAGATAGAAAGAAAAAGAAATACAACAGATTTACATAAATGAAAGTAAGTCTATCATGATATCATGGACGGCCATAGACAACATGTTATGGACAAACTCCGACTCTGACATTTTCTCCCATTTGAGTTGTTGACGTTCTCGTCTACTCTTCGTCTGTTTGAAATCTTTAATCCTCTGCATAGCATTCTTCAAGTCTTTAGCTTTTGAGATCGGACGCCCCATCCGGAAGAGATGTGGGAAACTATGCACAAAACTAAAATCAGGAGCTTGTTCTTCAAGACCGATCTCCTGTCGTTAGTTAATTTGTTAATAAAAAGACTTTGTTAAAAAGAATACTTTGAAGTCAAGTGTATTAATCACTGCATACTTTGTACTTTTAGAGTAATTTGATAATTACCCTAAAAAGTAATATTGAATTATAACTTATAACGTGTACCAATCCATTGACTAGTAAATTAAACTATACATAATTTTGACTTCCTTAACTTTAAATTATGTGCAGGAATAATTTTTTAATGCTATGGAAAGCCCAGTTAAACTTATACCTATTAATGGAACAGACATGAAATATAAGCCGGATATGCACACTTAAAACATTTATTGATTTAAAGGAAAAAAAAACGTAAGATACAAAGCATTGTTTATCTTGTACATCATTATTGCAGGGAGAGAGCAGAAGAATACTGCAGAAGAATTAGAGAAGCAGTTAGAGAATTGCTTGAAGGAATATCTGAGAGCTTGGGATTGGAATCCACATACATAGGAAAGGCATTGAACATTGACGCGAGCCTTCAGATCTTTATCGCAAATCTATATCCACCATGCCCACAGCCAGATCTGGCAATGGGATTACCACCTCATTCAGACCAAGGCATCTTAACTCTCCTCACTCATAATGGAATTCGTGGGCTTCAAATTCAACATAATGGTAAATGGGTCTACGTTGATCACATTCCCAACTCACTTTTAGTCAACACTGGTGACCATCTTGAGGTAAATTCTTTGAGCTTCGTAGGACTTTTTAATGTATATATCCTACTTTAAAGTGTGTTTTAGGGTTATGTACTCTCTCTCTCTCTCTCACTTATATAGTTTCTTTTGAAGATACTAAGCAACGGCAAGATTAAGAGTGTGTTACATAGAGCAGTGGTCAACAATAAAAGCACAAGAATATCAATGGTCATGACCAATGGACCATCACTGGATACAGTGGTTAGCCCAGCGCCAGAGTTGGTAGACGATGAGACAAATCCCGCAGCATACAAGGGAATGAAATTTAGGGAGTACTTGCAACTTCAACAAAGTAACAAGCTTGATGGGAAAAGCGGTTTAGATAGAGTTCGTCTTTCAGTTTAACAAGTCAATATTATGGTACAAGTAAGGATGTATTCTTCATTTAAACACGGTTAATAAGTTTACGTTGAAAATAAACTTAATTTAAAGAATGTCTTTTAGTCTGTCTTTTAAATTATTTGTGTTTGTTTGAAAAGACATCTTAAGATTAATCAGTAATGTAGTTGAGAATTCTGTATTTAATAAGTTCATATTTTGTGTTATGTATGTTTGTGTCATTTAAATTATTTGTTTTTGTTTGAAAAGATATCTTAAGATTAATCATTCATATTCTCTGAACGTTAATTATTTAATATTACAGCGAAAGCCTTATAAAAGATTATAATCATGGCCTAATAAAATTAGGTTTATTAGGTTAAACCAAAGTTTAACAATGACATCAATAACAATGTGATAATATAAATCAAATAAAATATGCAATAAAATTGAATAACAAAGAGTCTAGAAGAAAATAAAATAAAATAAATTAAGATGAGTCTCATCTCACTAAATAAAACTCTCAAAAAACAAAAATAACTAAACAAATGCAATGTTGATCAATCATGCGGCGCTGTTGGAAATCCCGTAACTTTAACCTAAAAAAAATGTCGTTGGGGTAAGTTAACTAAATTAAGTAAGAATAAAATTTTACATTCGACAATATTAATAATAAAAAGACTAAGCATGCCAAGTGAAAACGATAGTATAAAAGTTTGAGGAAAAAATATTCAGTAGGGCAAAAGTCAAAACACTCTACTATAGTGTGATATATAAATAAAATAAGCCACTACCGAATAACATAAAAATTTTATTGAAAATTGAATCACTCACGAACTTTGGGCTCGTTACGTCATAGGCATATACAATAACCAAGGAGATACTCAGAGAACACAGAGCCACAAGCTACCTTACTCAGATTGAAAGTTTTGTACCCAGGAGCATGGTATGTTCAGTCATCTCATTATTCTATCTCACAAATAAACACATTCTCCTACAATCGAATGTGCATAACAAAAATTAGACCTCACATGGGTTGATCAAACTTGGTTTAAAAGATCGAGTTAATCAATAACATGCACGTGCATGCTCAATAAAAGTATATTCAGTGAAAATATACTTATCAAAGAAAAAGTTGACATGTCATATAATATAAAAACACATCTTCAAATAGGTTTTATGAAAACCATATAATGTCGGATATAAAATTAAATCATTACTCAAACTAGATCTACCACCGACCAAAACCCAAATAATCCAATTGACTCCAAATATACCAAGTCTCAATACCAAGTAATAACACTCTCATCAGTATCCGTCTAAAATTCTCATAATATTTGTTGGAACCCACAAACGAGGTAAAAACCAACTTAAGCATCGAACAGGCTGAAAATCCAATTTGCTCTCACCTTTGGAAATTGTTGGGGCATTGAGGAGCATAACGCTTACCTACAATGTCGTGGCATTGAAGAGCATAACACTTGATAGAATATCATGGCATTGTAGAGTGTAACACCTAGGTTTTATAAACTCCTGGATAGGAAAATCGGTTCAGGAGATAACATGTGATAGGTTTAGAACATATTTTCTTAACATGGAAACACAAAAAGACATTATGAACATAGCTTAGTTGTAGCGATAAATCCAACCAATATGCCACAATACCAACTCGCTCTATAATTCAACAATGGCCAATATATCTCAAGACTAACTTACTTTTTACACCAAAACGAATTATCCCACAACATAGTTAAACCTTCATAAATACAAAATCGTCAACTTCAAACTCAAAAGCTCTCCTCAGGAAGTCTGTATAACTCCTCTATCTATTTTGAACTATTTTCAATCGAACCTTATAACTTGAACCTTCTCAGTCATTTTCAGAATCCAATTTTGTTCAAGTGTCACTGTCTTCTCAACTTCAAGCCAACAACATAAGGACTATCAAAAGGGATCCATCCTAAAGTTCAAACAACAGTGCAAATTTTATACTTGGTATTTTCACAATTCCAACAAAGAGGATAAATGGTTCACAAACCATAACTAAGGCCTAAGTCGCATGCTCTCCACATATCCTCAAGAGTTACAATCGTTTCCTAGATATATACATCAACCAAAAGCTTATGTGTCATACTCAAGTAAGTTCCAATGCCTCAAACTCTCAATATGTTTTCTCAAAACTTAAGCATGAACTTTGAGTCTATACAAATATAATACTGAATGAAACATGAATAAATAAACGACATTCTCCACATATATCTTATTCAACTCAAACATCACTTGGATAAAATGTGCAGGTTAAGCACTGCTTGTGAAACTCTAATTGTGTGAGCACATATACAATGTCTTTTACTAGTTGCATTAACACAAGTCATGTTTTAAGATATGTTGCATTATTATAAAATATGCACAACAACCACAACCAAACAATACCTACACTGGTGTAGAAGTCATTCAAATAAACTTAACAATATAGGAAATTTGTATATGAAGCGATAATAATGACAAATTGACTTAAAAACTATGAACTTTGACAACATATCTTGGCGACAGCCAATACATCACACTCACAATCTTTGTTGTGTCCAAAGACATGCGGTCTTTAGAATCAACACGTCAAATAAGCTTTATTTCTCTTACCCAATAGCTGGATTTCACTATTTTGAAATATAACTGATGATCTCATCATTCTCAGATGTCAATATGTTTATCACGACTCTTAGAAAAACCAATATATCTTTAATAAAAACCACGATGAACCAATGAAAACAAGGTTCGAAACATGAATTCATCAAACTCAAAGACCCACAATGCACTCAAAAAGTTTTCCTTGAAATATTCTACGCGCATATCTTTTAACTAATGATAGCTCCAACTTAAATCAATCATAGAAAAACAACTTGAACCACCCGAATAGCATATGTTTAATCTTAAGTATCACTATGAACATCATTAGCACAATATTATGTTTCTCAACAAGTAACAACATTACTGGTGCTCCCCACAATGAAGTACCATTACAAATAAAACAATTACCAAGTAAATCATTCTATTGTGATCTAAGCTCACTCAACACCCTAAACCATCACATACGGAACAATAGAAACTTGAATAGTATCGCGAGTCAAAATGAATAATACTAAAATAAATAAAGTGGTCTACTAGTAACCTCGCTATAACCTCAAGAAAGTATCAAAACACTCAAATCTCAATAAATCAAATCATGTCTGACTTTTAGCATAGTAGTCGCTAACAATATAAACACTCTCATAAGTGTTTCAATATCTAATATCCACTTAAATATTCCTGCAACTTAAGGGTAGCAGGAAAAATGTTATTATCACATCAATATACGAAAAAATAAAACTTCACTTGATTAAAAAAATCATACTGTCAAATAAAAGTTAATTTCAACACCACTTAAGCTCGTTCAGTAGGGTAAACATGTATCATTCTTGAATTATTGCGGTACATAATCACTTGTCTGCTATCTAAATAGAATGTCACAGCCTTCAATAATAATCAATTGTCATTCACTATTACTCAACCAATCCATTCTCGAGTTTACGCAAATCCAACGATCATTACAGGCATATGGTAGCAGTAAAGGGACACTTCACAATATATTATTGATGTTGTCATTAATATTAAAGGTGGTTGTAATGATTCTATCACTTATCCCAAAGAAGCTTAAATAGTGTGTGTATAAAAGAATTTGTATTTGTTAGTATTGTACACTGTACACTTCTAGTTATAGTTGTACTAGTTTAGTTGAGGTCTAGTATACGTCTTATCATTCCTTTTTCCTCTTCACTTGTTAAAAAACTGAAATCGAAACGAAATTGGAAAAACGAGAAAAAAATAGTGGACATGAAGATTTACGTGGAAAAACCCTAAACGGGAAAAAAACCACGGGCAGAGGAACAAATCTACTATGAAGATCGAAATACAACCGCAAGTTTTGTGACTCTAGTTTACATCAATTTATAGAGAAAACAAAACCCTAATGAGATTCCCAAAATGGGCCTAACCGGTCTGGCCCATATAGAATTCGGGTCAAACCAAATTCTAACAAATCTCCACCTTGACACGAATTCCATATAAGAGATCCAACGGGCTACTCGGCCCAACCCAAAACGAATCCAGAACACTGAACTATGATAATCTCCACCTTCGAAATTCCGGTGTAAGGAAACAAATCTTCAAAAATATTAAAAATATAATCTTCTGCCACAAAGGCCCCAGATGGGCCACCTTGACACGAATTCCATATAAGAGATCCAACGGGCTACTTGGCCCAACCCAAAACGAATCCAGAACACTGAATTTTGATAATCTCCACCTTCGAAATTCCGGTGCAAAGAAACAAATCTTCAAAAATATTAAAAATATAATCTTCTGCCACAAAGGCCCCAGATGGGCCACCTTGACACGAATTCCATATAAGAGATCCAACGGGCTACTTGGCCCAACCCAAAACGAATCTAGAACACTGAATTCTGATAATCTCCACCTTCGAAATTCCGGTGCAAGGATTTAAATCATTTAAGCCATGATAATGACATCTTCAAATCATCATCCAAATCTTTCCTCAAATCTCAACCTCCCAACAAAATTGATATTTTTGCACTTCAAAAATATCACAAAAAAACTCGTTCCTGTTTTATCCCTAAAGAAACAAGGAAGACGAACGAAATGGTGAGGCTGAACTGAGTGAGGGCGGCTTTCCTCTCTTCACTGGTCGGCAACGGCAACAGTGACTAACCATTTCAAAAAAATCAGAATAAATTCCACAAAATATTCTGAAATCCGTCCAACTTAATGATCAAAATTTCAACCCCAAAAAATCTCCGAAATTTCTCAATCAACAGAAATTATTCCACTCAACAAATTCCAAGCAAAATTGAAATAATCAAACCAAACTCGACTGGCTCAGCTTATCACAGGCAGCGACGGACAGGGGCAACGGCGCAGCGCAGTTCTCCGTCGGCCGTGCGGTGGGTTCTGATCGGAGCTTGACTGTTCACGCGGCGGTTCTACGAACAGGTCGACGGCAGAAGAAGCGTGGGTCTAAGACGACGCTGAAGGCGCGGGGGTGTGCGGCTCGGAGATGGAGTCGGAGCAGATCGGCGGTTCTGCGGGCTTTGTCTTTTCGTGCGGCGGTCGTCGGTGTCGACGGCTTCTGTTCGTCTCTGTTCTTCGCTGGTGAAGAAGAACCAGAGAAAGAACTAAACTCCTCTCTGTTCGTAGGCTAAAGAAGAAGACAAAACAACCCTTTTTTTTTTTTCTCCAAATTTGACTTTTCCTTCTCTATTTCGTAGCTGAAGAAGAAGACACAAACTTTTCCTTTTCCAAACAAAATTGCAAACTTCACCAAAATTGCAAAACTCAAATCGATCGATACCCTTCGAAGAATCAACCTTGATTTTCGAAAAAACGCTTGAACCTGAAGCTTTGATACCACTTGTTAAAAAACTGAAATCGAAACGAAATTGGAAAAACGAGAAAAAAATAGTGGACACGAAGATTTACGTGGAAAAACCCTAAACGGGAAAAAAACCACGGGCAGAGGAACAAATCTACTATGAAGATCGAAATACAACCGCAGGTTTTGTGACTCTAGTTTACATCAATTTATAGAGAAAACAAAACCCTAATGAGATTCCTAAAATGGGCCTAACCGGTCTGGCCCATATAGAATTCGGGTCAAACCAAATTCTAACAATTATACATGTAAACAACTTTGTACTTCCTACACTACGAAAACACAATATTCAAAATCTCTTCTCTCTCTGCCGCCACTTCCTTCATCTTCTTCCTCATCTTCTTCTTCTTCTTCACCTGCAACAGAACCTTACATGGTATCAGAGCTAAGGTAGATGGCATCCACAAGCTCAACTGTTCCCTCCTCCCCCTCCCCTACTCCGGCTTCTACTATGTCTTCTCCTCTCCTGCCACAATTCCCTGCGATGAATCAAACCCTTATTGTGAAACTTGACAACAGCAACTACCTCATATGGAAAGCTCAGATCCTAAATGTCGTCATCGCAAACAGCATAGAGCACATCCTAGATGGCTCCTCTCCTCCACCTGCTCAATTTCTGGATTCTCTTTCGAACCAGACGAACCCTGAGTACACCCTCTGGCAACGTTACAACCGGCTCATCATGAGCTGGTTGTTCTCCTCACTCTCTGATGAATTTCTTCCACAGATCGTCGAGTTTTCCTCTGCCAGTAACGTCTGGTCGGCACTTGCTCACACGTTTGCTTCCTCCTCTCTTGCACGCATAAGCGACCTTCGTACTCAGCTTCAGTCGATCTCCAAAGATGGCATCTCAGCAGCCGCCTACATTCAGAAGCTCAAAACTTTATGCAATACCCTTGCGGCTATTGGAGAACCTGTCTCCTATCGTGATAAGTTGCTGTATTTTCTTAATGGCCTCGGTTCGGAGTATAACTCCCTCGTCACTGCCATTACCAGCCGCTCCGATGAGCTTCCTTTCGAAGAAGTGCAGAGCCTCCTCCAGAGCTATGACTTTCGACTGGAGAAACAAAATACTACCCCCTCGCTTCCGCCGCCGGATCAATTCCACGCAAACGTGGCTCTCAATCGCCATTTCCGACCAGGAGGATGGCAACCCAGGCCACAGCAAAATGCCCCACCTCGCCCTAATTTTTTGTCTGGTTCATTTCAACATGGTACCGGTTCACCGAACCCACAGCAACCCAACTGGGGTTCGAACCGGCCCAAGGCCAGGTGCCAAATTTGCAGTAAGGTGAGCCATTCTGCATTAAACTGTTACCACAGGCTCAACCCTACCTATAGAGCCCAGAACCCGACCCAACTCTAATCCCACTACCCAACTTCACCTTTCAGCCACTCCTCAGCCCATAACCCAACCCAATACCCATACCCTGCCCCGACCCACGCCCAACCCGCCCCACAGAATCCATTTCCACCTTCTTCTTCACCTTCCTCGTTCAGTTCCCCTTTTCCACAAGCCAACACTGCTGGCTTATTACGGACGCCAAACTCCACCTCGTCTGCTACACCGTGGCTCCTCGACACGGGAGCGACTCACCATTTCACCCCAACCGCCTCCCTGCTCAGCCAACCTCAACCGTATGTTGGTCCAAATCAAGTAGCTACAGCCGACGGTACTTCTCTTCCAATCTCTCATATTGGTTCTGTCTCTATTCCTACTATCTCTCGTCCACTTGAATTACGAACTGTCTGTCATACTCCTTTGATTTCTCATAATTTATTAAGTGTTGCTCAACTTTGTCGGGAAAATTTTGTTTTCGTCGAATTCCTTTCTTGTCAAGGATCGGACTTCTCACCGTGTACTTCTTCGAGGTTCAATATGTGATGGCTTGTACAAACTGCCCTCACCCTCTCCTGTTTTGTCTCTGGTTGCTAGCTTGCCATCCTCTGCTCACGGTTTTGAAGCTCTCTGGCACTCCAGACTTGGCCACCCCTCGTTTTCTATTTTGCAAAATGTACTCAAATTGTGCAATATTTCTGTTACTAAAACAACTATGTCTCACCTCTGCACTTCGTGTCAAATGAGCAAACATCATCGTTTACCATTTCAAATTTCGGTTTCACATGCTCTTTTTCCATTTGATTTGGTACATGTTGATGTATGGGGTCCGTCGCCTGTTAAATCTATCACCGGTGCAAGATATTTCTTATTAATTGTTGATGATTGCACTCGGTATACATGGTTGTTTCCCTTAAAATTGAAAAGTGATGTCCCTACCATTTTTATGCAATTCTATAAGTTCATCCTTACACAATTTGGAAAGAATATCAAAGTGCTTCAATCCGACTGGGGTGGGGAGTTCCAATCTCTCACGAAATTTGTGAAATCTTTAGGTATTCTTCATCGTGTCTCTTGCCCTCATACGCCAAATCAAAATGGTAGGGTCAAACGAAAAAATCGTCACGTGGTCGAAACAGGTCTTGCCTTACTTTTCCACTCGTCTGTTCCTTAGTTCTTCTGGCCTTATGCCTTTTCCACTGCTACTGCTCTTATAAATTGGTTGCCTACTCCTGTCCTAAATCACAAATCTCTCTTTCAATGTCTCTTCGATTCTATACCCGATTACTCGTCACTTCATACATTTGGTTGTTTGTGCTTTCCATTTCTCCGGCCTTTCAATCAACACAAACTCCAGCCTCATTCTCTACCTTATGTCTACCTGGGTCCTAGTCCCCACCATAAAGGTTTTTTGTGTCTAAATCCCTGTACCATAAAATCTATGTCTCACGTCATGTTACCTTTGATGAGCTCGTCTTCCCATTCACTTCGTTTAAACCCTCCGCTCCATCACAATCCACCTTCTCCATTTTCATTCCCTCTCCTCTTATACCTCCCTCACCCATTACCCATCTCTCACCTCCTTCATCATCCTCTCATTCCGTTCCCCATCCAGATCACTCATCCCTTACCGTCACTACCCCTCATACTTCTTCCCCCACCTTACCTATAGCCCATTCTCTTCCACTCCAACTTCCAGCTCCCACAAACACCCACCCTATGGAGACAAGAGCCAAGGACGGTATCTTCAAACCCAAAGCCCTCTCCGCTGAAACCTTCCTTGAACCTAAGACCTTCAAACAAGCATCCAAACATCCCCATTGGGTAACAGCCATGCAAGATGAGATCTCAGCCCTCAAGGAAACAAATACTTGGCAATTAGTTCCTCTTCCCAGTGGAGCAAAAATGATCGGGTGTAAATGGGTTTTCAAGATAAAGTTAAACTCGGATGGTACCATTAGCTGATATAAAGCCCGTTTAGTGGCCAAAGGTTACGATCAGACAGAGGGTATTGATTATGAGGAGACTTTCAGTCCAGTAGTAAAACCTACCTCCGTTCGGACGACTCTTTCTTTAGCTGTATCTTTTGGATGGATTATCCGACAGCTGGATATCAGCAATGCTTTCTTACACGGAGATTTGACTGAGACAGTCTTTATGCAACAACCTCTAGGTTTTATCAGCTCTTCTCAGCCCTCAGCAGTCTGCTTATTACGCAAAGCCCTTTACGGTCTCAAACAATCCCCTAGAGTGTGGTACACGAAGCTATACAATGCCTTAATCGCATGGGGCTTTTCAGCATCCAAATCAGACAACTCTCTATTTATTTGTCGCACACAGTCATCTATTATGATCATGCTGGTATACGTTGACGACATAATCCTCACAAGTAACTCTGTCTTACTAGTGAACAAGCTTTTGGACTATTTACGTTCGCAATTCAAAGTAAGGGACCTTGGACCTCTATCATATTTTCTCGGCATCTCGGTTACTCACACACCAACTGGTATAAGCTTCTCACAATCTAGATATATTCTGGATCTACTTCACCGAGCCAACATGGGGTCCTGCAAGCCCGTTCCCACTCCGATGGTTGCAGGACCAATATTGTCTAAACACTCTGGTACCCCTCTAGAGGATGGCTCACTTTACCGCAATATTGTCGGTGGTCTCCAATACTGTTGTCTCACTCGACCTAATATTGCTTTTGCCGTCAACAAAGTCTCTCAATTCATGCATACACCATCAGACATACACTGGCAGGCAGTCAAACGTATCTTGCGCTATCTTAAAGGCACCTCCTCTCTCGGTATCACATTTTCTCCTTCTTCTTCGAGCGCTTTGACATGCTATACACATGCAGATTGGGCTTCCTGTCCTGATGATCGTAGAAGTACAAGTGGGTACCTCATCTTTCTTGGAACTAACCTTGTCTCCTAGTCATCGGCAAAACAAAAGGTAGTTTCTCGCTCTAGCACCGAATCAGAATATCGCAATGTCGCGAATGCCGCAGCCAAGATCTTATGGCTCCAATCCTTGCTCAGTGAAATGGGCATTGTGTCCACCAAGGTACCCCTTATTCTTTGTGATAATCTGAGTGCCACGTATCTGGCGTCCAATCCTGTCTTATATTTCAAATCTAAGCATGTAGAGATTGATTATCACTTTGTTCGAGAAAAGGTCCTCAGCAAGCAGCTGCAAGTTCAATTTACCTCATCCACATATCAATTGGCTGATGCTCTTACTAAACCACTTTCACCGTCAACTTTCACTAACTTTTTATTCAAGACCTTCGGCCAGCGGCCTTGCTCTTGAGGGGGGTGTTAGTATTGTACACTGTACACTTCTAGTTAGAGTTGTACTAGTTTAGTTGAGGTCTAGTATACATCTTATCATTCCTTTTTCCTCTTCATTATACATGTAAACAGCTTTGTACTTCCTACACTACGAAAACACAATATTCAAAATCTCTCCTCTCTCTGCCGCCACTTCCTTCATCTTTTTCCTCATCTTCTTCTTCTTCTTCACCTGCAACAGAACCTTACAGTATTAACGCCAAACAACCCATAAATTGAAAAATAAAATCTTACTATCAACGTCTTGTTCTGTTCAATCACAAGCATTAAAATCTTCAAATACATAATCATGCCAAAAGATTCTCCCTTTTGGTTCTTCCCTGGTCATTTTATTCCTATTAGACTTGTCTGAATCGTTTCTTCTTTCATACTTGTTTGAGTCGATTCTTCTTTTATACTCATTCTAATGATTATCAAAGTTAGACTTAACACATTAAACAACAACAAAAACTTCCAAAATAGAACTAAACTCTATCATCTTTAGTCTTAAGCCAACTTTAAATCACAAATGCTTTCTAAACTTGTCATTTTCTCAATGGTGACAAAGCACCTTAAAGTATTGTTTTAATTTCAACAACATGGCATAGTATTACAAAATTACAAATTTCTCTTAAATCTAGTTATGATACACAACAATTATGATCTATCATATCTTACATTATGCTAGTTATTACGAAACATAACCTCAAATGATATTCAATCCATATTCTCAACTAAGTAACTGATTCTTAAAAAAAAATTAATAATCTCTGTAGATGAAATATGGTGAAGCCATTCTTGCACTCCACCTACATACCAATGGTATTCAAACCTCGTATAATCTCTTAAAGTCATTTCTTATTTGTTAGTGTATCCAACTCATCCTCAACCAAATAATCTAGTCTTAACAGCTTCCACCATGCCTTCGTCATCTTGATCAAAATTAATATTGAAAAATTTAATTGTTTGATATAACAATGGCATTTCATACATTAATCATTACTCAATATTGATTCTCATAAATTGGAAGATATGGTTCATCTTCAAACACTAAAATATTTCAATCATCAAAATAAACTCATTCAATAATCTCAGGGTCTTTCTCCCTATCATTCTTGGAGGAAACAAAATTGTAGCTCAACTCTCAAGTCTACAAATAAATCAATAGGTTATGATTTATTTGTTTATGCACATACCTAGTGTGTTCTTCCAAGTTACATAAGAACTATTTTCAAACTCAAGGTCTTTATGCTACGTCCTTGAGCACAGCAATTTCAGATCTTTTGTATATCATCACACAATCTATCTTAGTGATATCACTTTCAAGATGTCAATTTGACTCTGATACCAAAAGTTCTGTAACGACAAGCGATGAATCTGAAGAAAAAAAAAAGGGAAACAACTAGGCCTAAAGCCAAACCAAATAATATGACTCTTAACATTAGTTATTCAACTACTGAAAGTCTTATAGAAGAATAAAAGTCAAGACCCAATAAAACTGAGATAAACCAAATATTCATAAATGACATCAATAATATTGTGATAATATAATTTCAATAAATTGTGCGAGATAATTGAATGGATAACAAGAAGTCTAACAGAAAATAAATAAACTAGGATGAGTCTCATCTCACAAAATAAAACTCTAACAAAATAAAGGAAACACCAATTAATTTTATGCTAACTTTTGGGAATTTCCCTGACTTTGACATTAAAGAGGTGTCGTTAGGATGAGTCGACTAAACTCAATAAGTATAGAATTTATAATTCATCAATAATAATAAGGAAAGAATAATCGTGCTAGGTGAGAACCATAGTATAAAAATATGAGGATAAGAAATTTAGTACAGTAAAAGTCAAAACACTCTATTATAATTTGATACATACATAAAATAGGGCACTATTGAATAACTTGAAAATCTAAGTGAAAATGGAGTCATTAACAAACTCCGAGCATGCTATACCGGAGGCATATATAATAACAAAGATGATACTCGCCGATCGCAAAAACACAAACAACCCTTATTAGGTTTAAGATTTTGCACTTATTGACACGATATGTTCAATTATCTCATTACCTTTTTTCACAAATAAACACATCTTCCAACGACCAAATTTGAGTAACAAAAATAGAAATCTCACATAGATCTATCAAACTTAGTTTACATAACCAAGTTGAACATTAAATTGCATGTGCGTGTAAAAATATGTTTAGTGAAAGTATACATATAAGATAAAAACTCAACATGTCAAAAACATATAACATGAGAACACGTCTCAAATTAGGTTTTATGAAAACTATGTGGTGTAAGATATAAAATTAATAATTTATCTCAAACTATGCCTACCACCTACCAAATCCCAAATAATCCAAGTGATTCCAAACTTATCAAGCATCGGTATCTAATCATAACACTCCTATCAGTATCAATCTAAAATTCTCATAATAATTGTTGGAACTTATAATCAGGATGGAAAACAATTCATGAATCAAACTGGCAAAAAAATCTTGCTTGGACCAATTTGGAGAAATTGTTGTGGCATTGAAAAGCATAACGCATACGTATAATATCATGGCATTGTAGAGAGCACAACACATTTTTCAGAGAAACAGCTTTGTGCGTCAATTGGAAACTCAAAAGAATATTCATTCCAACATATTTTCGGGCAAACATGGCTAGATTATCAACTATATTAACGTATCAAAGCATGATTTTTATTCATATAATTTGTTACTCAGTCCTAAATACCCCACTTTTGCATTAAAAAACTAAAAGAAATTTCTCTAACAGTTTCGAACTGAAAATAGAGTTCTCCATACCTCGGTTGATAGCCAATTCTAGCTACCCAACAAAATTTAATTTTTGGTAAGTTACATATTTTTATTTTTATCGTTATTATAAAGTTGTTGAGATAACTAAGACGTAGGCTACCAAGAGGAGATATGGCAGATGGGCTTTTGTCTTAAATGGGTTGCCTGGCACACAAAAGGCATGCTCCGCCCACTTTTTCGTCATTTTGTGAGATTGGAGACGGCCACTTGAAAGAGAAAACGAATTGCAAAATTGGTTTTGAGAATTTATAGAATTAGATCAAGTATCGATGCACAAATTTGAATTGTAAATATTTGGACTTGGATTCGTCTTTGATTAAAGATGAGAAAATATAGTTGCCTAGGCTTTTTACAAAGACTCGATAAATCGATCATCTCAATCAGTTGACCGGTGGTTCAATCAAACTTTTATGGAAGCGTTCTGCTTGACCACCCTTCATTGTCTAGTCGACCACTTTTTGAATTCATGTTCGATGTATACTCTGTCGATTATGAGGTCTACTGTTGTTAATGGTTTGGTCAAGTCAAATCTAAATCAACAGCTAGTCCAACCTTGCTCTGGCCCATTTTTCATTGTATATTTTTTTTTGTTTTTCATCTTTTGGATTATTATATCTCATGTCACTATTGTTATTATTTTATCCTATATATTTTATTTTGGACTTTATTATTGCAATATCTTTCATATTATTATTGTATTCCATTATAGCAATTATGACAGTTTTTTTTACTTAAAATATTTATAATTTATCATAATTATTTTATTATATAAATTAATAGACCTAAAATTTGAGGTTACGATGCAAATCCTATTATAAAATTAATATTACTGATTTAGTTAATTTAAAATTATTGAACACTTGAGGTTACGATGCACACCAATAATTTAGAAGTGTATATTTTAGAATTTCTTTTCTTTATTATTTTATTAGCAAAACTATGTAAGGTCTAAATGTTTAATCTTGAGATTCTATCCAACAACCATATATTTTTATATCATATCTGCTACTAATTTTCATGTACATATTTAATTAAGCAGGACATCTCGTGGCAACTTAAAACACATTGAAAACGTAAGTGATATAATATATATATAATTCAGCCTTAGAAAAAGGCATCGACCTCTATATTTCAATCTAAATAATTCAAGATTGAACTTATCTATCCCTCTATTTCTTAAAATTCATCAAACATGTCACTTATGTTCACAACGTTTCACTAACTCATATGTCTTGTTATTATCAAAATGATTATAGTTTCTTTTCGTCCGACAACAAATAAATGTTTGACGCAAGAACAAATAATGCATTAAAAAATTTGTAAATTTGAGATATCATATTTGTATATTGTTAGCAATCGAACGATAACCACAAAAAGAAAATACGTGTGAGATACCGGATTTACGTAGAAAAAATCTTTCAAGAAAAAATCACAAGTAGAGGAACAAATTTACAATGAAGATTCAAATACAATCGCGAGTTTTGCAATTCTAACTTACATGAATTTATAAACAAAACAAAACTCTAATGAAATTTTGATAACCACAAAAAAAAAAAAAAAATACGATGTGAAACACCTACTTTATGTGGAAAAACTCTTTCAAGAAAAAATCACGAGTAGAGGAACAAATTTACAACGAAGATTCAAATACAATTGCAAAACTAATTTATGTGGAAAAACTCTTTTAAGAAAAAACTACTAGTAGATGAACAAATTTACAATGAGGATTCAAATACAATTGTAACATCCCCTAAATTATTCCCTTGTCACTATTTCTAAAAATCTCGAAAAATTTGAACTTTCATTTTCATCCTTTAATCTTACTCGTGTACAGACAATTAATTCATTCTCGGGTTATGGCTCTTTGTAACCTTAGTCAACATCTTAAGCTTTCTGGACTTTATTTCATCTAATCGGTCGACATGACCTCTGTAACGAGATCGGTAGACGTGATTGTCCACAAAATCGGACGACGTCTTCGTCCACAAAAATTGGACGACGTCTTCGTCCACCAAGATCGGACGACGTCTTCGTCCACAGAATTGGACGACGTCTTCATCCACAAAATCGGACGACGTCATTGTCCACACTTTTACTAACTATACCAAATCATAATCCATCATGTTACAACACCCACTAACATACACATCCATAATTCAAATGACTCAAAATTCTAATCCATTTCAAACATCAAAATAGACATCCTATGCATTTGTTTTCCGAGCTATCCAAAAGAAACATTTATCCATAAATTCATCCAGAAAACATCAAAACATCAATATTTCTTAGCTAATCACCCATCGGCCCAAAATAAGCCCTCACATACATTTGTCAAACTGTTTCTACCTAACCTTCTAAAATTCACAGCATACTTAACCAATTGCTCCCACGGGTCAAAAGCGCCTCGACTGCACAGCGCACTCCCACGGGCACCATTCGTCAACTTGTTTATGTCTCAGGTGGAAGAATGTCGTTCTCACCTTCTTCTATGTCACCTACACCATAAAGATACCTATGAGATAAATCTCAATAAATTTTACGTAAATGACAATGCATGAACATGTATATGCAATTTTCATAAGTTTAGTCCATCTCATTTCCTTTTCAGTACGTGACATTCTTTGGTTATCGAAGCTTATCACTCGACAGATGGATAGGGCACGTTAAGTGGTTAGACAACCTACATCATCTGAAGGGAGGAAACTCGCTCACCACGGAACGCCAGGTCTGAATCTCACCTCGATAACCACTATGCATAGGGTTGTTTACATGATACTTTACTTGCATTCTTTACATTTCCTTTTTCATGAAATCGATGCATAAATCTATTTTTCATGTCATTTGTAATACGATGATGCATGAACAATTAAATGCATAATATAAACATAAAGAGCATGAGAACCATCAAAACAATACAAACATAACCTATAAAAACAACTATACCTAGGCTACCCATCCAAGAACTTATAAACATACATTGCTCCAACTTTCCTCAATCAACAAAATCGACATATGATGTAGGCCAATCGGCCACAGTAAGTCGCGAGAACTTACCTTGGGTCCTTAGTGCACCGAGTTTTATCTGTGAGTTTTGTTCACCTAAGCTAATTTACAACACACGGCATTAAAACCGAGCTTAACTAATCGAACTCCATTAACTCTACTTAACTATCCTCCTTAATCCTAAATACCTTCATTATCCTCTAACAATTCAATAACTAACGATTTCTAACTTCACTCAACAATTTTTGATGAAACCCTAACCAATTAAAAACTCTGAAACTTGGAAACTAACTTCCAAAACGTTAGAAACTTACTTAGAGCTGTGTTAGCGGAAGAAAACGTGAAGGATCGACAGAGCTTGGAGGAGGAATCGGCGTCGGCTTGAGGAACTTGTCGTCTGGGAGCCAAAATTGCCAGAGAAGTTGTTGGGAGAGGAAATTTCGTGAAGTGCTGGAGAAGAGAGGGGGAAATATGATTTTATTATAATTTTGGCTTGTACATTACCATATCGCTCTTCATTCAATTTTCTATAAATCCTTCACTTATTTCGTTAAACGGGTCTATCGACTCATTTTCTCCAAATTTTCTTATTTCACAAAAAATTTCTCATTTTTTACTAAGGCTCTAATAAAACTTTCCATTCACAAAACGGACCTAGTTTAATATATTTACCAAAATACCATTACATAGTGAAAAATCTAAAATCCCGTAAAACCGGGTGTTACAACAATCGCGAGTTTTGCAATTCTAACTGACATAAATTTATAAACAAAACAAAACTCTAATGAGATTCTCAATGTAGGTCTATCCGACCTGTTCTATATAAAATTTGGATCAAATTGAAATCTCATCTACGTAGTATCATAAGTAATAAATATCATCGATTTTTTACTCTAAATACCTCAAAAAAAATTTAATCCTGAAATTAGAACTACAATTATTTTTTATTATTTTAGTTTAATTAATGAATTATTATTTATATTTTAGTTATAATATTAATTGTCCTACAATAATAGTTACCAGTCCACCATTGGTATGGCACCTTATGAAGCACTTTATGGCAAAAAGTGTAGATCACCTTTGTATTGGGATGAAGTTGGCGAAGCAAAACTCCTAGGTCCCGAGATTTTGCAACAGATGTCAGACAAGATTACCATCATTAGGAGAAGAATGATTACTGCACAAAGCCGACAGAAGAGTTATGCAGACCAAAGGAGGAGAGATCTTGAATTCACTGTTGGTGATGAATTTTTTCTAAAAATTTCACCATTCAAAGGAGTTTTAAGATTTGGTAAGAAAGGAAAACTCAATCCACGATTCGTTGGACCATTCCCTGTCTTGGAAAGGATCGGCAGCACAGCTTATAGACTGCATTTGCCTCTATCACTGGAAAAGGTTCACAATGTTTTTCATGTGTCAATGTTAAGAAAATGCATACGGGATCCTACACAAGTCGTTAAGCCAGTGGAAGTCGAAATTGAGCCAACACTAACGTATGAAGAGAAGCCAGTGCAAATTTTGGAATCTGCAGTAAAAACTCTGAGGAATAAGGAAATTCCATTAGTTAAGGTCTTATGGAGAAATCATGGAGTTGAAGAAGCCACATGGGAACGACAGCAGGATATGTTGGACAAATATCCGGAGCTCTTCGTTTGATCAATTTTCAGGAACGAAAATTTTGTTTAAGGAGGGGTGGATGTAACACCCGACATTTTCAGCCAGGTGATTTTCCTAACGGAATTAACGGTCACCTCTTTATTTGACCTTTTATTTATTATTTCAATGCCAAAGCTTATTGGATTCTATTTGTATGATGGCAGTATGGTAATTAAAGAGGAATTTAGCCGATATAAATTTGAAATGGAAACCTTAAACCTCACTGTAGCTGACATTCTCCTTTCAGCGATTTTCTCTCCCGAACTTCGCTCTCTGCCTGCCAGTCATCCTTCCTCCGGCGACCGGTTCCCTCGCCATTTCTCAGTTACTCTACGCTCGAGGTATGGGTTAGACAATGTGGTTGTCAGTTATTTGTTAGACTCTGTTTTCCAGCTTGGTGTTGAAGTTTGGTTTCTCCAATGGCCGAGTAACATTAATAACATTTATATTCTGGATTTAGCAGTGTCATTCCGAATCGAGTTTTAGGATTTCAGACTTCACACAGAGAACTAGACTAAGGGATGCGAGAATGGCTTTAACTACAGATTTTAGGATAACATTTAGTTAGGGCTTTTCTAGCTTTGGTTTCAGAATATTTAGGATCTATATTAACTCTGAAATGCGAAATGATGTCAGGTGAAGAGGTTTGAAGTTTAGTGCACGAATTTGCTAAGGAAGCCAGGTAAGTGAATGTATTAAGACTTCCGGCCAATAGGGCCCTACATCACAAGAGTATTAAGTTAGTTCCATTTGTCTGATGTTTGTTCTTTGTTAGTAAGGTTTCTAGTACTCGGATGATTTATATATGTTGAAGGATATGTCACGTTCTAATAAAGTCTACGAAGTCGACTGTTCTGTTGTGATATTTCCAGTAGAGCGATAATTTAAGAGCATTCATGTCATGCATCATGATTTATTTCTTAAGCATATGAAAATGAGTTATGAGCATGTATTTCCCATAAACAAGATATGACAATGAATATGAAACTTATGCAATCGGATTGAGTGAGGGTTGGGGGCGGGTTGACGTATGTCACTGTCCAAAGAGGGACCATGAAAAAGACCCGAAAAGGATTATGATCAAAATCACTGTCAACCCCCCTTTTACGGCACAAATTCTCTCTTAATCCATATGATGAAAGTGATGAATAAGAACACGAATAAGAAACAAGAAAAGGGCATGAAAAGAATACGACTATGATTTTCTCTCAACTGTGCATTCATGAATATAAGTTAGTATTGCATTCCTTACTAAGCATTAGGCTTATAATTAAAATCTTATGATGTAGGTGACGAGATATCAGGTGAGGATTTCAAAGATAATGAAGATGTCTAAGTTTGGTTGCTGGAAGGTGATCAGGGTGCAATTCTGTGGCTGGATGGCGAATGAGACCCCTGGTTAACGTTCTTATGGATTCAGTTATGACTGTGAATATGGTAGTTTAAGTAGGATGAGTTTACTTTATAAAATTAAGCCTTTTGAAAATTATCTGGTTGACCATCGTGTCTGGGAATGATTATGAGGATTATTAAATGATCTATTGTTTAAGTCTTCCACTTTAGGTATTCTGAATGAGTTTCCGATTTTTCATTCGTATGAATATTATGTCAATGAAGTTGAAGTCTGTGAAGATTATGTTTATCGGATGATGTCGAATGTTTTTGTCATTCGATGATGTCGAAGGTTGTAGTGACCGGTAGATATAGTGAAATTAACCCACCGGATGATGAAAATGTTATTTTGTCATCTAGTGACCGGTAGACGTAGTGTATTTAAGATACCGAATGATGCAAATGTTGTTTTGTCGTCTAGTGACCGGTAGACGTAGTGTATTTAAGATACCGGATGATGCAAATGTTATTTTGTCGTCTAGTGACCGGTAGATGTAGTGTAATTAAGCCACCGGAAGATGAAAATGTTGTTTGTCGTCTAGTGACCGGTAGATGTAGTGTAATTAAGCCACCGGAAGATGAAAATGTTGTTTATCGTCTAGTGACCGGTGGATGCGGCGTATTTAAGTGACCGGGCGATGTGAGTATTTCCTTGTCGTTTAGTGCTCGAGTAATGTTTTAATTGGACATGAGAGATGCACGTGCCCACCGGAAGATGTCTTCTATTGGGTAACGTTAAGTGAGTCACGCAGGTTGCACGTGACAAATCGGATGATGTAGTCTCTCCCTACCGGAAGATGTGAACTCTATGCTTGTCGTTTAGCTATCGGCAGGAGTAGGTGAATAAACATTGAGTTCTGTCGTCTTGTGATCGGCAGATGTGGCTTTATTTCTCTATCGGTAGATGCAGATTGTAAGCTGGAGATTTCCTGCTCATCGGCTGAAGTATTTTACACTGCTCGTCGGCAGACGTATAATGTATTTCATCGCCGAGCGATGTTTAATGAATCGCGTGTGATGTCTTGAGCTAAGTTAATGTTTTCTTAAAAAAAAAATAATACTAGTAATGAACAAGGTGTTGAAAGTTTAGTTTCAAATGATTAAGTTATGAATTACGTGGCGACTCCAACTGGGGTTTTTTTTTTTTTAAACCACGAACTTTAGGTTTTTTTTTGAAAAAAAAAACCTAAAAATTTACTATTTATGTAACATCCGACAACTTCGTCCAGGTGATTTTTCTTAACGGATTTAACTGTCACCTCTATTATTAATATTTTGATTGAAAATTTAAATGCCAAGGTTTATTTGATTTCTATTGTGTGGTGGCAGAACTGTAATTAGGGAGGATTTTATTTAGTATAAATAGAAAATGAAAATCTTTAAACCTCACTAAAACCCCACTGTAGCCGACATTCTCCTCTCGGCGATTTCTCACTCTCCCAAGCTCACTCTCTCTCTCCCTGCCGGCGACGATCGATTTCTTTAGTCTCAACCCCGACAACCCATGCTCTAGGTAAGGCTTGAATAATGTAGTTGCTGGTTCGTTACTTAGAACTCGGTTTTCAGCTAGAACTTGGAGTTTCGGATTCTTCAATGGCTGAGTTATTGTAGTAACATTTATAATCTGTGTTCAGTAATAGCATTTCCGATTTGATTCTGGACATTAAGGTAACTGACTGAGTTTAGTTACTGGATTGAATCTGATTATTTTAGGCTCTGGAAATTTAGTTTATGCACACAAGGTGCTCGACTAAGAAGATTCACACTTGGGATTCGAAGAAAAGATGAAGCCATGCGTGGGCCTCCGGAGTAAGCTGGTATAATTTCTGCATTTCATGCTCGAAATGGGCCTCCATGGGTGCCCTGGCCGCATTCCACATTGCATCTCTGTATGCTCTGCCCCGAAAATGATTTTTGAAATTCGCGTACATATGTCGGAGGCAGAAGCGATGTTCAGCATGTTCGAACTGTTCTCGATTAACTCTCTGCAACCCCTGATATTTGCACGAAAAGCAGCGTTAATAAAATAATATTACTACCACAACACCCCAAAATTTGAAATAAAATATAAAAATGCATTATACCTTTTGTCGATCTGAAACAAGTGTCCAACCGCGACCCAATTCAGTGTTTAGGTATTGTTTTAATATTTGCAAAAACCATGTCCATGAGCCCGCACACTTAGATTCGACGTTGGCAACAACAACAGGATATACTTCCTCGTTGTCATCAATACTGACGGCTGTGAGTAATTGGCCGGCACATGATGACAGTCATCCAAGCATATAATGGGTCTCCCGCACTTCAGCAACCCGATCTTGCAAGCAGCTATGCACATATACAATCTTTGGAGTCTCAAAGAATTATGGCCCATTAGGTTCCCATCAATTTTTACTGTGCTGCCCGGATTTGATCTGAATATTTCGGCTGCATACTACCACAGTTGCCCGTACTGTTCGTCGCACTTCCCTTCGTTGAGAGTTCAAGCTATGCTTCTAGCTCTTGTGGCAAGACTGGGTGAAATGTCGACAGTGAAGTCCTTTCTCACTGTCTCAATAATAGAAGGGATATCGCAGGTAGGGTGACTTTTGAACCTGTCCAGGTAATGTTTCGTCACCCATTTTGCTGAAGCGTGTCGATTCTCAACTTTCCTCAAACAGCTGTGAGAGTCAATCAAACTCTTTATTTAAAACGTACGCTCCTCTTGAATTCTCGAAGCATGCAGTCGCCACCCACATCCATTTTCACACTCAGCCGTCAGTCGGCTATTTTCAATTTTAGTGAATTTTATACCATAGTCGTTTTTCAAAGAATATTTACGTATTTCTTCTTTAATTTCTTCTAAAGAAGCATATTTTCTACACAAAAAAAACTCATACCAATTTGTTCTCTTACCGGTCTACTTTCCACCTCCTCATCATCCAAGCCGACCGGTGTTCGAAGCTTATCGTCTAGAGTTTTGGAGGTCGAATACACAAATAATTCTTCATTTTTATCTGCGTGATCGAATGTTCGTAGATCATCATATGCAGGCGTGCCGTAGTTAATCTCTTATCTAAATCAACCGATCTACTTGAATCGGAATCCATCGTCGTTGCTAATATAGAGAAAAATGTTAAAATATACAAACTAATAAAGTAAAATGTCCATAATTTTAGAATTTAGATAGAAACAACAAAATTTTTTTGCGTAAAATGTAATAATAACAAAAATCATAAGTTAATTAAAATAAAAAAATAACTAATATATAGAAATTTATTATAATATTTTTACGTCAATATAATAAAAAATATATAAAAATAAAGATTATATAATTGATAAAAATGAAATAAAATTTAAAACAAAATTAATTAAATCAAAAAATTAAACCGTTGAAAGTACTGATCAGGATAATTCCCAGGAAAGATTGCTCTTGACAATCTCCTTAGACAGAATTTTCTTTCCAAATAAATTCCCAGGAAAGGCTATAAGGTCACTAACGGTCCACTTAAATTCCAGTCTCCTAGACAGAACTTACTTACACAGTACAATCACACCACTTAATAAGCAGTATGAGAAACGATAACAGATATGATCTAATTAACTACAGTATGATAGATAAATATGTAATAAAAAAAATATACTTCATACCTAGTTAGTGAACGCGAAGAAATATCGTCGAAAAGAGCAAAAAAATCATTGCTTATATAGAGAAAAATATTAAAATATTAAAAAATACAAAAAATTAAAATGTCAATATTATTTTAAATTTCCTAAAGTAAATGATTAAATAAAAAAAAAAAACTTCATACCTAGCCGTGAACGCGGAGAAATATCGCCAGAGCAAGGAAGTAATTGAGAGAGTATGGAGAGATTTAGATTTAGGTGTGATTTTGTAACGCCCCGAATATATGAACCCGGTTTGTTACTCATAAACACGAACATAATTAAGAACTTTTGGAATAAAATTTAAAATTTCACTCATCGATAAATAATACATCCTTAAGTCTTTAAAACTTGCAGCGGAAAACTTTGTGTATAACGACATTTATTAAATAGTTAAAAAAAGAAAATATTGAAGACAGTTGGTTGAAAAAGAAAGGAAAACAGAGCACATCCACCGATAGAACAAACTGTATCTTCCGATCGCTAAACGACAAAAGACTTATTCTCATACCTTCCGATCACTAAACGACAAGAAGACTTCTTCTCACACCTTCTGATCACTAAACGACAAGAAAACTTCTTCTCACACCTTCCGATCACTAAACGACAAGAATCTTTTATTCACACACACCGTTCACAAAACGACAAATCACTTCCTACATCTTCTGATAGATAAAATACTCGACATCATCCGGTCACAAAACGACAAGACTACTCAAGACTTATACCGAAGACATCTACCGATGGCTTCTACTGAAGACATCTTCCGATGACTTCTACTGAAGACATCTTCCGATTACAAAACGACAAGACTACTAAAGACTTATACTGAAGACATCTTCCGATTACAAAACGACAAGACTACTAAAGACTTATACTGAAGACATCTACCGATGGCTTTTACTGAAGACATCTTCCGATGATGTCAGTCGGATGATTCAATCCACCAACAGCTACCTATAGATCAAAAATACTCAATATCTACCGATAGACCTCATCTACCGATAGATCAGAAACACTCAACAGAAACAGCATAGAAAATAATTTCACTCCAAACAAAGAAAACTCCGACTACCAAAAGGACTTGAGCATTTTACTAAAAATCATTCAAGACTACTTAATCCGTGCATTACTCCAAAATTTGGTAAAACCACTATTAAAACCAACAGAGTATCATTATCAGAAAAACCTCAAAATGTATTCAAAACATTAAAACTACCACCGTCATAAAAACTCTCGACATACTTAAATTGAATCATGGTTCACTAAACCTTCTCATCCACTGACACCAGTTAAACCGCCCCATCAGTTGCCAGATCGATGCATGAATGCACCCCTTCAATCTGCCTAGTTCTCAGCAAACTCAGAGAACACACCTGCTGTCACTTCTTCACCTACATCACAAAACTCATCTATTAGCCTAATGCTAAGTAAGTAAAGTAGTAATGAAATGGAATGCTGAAACATAAATTCATAAACATGCAGTTTCTACTTTTTCATCTCAGTTGCATATGCATTCGCTTCTGATCTGATCCCCCTGTGAAATTGGGAGTTGGATCACTTCTCCCAAAGTCATACATCCTCTCTCTCGATTAAGAGGCGGATTAGTTACCTTAACAACTGTTCAAATCCCTCTGTGAAGTTGGGAGTTGGATCACTTCTCCCAATGTCATACATCCTCTCTCTCGATTAAAGGGCGGATTAGTTCCCTTAATAGCTCATCTGTTACAGTCTGTTCATTCCTTACCATGTCATTTCATGTAAATTCATTTTCGCATACTTTCAAAATATGATGCGTGACATACAAACACATTCAAGCACACATAATCCTACTGTTTTGTGATGTAGGCCCGAAGGCACAAGCATACTTCACTTACCTGGCTCTCCTGGAAATGCTCGGTTTCAAACTACTTCAGAAGTTTTGTTCACCTAAGTCATAAACAGAATATTAATTAGATTTCTACTAAGCCTCATTCTAATCTATCCAGAAATCTAGGGAAACTAGTTTGGAAGCTTAGTTCATTGTACATTCCCGATTTACCACAAAACCCGAACTAGCTTACCCATACGGCATTCACAAAACTCACATATATACCCTCTCCAATCATCGATAGCTACCAGTACAGCAAGAAATCGAAATAGGGCTCACCTAGTTTGGAGAAGATTCGAGTAGAAGAATTGCCTAGAGAGCTCTGCTGCTTGAGCTGAAGACCGAAAGAGAGAAAATAGGGAATAGTGGCAGCTACAATGCATTAAACCCAAAACCTCTTTCCTTAAATACGTTATCCACTTTTAAATTTCCAATTACTCTTATACCCTTGCCTAGTCATCCATTAACCCTACTTTTATTATTGTCATTTAAAGTGTGCCATTAATTTAAAAAGAATAGAGAATCGGTTTGATAGAACCAGGTGTTACAGATTTGAAGAATGAGGGGTTTAAATAGGGGGACGGAGGCCGGCCATTCACGGGTTTTGTGTTTTTCAATGGAGGCTGGCCAGTTGAACAGTGGAGGCCGGCCGGTTCAATTAAACCGGTCGGCCTCCACTCGGTCTTTTAGTGTCGTCTTGCAAGGAAAAGGGGAGGCCACTCCGAGTGTCTGGTCTATAAGGTTTAAATTGCTTATTTTAAAAACGTCGGGGTTTGGACTGATGAATAGTAAACTTTTAGTTTTTTTTCAAAAAAACCTAAAGTTCAGGGTTCAAAATGGAAAAAAAAAAAAAAAAATTAATTTTACATTGAATACTACCTTATTGTATTTGTTGTAAAATACGAGAAAATTAATCCAGAAGAATTGAGAAGAAATCAAAAACGTAAAATTTAAGTACTTCGAACAAAACCGTCCTACTTACACGACTCAAAACTCTAACAGTAAAATTTTATTAGAGAATCAAGAAAACAAATATTTTCGTAATGCGACAACATCACGCGCAGCATCGTCTGAGATTACAAGAAAATTAACATTTCTTGAGAGATTCCTCTCACCTTTTTCTCTCTTATTTTCAAATTGACTATACCTTAGATTTGATTCTCCACTTTGTTTTATGTGCTTTCTCATTTTATCCTCCTCTAACTTTCTCACTTGTCTATTTCAAATGAAGTATACTAATTTGAATATGATAAAAAATAACTACAATACAAATTGCAATAATTCAAAAACTGTTAAACCAATCTTTACAATATAGTATACTTATAATTTAATTACGTTAATTATTGTGTGTCACAAGTGAAGTGACTGAACCAAATCCTTGTAGAACTAGAAAACCCATTATCGATCCTCAAACAAACATGAACGAGATCAAATGTTTCGACATCGATATGACACGATAACGGGTGAGAAATCATAATCTTAACGAAATTAAATGTTTGAACATAAGGCACATTTGAGATATAAATTCACATTTTTTAGAGAAATAAGATTAATTATTTGAGGGCCACAAACTAAAAAAGGAAGAGGGTAGGCCATAGACAGACTCTAATCATGCAAGATATTAAACAATTATTTTGGATCAAAATCTAAGGCAGATGTTGTGGTTGCCTGAGCAGTAAAATTAAAGTAAACGTAACTCAATAATAATTCATTACTTAAAATAAAACATATATTCTTCATTTTGCTCCAAGGAATATTTGTTCGGATCAATGCATTGCCAGCTACTCTCCTAATATTATTTTTATTTGTTTGAATAAAATCAATAAAAAAAATATAAAAAAATAACAGTTCAGTACAAAGCAACCACTGACTTTTGATGGGCGGATGAATGAACTTGACAAACAATTAACAGGTGACATACAACAGACAGACATAACAACAGAGGATAAAACTGCAAA
>CM039513.1:5618608-5895711 GCA_022432975.1 Begonia masoniana | reverse complement strand
GATCGCCGAGTAGGAATGCAGTTTGAACAAGCCACATTGGCCGATCTTTTGATACCGTCGTATAATAAAAACGAGACAATGTATGATGTTGATCTAGTTCAGAGGCTTTTGGAGCATTTTCTCGTTCAAGAACAGATGGAAAGTTCGAGTCCGAGCAGACAATCGTTCTCCGAGAAACATGTTTACGAAGGGTCTCAAAGACACTCGAATCCTAATCCGAAGATGAGGGTCGCAAGAATTGTCGATAGTTATTTAACGGAAGTGGCTAGAGATAGAAACCTCTCTTTGACAAAGTTTCAAGTTCTTGCCGAGGCCCTGCCGGAATCTGCTAGGACCTGCGACGATGGGCTTTACCGAGCAGTCGACTCTTACTTTAAGGTAAAGCAGTTAACCATTCCCTCTGATTTGAATTGATCTTTGTTTCCTATAGGGTAATGCATTTACCCTCGTCTTTAACTATAGCAAAGTTTTCGAAGATTTAGGATACTGAGTATTAGAAGGCCGTCAATACTTTTAGTTTGCTTATTTTCTCTGTTTAACATGTAATGACCTGAAATGATAGGCACATCCGACGTTGACAGAGCACGAACGTAAAAGACTATGCCGTGTGATGGACTGTCAAAAACTCTCAATCGATGCTTGCATGCATGCTGCCCAAAACGAACGACTTCCGTTGAGAGTTGTCGTTCAAGTCCTCTTCTCCGAACAGGTTAAAATAAGCAACGCGTTGGCCAGTTCGTCTCTAAAAGAAGCTGGAGAGTCTCAATACCAACCGCTAGTTGTGAATCGAAAAACACTTCTAGAAGGAACGCCTCAATCGTTCCAAGAAGGGTGGGCCGGGGCGAAGAAGGACATAAACACGCTGAAGTTTGAGATCGAGACGGTGAAAATGAAGTATGTGGAGCTTCAAAATGAAATGGAGAATCTGCAAAGACAGTTTGAGAAGGTGACAAAGCAGAAGCAGACTTCAGCATGGAGTAGTGGGTGGAAGAAGTTGAGCAAATTGACGAAGATGGCAGCCATTGAAAACCAGGATCTAGATTCGCAGCTTCCGAACAACGGAGAACAGACCCGAAAGACGCCGAGAAGATGGAGAAATTCAATCTCTTGAAAGGTGAAAAACCAAAACAGAGAAAGAGAGATTCAATTCATTTTTTTTTTTTGGGGTTTTCAATTCCTTGATGATCATGTCTTTTCGATAAAAATTACGACGGATAACTTGTTCGGGGGCCATTTGTTACCTAGAGAGGTCTTTTTTGTAGTGTCTTTGTCTGTGATTCATCTATGCAGTTTGTTTGCATTGTGTTGAATTGTACTTTGTAGTCAAAGAGAGGATCGCATGATTGATTTGAATGTGTATTGACATTGGCATGAGGGCAAAAATGAAAAGCATCGAATCATTGATGTCGTGATCAAATGCGAACACAATGAACAAAAACGAAGTATGAACACAGAAACTCGCGCAGAAAACCTTATCGGATAAAAAAAAAACACAAAAACTTGTATAGAATGACCTTAACAGATAAAAAAATACGAGTAAAGTATAGAGACAAACTGGCCAACACGTTGTAAGAAATCAAATTACACAATTTTATATGCAACAAATTATAAGATAAACAAATGAAATAAGCGAAGTTTCAAACTTATTGACGCAATCTCTTCACTAACATGTATCCTCAAGAAACATCAGTGTTTCGGCTCAAATCAAAAAGAATTTTGGTCATCAAACTCTAAAAAGCAAAACAAAGTTGATAATCGCAATTTATAAATAAGACGAGAGATGTTCAACCCGTGTAATTCAAAACGTAAAATTTATTATTATAACAAAAATCACTACAAGAAGTTACATCATTGTTCTTACCCTACTCCCCCACCATTAAAAGGTATGCATAAAGGTTGTTCTTTGCGTAGGTCAAGCTTTTGGGCTTTGTCCAATTAAGGTGGGCCAAACTTGTAGTGGGCCTGGCCAGCCCAAAACAAAAGAATTTAATAAACAAACTATCAATGTTTTAGATCATATCAGACTGTTTTGTCAAATGAAATAAGCAAAATTTGTATTAATTACTGTTTGACACATCAGTGAATTTTTTAAGATAGTAAAATAATAGAGTAAACGTAGCATCATTCTTTGACAAAATCACATGCAAGTAGAAAAGCTTTAATATTTATTAATTATGGCAAATGATCATTCTAAGATGAAACTACTAATGATCAACATTTTGACATTTCTTTTCTTAGAATTTAATTTTTTTTTTAATTATTTCTTTTTTGTTGTTGTGAAAGTTGACAATGAAATAAGAGTGACATTAAAGTAATTAATAATAGTTAATAATTGAAAAATATAAAAGTCAAAAAAGGTAGAAGACAGCACGAGAATGTAGCAAAATTTTACCAACCCAACTTATTTTCTTATTGGAATCGATGTGACCAAATCTATATTTTCAATTTATCTTTTCCAATTTTGAAAAACCCATCCAATCGATCTAGGAGTCAAAACATGGGGAAACGTACAAAAAAAAAAAAAAAGACAAAACCGAAGAAAACAAAATTCTAAACTTCAAACTTCAACTAAAACTTAGCAAAATAAAAAAACTGGACTAGGTTTTAACTTGGTTTATAATCGAATTTGGATTATGCATCAACATTAACTAATTCAATTTGGATTTTAGGTGGAACTCAACCAACCAATGAAATGAAAACAAAATCATTTACGACCTATTGTCCACCGTAACAAAAGCAAGATTAAAATCATTGAAGTGAATGGTGCATGATTGATTACAGTGTTGAAATAGAATAATATTACGTTTACTCTCTTAAATTACTCCTTGATGTGTCAAATAATAGTTTGATGTAATAAATTAATTTATTACATTAACTACACAAATTATTATTTAATGCATCAATAAATATTTTTAAAAAATAAAATAAAAAAATAAATATAATATTATACGTTGAAATAATGTCTCCGATTTCAGTATAAACATTTATTCTAAAATCAAAGAGTAGTCCACTTTTAAGTTGTATCAAAACATCCAACATTTTTCATCCATTTAACATCTCAGCCACCAATAACGTGTATAAAAAACAATTCAAATAGGACCCAGATTGTCAAAACTTTAAACAGTTAATTATATAAATTAAGACTACTTTAAATTCCAGAAAATTACACAAACTTCCAAATGATTTATCTTTTCCCAAACTATATACAAAATTAAATAATCATATAATTGAGGTTAGGCAGATTACTCATCTGAGCACCAAAAGATTAAATCTAAAAATAAAAAAAAAAAAAGAGACAAAAGAGCTAGATCCAAAAAGTAAACAGTAATCACAACAATCTGTCAAATAATAATAATAATAATAATACAATACCCAATCCTTTTTACAAACAACACACATTAAAAAAATAAAATAAAAAGTAGAAACATTTAAAATCATGAAAAACAAAACAAAACAAAACAAAAAACAGAGCATTCAAACAGTGCAAATAAATTACCACGCGAATTATTCATCACCCTTCCACACTTCTGACAGACCCACAACTCCCTCCATCACTAGAACCAGTATGTCGAAAAGCCAACATATACTTCTCTGCACAAAAGGCAAAAGGACTTGCTAAAAATCAACCTTGACAAGTAAAAACAATCTTACCTTATCTCCATGATTGATCAAAAGGGAGGGCCCCAGCACCGCTCATCATGAAACACATTGATCTTGTTCGAGCCTCCCCCACATCACAACTTTTCTCAAACTTTTTCAACTTTTTTCAAACATAGAGGGTGAGAAAGGGAAAGAGAAGACAAAGAGCACAAAGCCAAAGCAAGGAAAAAAGAGGTGGAAGGTGGGACCCTTGTTAACCAACGCGCATGCTCTTAATCCATAGAAGCTTTCAACATTTTCGGAAAAGCGGGCCCTTAATTTACAGCAGAGCTCCCCATTATCACCCCCATGCGTTCAAATCTTTCTGACTTTGCATAATCTTTAGACACAAAAGCAGAAAAGGTAGCCATTTTCGGTCAACAAACAATCTCTGATTTCCCTCGATATCTGAAAGCCAAGTGCCTACTTAACTTTCTTTACTACCCCATTATATACAGTTCTTAAAAGGAAACGACGGCAATGGACCCACACATGTAAAGCCACCATTGTAATTTTCCTATTTATCTATAAATTCAAAAAAGCAAATGATTCGAGAATTACCCATTAGGCCTTTCTCCTTACCAGTGAGGAAGGAGAGAGATAATCAGCTTGGTGGCAGATACCACCCAGAGTTTTGGCTTTATCCTTTAGAGATTTCAAGTAATTTATTGCTTCATCAATGACAACAAATGGGTCCTTTCCCTTTGCACCGGGAATTATGCTCTCAATAACCCTCAAAGTCTCAAGGATTTTCCCCTTTTTAGAAGACACGTTGCCCAATCCAGAATTGATTTCATCCCATTCCACCTGCCCAATCTCGTACCTTGATTCTGCATCAATGCTGTACTTATGAGATCCATCAACTTTTACAAAACAACCAGTATCTAAATGAGATGATTTGATATATCCACCATCAAGTAACCTCTGCCTTTTTCTTGGACAATCAGAACTGGCAATTCCCTCGGTAAATTCCTGGCATTGTGCTTGTTTCTCATAATTCTCAGCATCCACAACTGGAGAATGACCAGTGCTAGTCACTTCATCATCACTACTATAATCACAATCATCATCAGAGTAAAGCAATGCATCAATTTCTTTTGAGTCTTCGTGCATCTCATTCTCATCATCAGATACCACATTTTCACTTTGTGCTACATCATGGCAATTGTTCTTGCTATGCTTTTCCAACATGCTTGATGGAATATGTACACCAGCACCAACCGCGTGATACATTACCCTCATATTACTACCAGACTGATCAAATATAAGGAATCCCTTTGGAATAGATCCAACATTTGAATCTGGCACAGACATACCATTACGCCCAAAAGTATCCTCTGTTTGTTTAGGCTCTGATTTTGGGGGAGGGACCAAAGTCTGGAATGGAGGGCTTAAACATTGAATCAATCTGTGAGCTTCATTTTTGGGTTCAATCTTTAAACTTGACATTGGTACAGAAAATCCTGCCAATGCCATGCGTGTACAGATTGGCACGCATTCCTGGTGACTGGGCTCTAGAGGTATACTCATGTAGTTCAAATTTAGCTCCTGCCTTGCAGAACACTCTGGGAGAAAACACAGGCTTTCAGCCTTAACCATCCAAAAAACCAATCACCTGAAACTGAAAGATTGAAAGATGAGAAAATATAGCTACAATTAGTTCAGTGAATAATCACGCCAAACAGACTAAACCTACCAGATTAAGTACAACGTGATGATCAGTAATTTTGACTTACTGCAGCTTCTTTCAGAAACAATAAAGAGAAACAAAAAGGGAAATTAAAAACTCGAGCTTGAATCATACGAGAACAGCCAATCAAACTACGTGACAGGTTTAAGCAACTGTCGAAAGTACTCAGCCTGAAATTAAGAGTGAAAGAGCAGCATTGGTCAGGATAAAAACCATAAAATGATTAATGTATTACAAAGAGCACTTGCCAAAGCTTACAGGACAAAAAATAATAGATTCCCTCAAAAAATAAGTAAATCGAATATAAATTAAACACAGCTAAATGTCAAGAGGATACAGCAGAGATCACCTGGCAATTCTGCTGTGGTTGAAAGCATGCAATCACTCTAACAATAATTGTTGACTTTCCTGCACTCCCATTCTCATGTTTCAATGCACGAAATCTTGTTTGGGTAGCCGCTTGGCACACCATAACTACTTCTGAACCTCAAATATATTGCAATTCTAGAATGAGAGAACCCAAGATCGTAATGCAGCAAAGAAAGAAGCCAAACAAGCGACCAACCCTTTGGTTTTAATATGAAATCTGAACTGTATAGCGACAACTAAAATTGTTTCTTAGTAAGGTAAAAGCAGCGAAAGGTCGAAGAAAATAGGCAAGGATTGGTAGGCAGACAGAGAGGAATTACTGAAAGACAACATGCAAATACAGAGGTCAACAGATGATTTCAGATGTCAGAGTGCATTAGACACTTCTCACTGGAACCATAAAAGTTTCAGCTTATGATAATTTCACAGGAAATGATAAAGAAGTGATTTGATCCCATAGCTCACTTTATCGAGAAGCTAATGCACAAGTTCAAATTATGGGTGTACTACAATTTAGGGAATAACACCGCAATACAAGTTCAAGCGTACAACTTTACAGCAAACATCGTCGTATAGACTAAACCAGGGCATATTATTTTCCTTATGTGTAGTGTTGCGCTCTCCACAGAAGCTACTTTGATGTTTACAATCGACAATCCTGCAGAACAATACGAAAGAAGAATACTTCCATCAAGTTTATATTAAAAGAAAGGTATTTAAACATTCAGCACCAAAAACTAAAATTAATGAAGAATCCAAACAAGAGGAGCGCCCCCGGCCACCTAAAGATCAGATTTGACTGAAAATGAAAAAAGCAAAGAAAACAGGTGGATCTTTGAAATTTTCCCAAGGAGAAGAATTAAACAAATTTTAAATATCTCAAGCGAGTAGTTATTTCACTCCGTCAGAAAAGCCAAAGCAAAATTCTCAGAATCAAAAGAACTGAGAATCTCCGGAAATTAACGGAAAAGTGAAACATACAATGTAAGGTACGCTGAAGAATGAATAATAAGAATTCTTCACAAAGAATTACAGAAAAAAAAAATAAATTGTAGTCTGTAAACGAAAAACAATAAACGTAAAACAATAAATCCATTGAATAAATTCCGAATTCGCAACAAGATTAAGCAAAAACTCAAAGTGAACAGACGCTAGAGCCGATGATTATGAGGAGCCGCTGTAAAAAACAACAATTCAAAGACTTTGAATCCTGCAATCAACTTTCTGGAGCAATAAAAGCAGGAAACAAAATCAACCAAACAAAACTATCATATTAAAGCGAAGAACTTACTAAAGAAACAGGAATCTATGGAAAATAGGTAGGTCCGGTGTACGCTTGGCTCAGATCTGAGAACAGTGTATGAGGTTTTGCGTCGAAGAAGAAAAGCTTTCGCAAGCGCAAGAAAAAGGGGCGACGGAAATGTCCAAATTATATGGGGTTTCAACCAAAAAGCCAATATTCGATGAAAAATGCTACTCTCTTTGTTTGGAAAACTAACACCTGGAAATAGAGGATGACATGTATACCCTTTCCTCCTTAAAAATTAGAATAAAGAAGGCATTACATAGGGTTTCTAAATTAATTTTTTGAGCAAATTTATCTATGTACTTTGAATTATTAGCAAGACGACCGAAGTGATGATAAAATTTGTCAAATATCTCACATTTTTCGTTTGTAATAATAATTTTAATCAATTTTATTTACTTTAGTAGACTCAATTTGGAATACAGACTTTAGTTAGACTGTCTTTTAATTTTTAAATTAATTTTGATACCGAGTGTGCGCAAAAAATCGAGTGAGTCAAAATAACAAGATATGTTAAAATGATCATTACAAGAAAAACAAAATGAGAAATTTGACGATTTTATCCAGGTGTGAGGCCTTTACTAACGATTTAAAGTACAATCGTAGTTTTTCTAGATTAAATAGTTTATGACATTATTTGTTTTAACCCCTAAGTTCGTTAGCTAAAGTGTACTTTACCCTAAAAATTATTATCGTGATTCTACTTGTCACTTAATTTAATTTATCGATCTAAAATTATTTTTTAATCACATTTAGACATTAAATTTGAAATTACTTATTAAATTGAATGGTGAGATAATGATGATCATTTATCACATGACTTTGAAAATAATTCGAATACGAGGACGATGAATAACACGAGTATGGTACAATATGTGACATCGTTTGTCTTCGTGAAATTTCATGAATTATATAAATGTCCGAGTGTCACTTTAACCGTGTCACTAAAAGTTTTACTTAGCAAAGGCAAAGGCTAGGTTGGGGAACACTCATTGAGTGCAAATTTTCCAAATTTTGCATATTTTCTTTAATAATTATTTTAATGTATGCCCCCTCGTGGAAATATTTAATTGTTGATGTAATTACTTGCAACAAAAGATAAAAGAAAATGACAAATCATTTCGTTAGGCATCCAACACAATTGAATTTATAAAGCATTACATAAAGTTTTGTGTTACATTTCCATTAGTCTAAGTGGACCCCACTAATTTTCTCATGGAAAATGACGGTACGGCACGAAATAATACTTATCGGTGAAAAGTGTATTGAATTGTCGTCGTATAATTCTATCGTTTACTTCTACATCAATGAGAATAGAAATTAGAGATGTAAACTGTGTCGACGTAGAATTTAGATAGTTTCGTGACCAGTCGTGACGGATGATGACGAATAGCGCGCACAACTTTAAAAGTGCATAGGAGATTGGAGAGTGGAATGGGTGGAGATGTAGTGAGGATGATGTTAGCTTTGAGTAGTGGGAGATAGTGTACATAACACATAAGGGTATTTTTTCCTATACCTAAATCTAAAGATTAAAAAGAAAAAAAAAAATCGAAAATACATTTTAAATCCTAAACTTTGACGGTCCGGACAAATAATATTATAATTTTTTGGGAAACTATCAATTTTAACCCTGTACTATACACGTTTTTTCAATTCGGCCCCTGTACTATAAAACCTTGCAAACCGAACCCTGTACTTTGATTCTGTTATCAGTTTTGACCTTCTATCAACAATTTCATTAAACACTCATTGAAAAAACTAACAAATGATCTTGGATTCAGTTGAAATTTTTACCACATGCTCACTACTTAATGAGAAGATAATCTAAAATTTTTCGTGATTTTTTAACATATGTACGATTTATTGTAATATTATTTTAGTATTGTTTAAAAATATTATAATAAACCATACAAGTTTTAAAAAATTACACAAATTTTTATATTATCTACTCATAATATGGTAAATATCTGAAAAAAGTTTCAAATAAATCCAATATTGTTTGGTATTCTTTTAAATTAATCACAGTTTCTTCTTTACTTTATAAATTAATTTTTAAAACAAATACCAAACAACATTTAATTTATTTGAAAATTTTTTCACATGTGTAACGTATCATGGGTAGATAATAGAAAAAGTTTCGTGATTTTCTAAAATTTGTATGATTTATTATAATATGTTTATAAAATACTAAAATAAAATTTTAATAAATCGTACATGTGTTAAAAAATCACGACAATTTCCAGATTATCTTCTAATTAAGTAGTGAGCATATGGTAAAAATTTCAACTGAATCCAAGGTCGTTTGTTAGTTTTTTCAATGAGGGTTTAATGAAATTGTTGATGGAAGGTCAAAACTGATAACAGAATCAAAGTACAGGGTTCGGTTTGCAAGGTTTTATAGTACAAGGGCCGAATTGAAAAAACGTGTATAGTACAGGGTTAAAATTGATAATTTCCCTAATTTTTTTTACTTAATGAACTATAAAACTTTGATCAGTTAGAAAACTAGATTCATCTGCTAAAATAATCACGTGAAGTCGCACGAAAGCATCTTATTTTTCGACTTCGCACTTTAGCTCTCGGCCGGTCACACTGCATGGTTCTATTTTCTTTTTTTTCCTTGAAAAAGAAATTAAGTATTAAAAGAGACGATGACTATTAAAAGGGGTAAATCACTCGAATAGTTTCTCCATGTTTGGGAGTGCTTTTGCTTTGGTTCTTGTTACCTTTTATTTTATTAAACTCTATATAGTTTTGGTCTTCAATCCTTGTATTTTTTTTTTATCACGTATTTTAATTATTGCTTACTTTTATTTTTGTCAAAGAATGAACAAAAATATTAGTACTTTGAATCGGCTCGATGGCTTAGATTTTCAGTTCGATAAAAAATGTGATTGTTTTAAATAACACAAAAAACCGACCATTTTAAAACTAATTTGACGGAATCAAAGATAAAACAATTTTAGGAGTATGAAAATAAATACAAAAAAATAAAATAAATGGTAGAAGAAAAAATGAGGAAAAGGTAAAGCTGGGAGCATGATTACAAAGGAATAGAATTTAATTCGGAACGTGAAAGAGATAAAGATGCTTTGAACAATGACAGTCAAGACTCAAGGTAGAGAAAATGACACACATGAACTCACTTTTTGTACACACACCCACATCAACTTCCTTTAAATAAAGATAACTTTGCTAAAGTGCATTTTGAAATCCACGTTTAAGACAATTAATACCCTTTTTTTTTTTTTAAATAGTATTACATTTATTTTTTTTATTCTACTGTCTTAAAATATTCGCTGACATGTCAAATAATGATTGATATAATTAATATAATAAATTATAAATAATTAATTTATTACATTACATGCATCAATCATTACTTGACATATTAACATTTAGTAAGAATTTTAATGAAGTAATTAGAGGATAAATATAACACTACTTTTTTTTTTTTTTTAATCCAACAAAATACAAATTAAACTTGGAATATTATAAATCCGTTGAACTTAAATCTTGAATTTTTTTTAAAAAGAAATGAAGCTAGAACTTTAAGATTTATCAATTTAAACTATATTTTTTTCTTAACAAAATAAACATTTCATTTTATATCGTGAATAAAAATGAACATCCAACCGATTTTTTGATTTTACTCGATTTGGTTTCAAATGGGTTTGGAGTTTAAATTTTATAGCTTTAAACTCAATTTGAGTCGATTTAGAGTCAGGTTTAGTTGATTTAGTCTTGATTTGAGCAGATTTTTGTGAGTAATTTTTAAAACATATAAATATTATAATATCTAAAATCAAGTTTGATCTAATTTATATAACATAATCTAAATTATTTATTGTATAAAGTTCAATAATAATTTTGTTTAACAAAATTCAAGATGCACTTAAATCAATCTCAAAGTTTGAAATTCACTTCGTTCAAAAAAATATTCAGACTTTAAGTTGAGCAGACCCTTAAACTTCAAAGTTTAAGTAATAATTTGTCCGTTTTTATGCAATGGAAATTAAACATTTCCCAGCCAACAATGACAGTCCACCCAAAAATGACATAAACAAACGAAACCAAACAAATTTAAACGATTATCTATTCAGTACATCCATTTATTTTTTGTTTCAAAATTAAAAAAAAAAAAACAATATTTAATTAGTTTGGTTTGGTTTCAGATTCGACGATACTTAAAAAAAATGTAATACGTGATTAATCATTGTTCATGGTATCTTTAACTTAAAAGCAACTAACCCTTCATCATTCCATGAAATTTATTTTGATTCCTTCAAAAGAATTGTTAGGGAGGTGGGTTCAGACCAAATCTAATAAAAGCCCTAAATTGAGACCAAGAAGATGGTGCTAAATGGAAGGAACACAAAGACCTTGCCTAATTGGAGAGGTTGATGATGACAAAAAGATTTGAATATGTCAATGGCCACTATTTTCAAAGTCAAATAGTGACTCAAACTCAAGATGTTGGAGAAAATTCGTGGCGTGGGTCATAATACTCTCTCAATTTTGATTCTAACAACAATGCTGTTTTTCTGTACTCAGTTTTCAACCCAGTAATGTTTTGTTTTTTAACCTAGTTTACCACTTGGAAAAAACCATTCCCCCCCCTAAAATTATTCATCATATCCATTTCTACCAAAGCCTATGTTGAATAGTGAATGAGGTTTGTAGTTTCGGAAATCAAGAGTGTGAGATGGCAAGTTTACTAAGAAGGATGTTGTGTGTGAAGAGGGAGAAAAGTGCATTATAAATAAGAAGGATTGGGAAGAGAGGGATTGATTATTATCTACAGAAATGTTATTGTCTAGGCATTCTCTCTTTCTGAGTGTGTAACTCTCAGGGGTTTCCGGACCCCTGTTTCACCGGAGCCTCGGTGTTTTATTTCTGTTTTATGTGTTCTTTTGTGGTAATTTTGCTATGGACTATTTTGAACTCCATCATCCTACCCTTCCCCAACTGTTAATTTCACCTCCAAAGACAGTCAGCAGGTGTGTATCACAGAATAATAATAGTTCATGTCAATAAAGTATGTGAAGATTGGTAGAAAGACCAGCACAATTCCGCAGAATAGTAATAGTTAGACAGATAAGTGAGGTTCCATTTGTTTATATCAATCAAAGCATAGTTATTTGTCATAACCTGCAGACTGTCAGCTGCAAACCGCTATTACTCGGCACGGAGGACTTCAATCTCGAAAATCAGCTCCGAATTAGGACGTATCCCCCAAGTAGGGAAACCGCTAGGGCCATAAGCATAATCTGGAGAGCACTGGAAAAACATATGAAAGCATGTGACTAATATGATCAATCCAACATATAATAAAAAATATTAGATAATACTATTCTATATAATGGTTTTGATTTTACAACTCTACATCAACAGCGCATAATTACAATTGTAATATAAAGGAATTTGATTTTTCCAAAATACAAATCTAAAAAAGAGCTTTGAAGTGTTAACTGGATAGTAAGCAATGAATCCATGACAAAGGAGAGCAAACTGAGAGGGAGATGAATAAAAATGGTGATAATAACATAACACTTGGGAATGGGAAAAAGAAAGCAGAAGGGAATTTTTTTTTTTTTTGTTTTGGCATATCGATCGCACAAAATTTCTACAAGAGGATAAAGAGTTTGGCACATTATATTTTATATAATTAGGCCATTAACCTGCATATTTCTAAAAGCTAAAGAGTTACAACAAGAGATTATTTTAATTGAGAATGTCAATATGCACAACTGCTAGGGTATTTATCAGAGCCAAAATAATTTTTACCCACAGGTAGCTTTGCGCACAATCTCCTATACAATAAAATCTTACGTCCGAAAACTAATGCCACACAACAAGTATTCCTTGCAAAAAGTAAAAGTAGGTACCTTCAAGCGAGCAACCTCTCCTACATTCATCCCAATGACACCTTCATCCCAACCTACATGTAGACAATATAACTTAGCTCAAATATTAGCAACTAAAATAAGTTTGCTTAGCGTGTTTGAAACTAGATGAAATGAAAAATGAGGAATTCCTGTAATTGGACATCTTATATCAATTCCTATTAATGTAATAGGACATGATTTGAAAACAATGCTTTTTACATAGTCCACAAGACAAGAAAGAGCAATAACAACAGTCAAGGCAGCCTGTATACATCCTTCCAAAATGTGCCCAGCATTTTAAATGCTATCAATTACCAAGTGGATAAGGATGAGTCTACGCCCCAAGAAAACAACCTATTTGCCAACCATATAATTTTTTTTAAATGTTTTTCAATATGGGATCCCAAAGGGTGTACCTAAAAAAGTAAACAAAATTAAGGAGACGAAATGAATCAAAAATAGAAGGGAGGAGTGAGATTGGTATTATGAATATTATTACAGCATAGGTCATAAAGATTTGTCTATTTGCCAAGGGAATATCTCGTGGTATTCTCTGAGCTGGTGTTTCATCGAACTTGTGGTGTTTTATTTTTCGTTGGTGGTTTGTTTTAGTCATTAATTCAATGGAGCAATTTACTGTCCATTAATATTATCAGAGCCAGCTCAATTCTTGATTGGAAAGGATGTGGAATGTCGTGCATGAGATAACGGCGGAGGCGAAGATGGTTTCGGAACGGCTTGGTGTGATGAGCAAGCAGCCGTCCATCTTGCCAAAGCTAGTGGCCGAGGTGAAGTTGCTATGTAAGGAGATAGAACAACAAATTGGAAGGAATGGACCAACAGCAATAAACCTGCTTGTTTTGGATGAAAAAGTCAAGAACTCCTCAGTGATGCAACACCTATCATCAGACCATGGCACAAAGAAACATCAGGAAAGGAAAACAACGAAGAGAAAAACATAGAGGGATTGGTTTTGGCAAGCTGTCCAGACAATGGCAAGCCTTCGGAAAGGTTCCTTGTTCAACAAAAGAGCATTCCATTCTTCATCTCAGACCTTGTTTCGGATGTCATGGACCATCCTTCAGAGTTCTGCTCATCGAGCTTCTGCTTATTGGAAGGACGAGTGACGCCCAGCATTCTGCTGAGCAAGGGAGGGTTTGTAGTCCTTCAAAGACAACCTTCTTGCAGAGGAGAAGACATTTTTCATCTGTGGTCAGAGGAGAGACTTTGTTGTGGCTCATTTGGGCATAATCTTCAACCAGTGAAGAAAGCAGATCTGTCGAGTGACATTTGACGACTATGTGGAGTTTCCCATGGTAGCTGGACGACTAAACATTTTCCGTCGGCGTTTTCCAACGGCAGCAGAGCATGAAGTGGCATTTCTGTTGTCTACTATTCATAACTAACAACAAGGTCAATTTCATCGCAGGAATATTATTGGAAAATTAATTAAGGGTTATTTTTGGAATAAATAGTAGATGAAATTATTAGAAATAGAAGAGTGGAAGTGAGTCAGGTGTTATGAATATAGAGTCGTCTATTTTTTGGAGTGAGTATCTTGTGGTGTTATCCAAGCCGTTGTTTCGCTAGATCGGTGGTGTTTTATTTTAGTCGTTTTATTTCAATAGAGTAATTTACAGTCCATCACAAAGCCAAGACAATTTCCTAAAACTACTGAAGTTGCAAGTCAGTCTAACTAACACTCCTAGAGGTTTATACCAACTACATTACATGTCACTAAATTCAATTTAAATCCCGAGAAAACTCCAAACATATTCATCAAATCAACTAAAGTTGGGGACGTAGTCTAAACTTAGAACCTAAATAAATGGTATCATCTAAAAAATGCCAATGTACAAACAAAAAATCATAACTAGAAGACATCCCAAAATCCATTACCTCCACCTATCGTCGCCACACTTTCCATGACCAGATACTTAAATATTAATTTGCATGATTGTAAGCTTTTTCAAAATCAATTTTGACAATTACACATTACTTCTTTTAGAATCTATCCTCTTCTAGTCTAATATGCCGTAAGTGAAAAGTCTAAGATATTCTATAATTCAATAAAAGTCCTTTGCTTTTCTGAGATAGTATCTCATATACAATTTAGAATTAGAACCATCATTCCTCACAAGCCTATTCATCAACTTAACCGCTGTCCTACCACTCACCGCTCTCACTCAAAAAGTTTTGTATTGTTGTCTCACTCTTTTACGATGCTATCCCTATCCTTTTGCCTTATGTACCCTCCGAAATCCATCATTCTGTGTCTATATGTAAGCCATCTACATTATATCCGTATCATATCTTGATTATTTTATGAACGATGTGCATGTCTATCTATGCTGAGTCAGGGAGTGTGGTGTGTCCATATTACTATGTATGTGATGCAAGACAAATCATGATAGATTTCCTATTTTATTAGTTTCTTATTTTAATTTAGTTTTTTAATTTATTTAAGTTTCCTACTTCTCTTAATTTTCTAATTGATTAGTTTTCTAATTACTTGTTTCTTAGTTTGTTAGTTTCTTATCATGATTATTTTTTTTATGTTACTATTGACAAAACACTGTAAAATGATTTGTTGTAATAATTGAAAAAGATTTTTTGAGATGTAATACAATTATCTATATTTCAATATTATTTTTCTCGATTTCGAAACAAATTTTTTGCTGCACCAAATTAGTATAAAAACAATGATTTTATCTCGATCTGATAGCAAAAGACAATTGTGTTGGAAAAAGAGTCCCAAAAAACAAACAAAGATTCGACGTCGTAGAATGATGACTTGACAAAATAGAAGAAACTCTTTGTGAGATAAAGAAAATCGTTGTTGCGTAGATTGCTAAGAGAAGATATGTATCTACGAGACAACAATTGAAGATTAGAGATTCAATGGCGGTCAATGAAAAACATTTTGCTATTTGTGAAACTCTATTGTGATGGAAAACTATATATTTTAACACTGAGGTTTGCGATCAATTTGAAGCAACTATTGAGGTTTCCACCGAAGTTCAAAATCGTGTGGTGTGGTATTTATGAAATTTAATTTTTGAAATAACAAAACCCAAATTCATATTTAATACAAGAGTTTTTTACATTAACAGAACTCAAGGACAAGTGTTCTTCAACAGAACGACGATTATGTAAGACAAACCATGATTCCTTTAGATTTCTTATTTTATTATTTTCTATTTTATTAGTTTCTTATTTCCTTTACTTTCCTAATTAATTAGTTTTCTAATTACTTAGTTTTTTAGTTTCATATAATGATTATTTTTTTTATATTATTAAAAAAACTCTACAAAAAAGTTTATTGTAATAGTTGAAATTTTTGTTTTGAAAATTAATACAACTATCCCTATTTTGAGAGTTATTACTTTCATGTCGATTTCAAAACAAAGCTACCGTTGTACTAGTATGCTTCTTACAATACAAGGGATATTTTCAACATGCATCATCAATCACTAATGGTGCAACCTTCTCTAATCTTGAATGCAATGCATGACAGCACATGGAGAAATGATTTTGACACAAACCAAGAAAAAATTAGTACAGATTCCAACCCAAGTGACAATCAAAGGGAATATAAAACTATTAACAATGTAAGGTTGTTTTAGCGATATATGGTTGGTAATATGAAGAATCATACCGATGAAACAAAAATTCTTTTCTTTAAGATTATTCTCTTCAGTGTACAACAATGAAAAATAATAATAACAACCAACCTTTTATAACAGAGCCCAGGCCGATTTTGAATTCGAAAGGGGTCTGCCCAGGATCCTTTGTGCTAAAACAAGATAGATATTAAAATGTCAAACACACACTAAATGAAACGTGAAAGCAGAAGGAAACACAAGCCAAAGTCAGCTAAAACTTTAGGAAGAAATAAAAAATCAACTTAAAACACAAACCTCCAAAACTTTTGAGACAGATCACCATTTTTCCCTGAAAAAGCAAAATGAATGATGGCACATAAACTTCAGAAAGATGAAAAATGTCTGTTTTTACAAACCTTCAACTATATAATGTTATATCAATGAGGAGATTGAAAACAGGGAGTGGAAAAGAAAAGAAAAAAATACTCAAACTTTTAAATAAACATTTATTCTTACGTTGCCATTTTTCAGTTGCATTCAGCACACACCAGCAACAATGTAACAAAAGGAAATGTAACTGGTCTCCTTTTTATATGGGACATACTTCATCAAGTGAATCACTAATCTAGTCTCAATCCTCTTACACAAGTAGATGCTTCATGCAGCATCTTGAAATTAGAGGTCTTTACCTTTATTATTTTTACAAGTAAAATTAAAATTGAATTAAAGAATGGAGCAGCTGAGGTTAACATTTTTATCTATTTACTACAGGTTTCAGTTTTTAAAGATTCACCCATGATTTCTATTTTAATACAATGAAAACTTTACGCTCCAAAATGACCATCAAACAACCGAATCCACCAAAACCAAGTTCATTTATTCTAAACCAATTCGAGCTATTGCAGAAGCCAGTGTCAACCAACCAGAAACACCAACCATCACAAGTCCATACATGCACACACGAAATTACTTTCGAGAACAAACATTCAAAATCAAAATAGAAACAGAGCAAGCAGGACAATGGAAACTAAAGCATTTGTTTCCATGCATTCAGTTTGCAAGGAAAGAATAACACTAGTGCCAAAAACTACAATCCGACATTTTCGATCAATTTTCATCCGACAAGTTATTTCTCAAAAACTGATGGAATTTATAAATACACTACGCAATTGATAACGTTTCTTTTTAGAGAGAGAGAGAGATGACCAAATCCAGTGCAATGGACGGTGACTTTCTGACCGCGTACGGGTTTAGGACCGGTTCCAGACCTAATAACTTCTTTCTCAAATCCCATTTTCCCAGGTACTTCTACTAGAGTCGGTCGATATTAGGGTTTATATACAAGGATTGAACAATCATTGAAGATAGGTCTGCCGATGCCGCTGGTTCGGTTCCGTCTGTTTTTGGACTCAAATCAACCCCGCAGACTTGGTTTCACTAATTTCAAACCGAGATCGGTCGTGTTCACTGAGTTATTGAACCTAAATCAAATCGAGAACTAATTATAAATTTGGGTAAAATTCAAAATAAATCTCAAAGTACGAGATGATTAACAAATTGACTTTTAAACTATTTTTATTAATAAAGTTGCTCTTAAAATACGATTTTGTTAATAAATTAAACCCTGACGATCCCCGGGTCTCCAAAAACGACCCCCCCATTCTTCATTTTATATTATGTTAAAATTAAAAATCTGTAGCGACTATCTCAGAAAATATATCAAATGATATCTAATTTGTTTGAAATTTTTATCATACCATAAAAAGATAATTAGTAAATTTTTGTAATTTAAAATAATTTAACGATTTGTTAATATTTTTGAAGTCTTTTTTTTATGAAATAGCTCATTAAAATTACGTCTGTCATATAAAAATTACGAAACTTTCACAATAAACTCTCATTATTTAAAAAAAAAAGTTATTGTGTATTTATCTTTAAATTTTTATAAAAAATTAGATTAATATTTCTTTTAATGATAGTTTTATCGGTCATTAATGAATACAATCAATATTTTTTTTAATTATTTATAATTGATATTAATTATTATATCAATCAAAGAGCGAATTCAATAGGTAAAATTATAGTATAAATTTACACGGTAAACTCAACTTTACTTTTTTGATATTTACACAGTCTATTTACACAAATACAAATAGATCATTTCATACATTATAATAGCTGTGGTCTCACAAAAGAGTAAGATGAACAAGTTTATTTAGTAGTAAAAGAGAAGCACAATTATTTAGGGTGTCCTCAGGGAGTGGGTTTTGATGGAGGGGGGGAAAGAAAGGGGAGAGATTTTGGAAGAGAAAATGATAGAGGAGGGAAGGCAGGTTTTTTAAAGCTGGGTAAGCTTGGAAGTGAAGGCTTTGGGAATTTCGTAACGTTGGGCAAACCGGAAAATGAAGGCATCGGTGGAAGTGATGATGCGCCAAACTTAGGAAGGCCCGAAAAATTTGGAATCGTGGGGTTAAACTTGGGAAGAGAAGGCAAAGACGAAGTAGGCACCGCAGGGGTTTGCAAGAGTTTCCGAGCTTCGATGATGCCGATATCAGGTGTCGCAGACAACAAAGCCAGGAGAAAGGTTAAAATGAAGCAATTGTAGGAGTCCATGACTACACTAAGAAGAGGTGAGTTGTGGGTTTTAAGAGTGTCGAGTATTTATAGGTGGTGATGGATGAAAAGTTAGTGGAGATCAGCCATAATTTTCAAGGAAAGTTAGCTCATGTTCCTTTAACCCATTGAAAGTATGCCCATTTCTGCCTAAATTAGTGGGTTTTTAAACATTAGAAAGTTCATCTTGGTAAGTGGGCAAGTTTGGTGTAGTTTTTTTGAACCATATTCTTGTCTTCTTCTCATTAGCCACGAGGATATAGCAATTTGAAAATGGAACCTTCTGTTTATTCATCTCTGTGTTAATCTTGTTGACTAGACAAATGTCAGCTATAATGTTGAAGGGTGGGCTTGGGCATGGCCTAGGATTGGAAGACTTTGGCCTATGGAGGGTTGGGGCTGGGCGAGAAGGCAAATGGATTAAACGAGCTGATATAATCGAGTCGATAACAAGTTTGCATAACAGGCCTAATTGATGGATTGAGGAGCAAGATTGCTGGGTTGCGATCACTCGTCTTATAAAAAGTAAGATAATTATCGATTTTAACCATATACTAACTACTATGCACTTTATTTTAGTTAGCCCCCTGTACTAAAAAAATCAACAAACAAAACTCTGTACTTTGATTATGTTATCAGTTTTGATCTTCTATCAATAATTTCGTTAAACACTCATTTAAAAAATTATCAAACGATATTAGATTCACTTAAAATTTTTATAATATGTTCATTACTTAATGAGAAAATAATCTGAAAATTTTCGTGATTTTTTAACATATGTACGATTTATTGCAATTTTATTTTAGTACTTTATAAAAATATTATAATAAATCATAAAAGTTTTTTAAAAGCACGAAAATTTTTATATTATCTATCCATGATATGTAAAAAATTGTTCAAATAAATCCAATATCGTTTGATATTTTTTTAAAAATTAATTTATAAACTAAAGAAGAAACTGAGATTAATTTTAAAAAAATACCAAAAGATATTGAATTTATTTGAAAAAAATTTCACATGTTCACGACATCATGGGTAGATAATAGAAAGAGTTTCCTGATTTTCTAAAACTTATATGATTTATTATAATATTTTTATAAAATACCAAAATAAAATTACAATAAATCGTACATGTGTTAAAAAATCACGAACATTTTCAGATTATCTTCTCATTAAGTATTGAACATGTGGTAAAAATGTCAAGTGAATCCAATTTCGTTTGCTAATTTTTAAAATGAGGGTTTAACGAAATTGTTGAATAAATGTCAAAATTGATACAGAGTTTTGTTTGTCGATATTTTTAGTACAATGAGCTAACTGAAATAAACTGCATAATACATGGTTAAAATCGATAATTATCCTAAAAAATAAGTGTTTATAATGTGGTTTCGAAAACTACATTTTATTATGTTGGATTGCATAGATTTGAAAAGAAAGGAAATGCAAAGAGCCAATAATATAATGAGAGGATCCACACTATTTCATAACAATTTGATTTGTGAAGAGAATAAATTGTCTAGCCCAAAGTTTGATTTATAGTTAGTCGTGAAAGATTTAAAATCATAATTTAAACTTGAGTCATATTTCGCAAGTTCGCCTAAGTAATCACAAATATTAAATCACAATGCAATATAGATAAGCTCCACCGAAACTACTGTGACAATAATAAAATGTGTCCACACTAATATAAATTATAAGGACCAAAATTATTATAAAAATGAATGAAATAAATCTAACCAAAAGCTAATGACACTCTGGATTTACTCGTGATCTTGTTGACTCTAGTTCTTCCATGAGAAAAATATAGTGGTTATGGGTTAAATTCGATAAGGCTTTCTGATGTTATAATGAATAATCAATCAATGTTTTAAAAACTAGTTTTATCATGTATGGATTTTAAATTAAAACACTAACATTTTAAAAATTAATTCCATTAACTATTGGTCTAACAAGTATAAAAAATAGTTGTTAAATACCATAAACATAGCGAACCATCATTTTCGGTAAGAAAATAGACTCAAGTGAAAATAAAATTCCTTCATGGAATTTTCACATCGGTGTCAATTGGCATAAAATTTCAAATCTCAAATTTGATCGGTTAGGTCTGGTTAGTAGGTTTTGAACTATCAAACTGAAAACCAAACGGATAAATTCAATTTTCAAAAATAGAAACACAAATTGGTTCTTTAAAACCTGAAACTGACCCGATCCAGACCAAATTGATCGGTTCCTATCCGGTTCACGATCCTAGGTTGATTTTGAACACCCTATCAATATTAGCATTATCAGCTATTCATTTAATTTATTTTCAAAATACATTAAATGAGTAGGCTCATTAGGTTGGGATATTATAATTCATATAAAATTTTATCAAGTAAATAAAATAATAAATTAAAATAAAATAGAAGTCTAATAAATACAATAGATTAAGAGTAAACATATTTGACCATCGTTAGGATGAAATTAATTGTTCTTTGTTAATAAAAAATTGTAAGATCATTATAATTTCTTCGGTTACAATATTATATTATCACATTATATAAAACATATTTATTCTATGTCACTACTTATATAGTCGAGATATAACTATATATTCTTAATGTAATGAACTATGTATATGACTTTATATTATTTAAAAATTACATACTTCAAGTATAAATCATAGACTTATTTAATTATTACTCTTTCTATTATATCTTTCATATATATAATATATAAGCTAATATAAAGTTTGAACACATAATTAAGGAATTTTCATGAATTTTATAAAATATATCATATATTGCAAACAAAAAAATTGATCAATAAAATTACTCGTATATTAAATGTTCATTACATTTGATTGTTGGCACATCGGTCTACGTATAACTCTTCACCACTACTCTCAATGGTAAACTTTTGTTACATGGGTTGACTTTTTTTTTTTTGCAACCAATCAACCTCGACAACAATTGAATAAATTGTGAACGAGTTCATGTACTCGTAAAAATAACCGCATTAGAAAAGAAATAATCACTAGAATTTATATTTTTGTAAATTCAATGGTAATCGAGATAAAATAGAGATGACAAACAACCAGCTGAGTTTAAAAAAATTGGACTCACTGAGCTTAACGAGTTAAATGAGTCGATTCTAGCAAGCTCAACGAGCAGAACTTAACGAATCCGACAAAAAAAAATCCACTCTAACTAGCTCGCGAGCCCGTTACAGTGACGAGCTGACCAAACGGGCTAGCTTGTCAACCCGCTCGTTTAACACCTTTAAGATAAATAGGTTGATCTCTTTGAAAGAACTAACCACTCAACTTGAGTATTAAAAGACTTTTCATTAGGGGTGGGCAGAACCGGCCCGGAACCGGTGGACCGGACCGGACCACCGGTTCGGGCCGGTTCTTGGGCGGTTCCTAGCTCAATGGAACCGGTTCCGGTTCCATTGATCTAGAAACCGGGAACCGACGGTGCGGTCCCCGGTTCCATTGATCTAAGAACCGGGAACCGTGGGAGTCCCGACTTCTTCATCACATTTTCTGTTTTTCATCACTTTTCTTCGTCACTTTTCTTCGCAGCCTCCGGCCTCCAGCCTCCAGCCTTCAGCCTTCAGCCTCAAGACTTCAGAGCCGAAGTCCGAATCGGAGTCAGACTCCAGCGCTGAGGAGGAACTGCCCTGCGATTCGGACTTCGGCTCTATTATCGCGCTTGCCTGCTCGCACTACACTCCTCGGGGCGGCGAATGACTTTTGCAATCTAGTGAGCCAGGGCGGCGAATGGCTTTTGCAATCTTGTAAGCCAGGGTTGCGGGGAGAGGAGGAGGAAGAGAGAGAGAGAGAGAGAGAGGGGAAATGGAAATGGCCATCTAGGGTTGCGGCGACTGGCGAGAGGAGGAAGAGAGAGAGAGAGAGAGAGAGAGAGAGAGAGAGGGGGAGTAAATGCCGAAATGGAAATGCCATCTCCTTCATTTTTTTATTTTCTTTTTAATTAATTATTAAAAGTTTAAAAAACAAATTTAATCAATGGGAGGGAACCGGTACCGAACCGGAACCGGACCGAAAAGTCGGTCCGGTTCCGGTTCGGTACCGGTTCCTAACAGAACCGGTTCCGGTTTCGGGAAATAAATTCCCGAAACCAACGGTCCAGTCCGGTTCCAGGCCAGAACCGGCCCGGACCGGACCGTGCCCACCCCTACTTTTCATGAGCTTAGATTAATAAAAGTTCACTCTTTCTTTTTCTACCTAGGCCATAGATACTCTCTTACTCTTTCTCTTTCCTCTCTCATGCTCATATTTTAATTTTAATAAATGAAGGCATCCCACCTCACCAAAGTTATAGTGGCCGAACTCAAATAAATCTAAGAACAGAAGATATAGTTGTTGAAGTTTTGACAACTATGACTAGTGGAAAATAGATAGGAAGGTGACCTAATCCAAACAATATCTAACTATGGTCACCTAAATTCTTATATATTTAGCCTATATAAACCCTTAATTGAACTTCCTGTCCAAACTCAAACCCACCCACAGACATATCCTCTCTTTTGGTATCCATCTTCCAGACAGATCTAAATTCAGAAATGGCCTCACTCAGGTTCTTCTCCATGTCACTCTTCCTTGCTGTCACATTGTCTATCATCGGCTCTGGCCTCGCTGCTCGTAATCTCCTCCAAACTCCGCCACCCACCGTTCCAGTGGTGCCAACATTGCCAATTCCGACAGGGCTGCCGTCTTTTCCGTCAATTCCGACAGGGCTACCACCTTTGCCGTCCATTCCGACAGGGATGACTTTCCCTTCCATTCCGAACCTTCCACAGCCTTCGTTGCCTAATCCCGCTTCACTTCCTCCATTGCCAAGCATGCCCACCATCCCAAACCCTATTCCAACAGTAACATTTCCTCCTCTTAACATCCCCACTATCCCATCCTCTTTCCCATCTATTCCTTTCTTATCTCCCCCACCTTCAACCTCCAGCCCTTAAGTTCCATTCTAGACTGGCTTTGGAGTACTACAATCCTAGTTATTTTACTTATGTTGTATTATCATTTTCTTTTCATTCTACTTCTCGGAGTTATTTTCATTTGGTATTTGGATTGTAGTTACACTCATACATATAATATATTTTCTCCATACATGTACTATCTTTAGGTTGGGTATCTTTATATTGTAGTCATACTTCGCTTCCTCTCAAGTCTGTATAGTAGATCATACTAGTGAGGATGAAAATAGTATCATCATAAAAAAAAAAAAAAAAAAAGAGAATTCAAGAATTAAAAACGAAGAATGAATACCAAACTTTTCGAAGAAAAGCCTGGCAAATAAAAAGTCATGGACAGAAAAGATAAATTGTGTATAATTGGAATACTTTTACTTAATGTCTCATAGATTAATTTTAGTTTTCGTGGTTAATCATGGTTATAAACAATAAAAGCATAAGGTAAATTAAAGTCAATCATGAGACATTTTTTAGGTATTATTTGAATTTTTAATAAATTGGGAATATATATATGTAACGGAACAAAAGAAAATAAAAATAAAAACAAATTAATTTTTATTCATATGCAATCAAAACAATATCTAAGCACTACCTGAAACATTATCTCCTAGACCAATATAACTTAGCAGTATTACATTTTGCAATTATCATAGTAATTTTTCTATTTTTTACCATTTGATCCCCTAAACAAAAATTATCGGTCGACCATGATGTACTTCCTTATGCTATCATAATAGTTTCTCACTTTCATTAAGGAGAAACAACAGGATCGTTGAACATATTGACTTTCACAACTGTAATACCCGGCTGTACAGAATATTAGTATTTTTAATGTAAATGACATTTTTGTTAATATGTCAAATCAAGTTCACTTTATGAAAAGAAAGCGTTATTATGATCATAATGATTTATAAAGATTTTAAGAAAATTTCAGAAATTTTAGAAGTCTAATACAAACGATGCCCGTTTTGCGAACGGACAGTTTTAATAGAACCCTAGTAATAAGTAGGATTTATTGGTGAAATAAGAAGAATTGGAGAAAACGAATCGTTAGACAATTAACGAAACGAATGACGAAACAAATAGAAAATTAAAGGAAGGGCAAAATAGTAATTTGCCAAGTCAATATTATATAATATTACAAATCTTTTCTTCTTCTTCACGGTTTCACCTTCTTTCTCTCCTTCCTTCTTTCTCTCCTTCGACGGTTCTCCCTCCCGCGAGCGATTCTCCTTCTCTGACGACGACTCGTCCTACGTTCTTCGAAGTTTCTTCGTGTTTTCTTCTCCATTCACGATTCTAAGTAAGTCTCTAACATTTCTCGGCTTTAATTCTTAGTTTTGCGGAGTTAAAAACGATTAGGGATTCGTTCAGGGTTTGTGAAAAACGTGATTTAGGGTTTGAAATTTAAAGGTTTATCGTAGTTGTGAATATAATGAACGTATTGAGTGTTGTTGGACGAAGTTAATCGATTTAGGACGAATATTAGAGATTGAAGAATTTTCGAGTTTTGGGGAAAACTCGTAAATGGTAGTCCTATGATATCGAGCGTTAATTGTTTGTTAAAATACCTCGATTAGTTAGGTTAGAACGTTAGGGATTTCCTTAGTTAAGAATTTCGTTAAAATTGGACGTTAATGGTTCGAATTTGTATTGACGACAAAATTGTGAATTTGCCTTAGGTAAACAACGCTCGTGGACGGAGCTTAAAGTTCAACGCGCACGAGCTAAGTTCTCGTGACTTACTGTGGCCGATTGACCTACACTATAAGCCGGAGTTTGTTTTGAGGATACGTTGGAGCTTTGTTTGTTTAAGATGGTCATTGTTTCGTCTAATTGTCTTGGTTGGGTAGTTTAGGATCGATTGTTTTATAGGATTATAGTTTTGATGGTATTCGTAGAGTTTTAATGGTATGCTCTTTATATATGTTTATATTGAACTGTTAATGCATCATGGTTTAAAAAACATCATGAAAATGAATTTATGCATTGATTTATGAAAAGAACATGCATTGTAAAGGCAAGTAAAGTATCACAGTAAACAACCATGACATGGGGTTATCGGGGATGAAGTTCAGACCTGGCGTTCCGTGGTGAGCGGGTTTTCCTCCCTTCAGATGGTGTGGGCTGTCTAACCGCTAGACGTGCCCTATCCATCTGTCGAGCGTTTCCGATAACCATAGACTGACACGTACTGATATATGAAATGACATGGACGGTTTTCATAGCATTGAGCATACATGATCATGCATTAGCATTTACGAAGAGCTTGTTGAGATTTTTATCTCATAGGTGTCTTTATGGTGTAGGTGACATAGATCCAGGTGAGGAGGATTTTCCTCTACCAGATGATCGTACAGATTGAAGAAGAATGCCCGTAGTAGCGTGCTGGGCAATCGACGCGTGTTTGACCCGTGGGGAATAGTGTAAAGGTATTTTGGGGATACGGTAGTTAGATCGTAGGAAAGTTGTATAGTTGAACATATTAGGATGCTTGGATCTGATTAGTTGATAGGTTACGTTTTGATGTTTTTAAACGCTTTGGTAAATTGAATTTATAAAATGTTTTGTTAAGATTTTTATCAAGATTTTTATAAACTGCTTGGTGGTTTTAGCAGGAGGAAATGTTTGGTTTTCAAACGGAACCACGCAGTTTGTTTTTATGAAATCGGGTTACGTTTTAAGCGTGTTTTGAGTCGGTTTTGAGTGAGGTTACGGGAGATGTACGGGTGAGTTCACGTTAAAATTGTATGGTTGTGATGAAGTGTTTATGTAACACCCGGCATTTTTGCCATGTAATCATTTTCCCGAATCATTTCGCGGGATTGATTTAATATTAATACAATATGTGTTTTGTTGGAAACCAAACTAATGTGTAACTAAACAAAACACTAAGTTTTTAAATGCATGGAAGGGTAAAATAGGGAGCTGATTATGGTTGGTGGGAAGGAACCAATGGTAGAGTGACATCTGACGACTTGATGAAGAAGCTAGGTTCTTCCTCCTACGTGAAATCTTCATTTCACTTCTCTGCTTCCTCCCTTCCTTCTCTGTTTTCTCTCTTCCAGGCGACAGAAACAAAGTTCCACGCTTTGTTTCTCCTGCATTCTTTTGTTTCATTCAGCAAAGGTAAGCATTTACTCACGCTAATAAATTTGGACAGGTAAAAAGTATGTGTTTGCTGAAGTTTTAGGTTAGAAAATTTGGGAGAAAACTCTCAGTTTTGTATGGAAACACACTCGTTGTTTTCTACAAGTCTGAATGGAGTTAGCTGTATATTCTCCCAAGTTATTAGCAAGCATTTGCAACTTGTTTATTTCCTCTTCGTGCATGTTACAGATCTGTCCATTCCGAGACATTTCAGCTTGCTGCATCGCGGAAAAACAGGTAAGTTCATATCTGTAGGTTGGTCCTTAAGGCCCTACATCACAGAGGTACTAGGTTTTCTGTTCTGTCGGGTTATTTTAGGTAGAAGAGTTAGAGTTATGTTCTGAAATGTCTGGCTTTGATTTACTTTCTGTTGTCTTATTTCTGTTGTCTGCCAGTTTAAGTTCAAGCACCGTTCATGCATACACGTTTCTCTGAAAGACATGCAAATGTTTTCTGTACACGGTTTGAAGCTAAACAAGATAAAATCTAACTGAAATGTACTGGTTAAGTGCGGGAAGGGGACTGGTCCCCAGATCTGTTTCTGTTCTGTTCTGTTCTGTATTACTGTTTGTGCCTGATAGTGCACCCACTGTTCGCCAGTTCCCCTATAAGCCCCATTTATACCCCTCTGCCACTGAAACGTAATGCAATGTTCTGTCACTGTATTCTGAAAACCGCATGCATAGCATTTTGCATCACTGCATATTTATTATGTTCTTACTGAGTTTTAGACTCATAGGTGAACTCCCTGATGTAGGTACTGAACCTGAAAATGAGGACTTTGTGCCTCAGTCTGATGAATAGGTGGCTGATGGTTCGAGCTCTCGGGTTGGTTGTGGCTGTCAGACAAATCCTCGACTGAGAGAGTGAAATTCTAAACCATGTTCTGTTTATGTATTTAAAACTCTGTAGAAAATTTCTGTTTTGGGAAATTCTGCTATTATATGTTAAGTTCTGTACTGTCTCTGAGGTTTTGAAACAATGTATAGATTCTGTGTCAATGTTTAAAAGCGCTGTATTTGACAGTTACGTTTATAGTCTAATCCTGGAATTGTGTGGGATATTTGCTGTCAATCTGTGCATGGATGATTTCTGGTTTTGGGAACTATCCATGCAGTCTGTTTCTTTGAATCTGTCAATTTTAAAGTATGTTTTATAATCTTGTTTAAAATCGGGTATTGAAGGTTTACAATTTTCATGCCTTCTGTCTGTGCTGTATTTGATAGTTGAATTATGTTCTGAAGTATTCTGAAATGGTTTGGAATATTTTCTGTTAGTCTATGCATTGATGGTCTCTGGGTTTTTTTTTTGAGCTATCTATACAGTGTGATTATTCCTAAGTTTCTGTTATGCCTTCTGTTGTGCTCGAGAACCATGTTTTGAAGTGGTTTAAGAATTCTGAAACTTTTATTGCCTTCTACTTTATGCTCTCTGTTCGTATGTCCTTCTGTTAAAGTTGTCAAACTTTGCCTTAAAAACTGCATCTTCCGATCACATCCACCGCTGCTTTAAAATTTACTTCTACCGCTGTTTTCTTTCAAAAATCGCTTCTACCGGCGAACAGTACAGTTCATTTCTGCCTTAGGTTTTACATCCACCGCTGCCCGCTGCCCGCTGCCCGTTTGTTTTGCTGCCTTTAGAAATCATGTCCACCGCTGCCCGTTTGTTTCGCTGCCTTTAGAAATCATGTCCACTGCTGCCCGTTCCTCTTTAGAAATTTCATCCACCACTGCCCTTAAAATTTTGTCTTCCGCCTGACGTCATCTGTTTTGTCTTATTCACATTCACCGCTAGTCTATATCGCCCGCCCAGTTTAATCCACCTCTACCGGTACTGCTCCCTTTTGTCTTATTCGACATCTTCTGCCCAGTTTAATCCACTCATACCGCCTGACGTCATCCATATCTACCGCCTGACGTCAGCTCACATCTTCCGCCCAGACTATTTTATATCTTCCGCCTGACGTCACCCATATATTCCGTCTGACGTCAGCTCACATCTTCCGCCCGATTTAATTGTATCACCGTCTTGGTTCATTTACATCCACCGTTTCCGGTTCATTGTCTTATTAATTGACATCCACCGTTCCGATTTAATTTTCATCCACCGCCCAACAGTACTTTGCTTTTGAAAACCAAGTCTTCCGCCTTTATTTCCCGTTTTCTGCTGCCATTAATAACTGTTATTTAGATTCTTTTTAAATTCCTTCCTGCACTCTTCAGATTTCTCCTTGCCTGATATTCTAAATGTTCAAAAAAAAAATGTATGTCCCGTTTCCTGTTAACTGTCCCGGAGTGATGACTTGGTTCTCGGACCTCGATCGGGTACGGTCTCGGGCCGTCATAGTTTAGTTAGTGTTTATTAACGTGTATGAGTGAGAAGAAGAATGGAAAAGAAAGAATGGAAGAGGAAGAGAAAAGGGAAAAGGGGAGGAAGGCTCTCCCTGGAATTCAATTCCAGGGAGGGTGGCGATCGATCTCCTAAGGAGGGGATCGATCGCCCCTTTGGTCGCAACGCTCTGGAAAAATTCCAAAGCGTGTGGCGATCGATCGCCCAAAGGTGGGCGATCGATTGCCTGGTGAACGATCGCGAGGCGATCGTTCACCGATTTGAGGGGCGAACATTCGCCCCTCCTGTTTTTGCACATGGCAATCGATCGCCTGAAATGGGCGATCGATCGCCCCTCATTTTTCAGGAACAAAAGTCCCTTTTATCCCTCCCTTCAGTGGCCGATGCACTTTATTTGTTTTTAATTGTTTTTAATATATTGTTTTAAGTTTTATTTAAATTGTTTTATTGTTATTTAAATGGTTTAAAAACATAGATTTTGATTTAGACTTCGATTTCGATTCCGACTTTAAAAGTTTTATTTCCGCACAAACGTAAAGTTTTAAGTATAAAAAAAAAAATAATACGGGAAAATAAGGGTACAGTGTTAGGGTCGCTACAACAACTCACTTATCTATTATCATTAATGAAACATAAAAGAAGAGAAGATCTTACTTGATTCCATTAATGGCAGAAGGTGGTTTCTCTCTCTTAACCCTTAAGCTTTATTCAGTGAGAGACTTGATGGTATAATTTCTCTTCCTTAATACTTTCTTGGGTAGAGAGAGGACCAATTTCTTATTCATATATATATATATATATATATATCAGTAATGATTAAGTTCCATCAACTTAATCTCTTCATTAATTAATAAAAGACAAAATACCATGATCAATAAGACTTGGACATATATGGACCACGTCATGTGAAATGCTTATATATATATATATATATATATATATATATATATATATATATATATATATATATATATATATATATATATATATATATATATATATATATATATATATATATATATATATATATATATATATATATATATATATATATATATATATATATATATATATATATATATATATATATATATATATATATATATATATATATATATATATATATATATATATATATATATATATATATATATATATATATATATATATATATATATATATATATATATATATATATATATATATATATATATATATATATATATATATATATATATATATATATATATATATATATATATATATATATATATATATATATATATATATATATATATATATATATATATATATATATATATATATATATATATATATATATATATATATATATATATATATATATATATATATATATATATATATATATATATATATATATATATATATATATATATATATATATATATATATATATATATATATATATATATATATATATATATATATATATATATATATATATATATATATATATATATATATATATATATATATATATATATATATATATATATATATATATATATATATATATATATATATATATATATATATATATATATATATATATATATATATATATATATATATATATATATATATATATATATATATATATATATATATATATATATATATATATATATATATATATATATATATATATATATATATATATATATATATATATATATATATATATATATATATATATATATATATATATATATATATATATATATATATATATATATATATATATATATATATATATATATATATATATATATATATATATATATATATATATATATATATATATATATATATATATATATATATATATATATATATATATATATATATATATATATATATATATATATATATATATAATCTTTACTGTAATCTTTTAACATCCACGCTGAATGTGTACAATAGTAGTCGGCAATGCTTTCTTGCAAATGACAAATGTCCACGACTTCTATAATATCATTCACGTGACTTAATTAAAAGTTCACATGACTTAACTTCATAAACGTCCACGACTACTGTGAACGATTACAGTCGTCAACCTTCATGCTTTACTGTAATCAATAAACATCCACGACTACTGTACATGATGATAATCGTCCATTCCTTCCTGTAATCCATAAACGTCCATGACTACAGAGAACAATTATCTTCATCCACTACTATCGTTTACACTTGACAGTAATCTGTAAGTGTCCACGGCTACTTACTGTGGACGATATGCAATAACAGAAACATCTTTTTACTGAGTTATTCCATGTATCACACTACTACTTTATACTTATCATCATTAGTAAAAGAAATATCGTAATGGTCCACATCAGTGTCTTTTGCAAAGACAAATCCTGTTTATATCATAACTTCATAATTTCATTTATGAATGCATTCAACATAAGTAAACAGGAATCATAATTGTATATCAGAAACTATCATTAAGGAGCTCAAAAGTGTCAATGACATATAGAACACAATCATAAACATAAAGTTAACATCTGGTTATGCCCATTCATTCGACATGTTTTATAAATGTCTTAGGTGGCAAACCTTTTGTTAACGGATCCGCAATCATAAGTTTGGTGCTAATGTGTGCTATTGATACTCTCTGTTTTTGAACTTCTTCTTTAACAGCCAAGTATTTCAATTCAATATGCGGAATACTTGTCATTTTTAGAGAAGAAGACTGCTGCAGAATTATCACAATAAATTTTCAGCGGCTTGGCAATACTGTCAACAAGTCCAAGTCCTGAAATAAAATTCCGCAGCCATAAACTCTGAATTGTAGCCTCACAGCATGCTACAAATTCAGCTTCCATAGTGGATGTAGCAGTGACAGACTGCTTCGCACTCTTCCAGGAGATTGTACCATTGGCTAAAAGGACCAAATAACCAAATGTGGATTTTCTAGTATCCACACATCCAGCATAATCAAAATCTGAATATCCAATTACATCAATATGCTCAAATCTTCTATAAATCAGCATGTGATCTTTCGTTCCTTGTAAATATCTTAAGACTTTCTTTGCAGCTTTCCAATGCTCTATTCTTGGATTACTTTGATACCTTCCCAGCATTCCGACAACAAAACTAATGTCAAGTCTGGTACAAGTCTGTGAATACATCAAGCTGCCCACAATTGATGCATAAGGAATGTCTTTCATTTGTGAACGTTCCAATTTATTCTTTGGACATTGATTGAGATTAAATTTATCTTCTTTCTGAATTGGAACAACACTTGCAGAACATTTGTCCATTCTAAATCTTTCTAGAACTTTATTAATATAGGCTTTCTGAGACAGTCCTAACAATCCTTGTGATCTATCTCGGAATATTTCTATTCCGATCACAAAGGATGTCTCCCCATATTTTTCATTTCAAAGTTCATGTTAAGATATTTCTTGGTTTCATACATTAAACTAAGATCATTAGTTACCAGCAAGATGTCATCAACATACAGAATCAATAATATAAACTTACGCCCACTAACCTTTAGATATATACATCGATCAACAATATTTTCCTTAAATCCAAAGGAGATGATGGTATCATTAAACTTAAAATACCATTGCCTGGAAGCTTGTTTAAGTCCGTATATTGACTTCTTTAATTTACACACCATATGTCTTGTCCTTCAAGAACAAAACCTTCAGGTTGGTCCATATAAACATCTTCATCTAAATTTCCATTCAGAAATGCAGTTTTCACATCCATTTGATGAAACTCTAAATCATAATGAGCTACCATTGTCATAATAATTCTGAAAGAATCCTTTTTTGAAACAAGAGAAAAGGTTTCTTTATAATCAATGCCATCTTTCTGAGTAAAACCTTTGGCAACAAGTCTGGCTTTATATCATTCAACATTGCCATTAGAGTCGTGTTTGGTCTTAAATACCCCATTTACACCCAACTCGCTTGTAACCTTCAGGCAATGTGACAATATCTCAAACTTCATTCTGTTCCATTGATTTTAACTTTTCTTTCATGGCATTAATCCATTTATCAGAATGTTCACTTTCTATGGCCTGTGAAAACAAAACTGGATTATTATCAAGTCCTAAATCACATTCGGACTCTTGAAGATAAACCACATAATCATTCGAAATAGCAGATCTCTTTTCTCTTACACATCTTCTTAATGTTATTTCTTGTGGTTCATCTGCTAAAGGTTCATTAAAGACAACCTCATGATGTGGAGTTTGATCATTAATACAATCACTTACTGGTGGAATAACATGAGTAGAAGTTATAGGGATTGGAACTTGCACCCTAACTTCTTTAAGTTCCACCTGACGTGTTTCCAAACTCCCACTGGTTTCATTACTTTCAATGAACCTAGCATTTACAGTTTCAATTATTCTCGTACTATGATTAGGACAGTAAATCTATACCCTTTTGACTTTTCTGGATAATTAATGAAAAATCCACTGGTTGTTCTTAAATCCAGTTTTCTTTCATGTAGATTATAAATATTTATTTCTGTTGGACAACCCCAAACATGCAGGTGTCTTAAACTTGGTTTCCTTCCTGTTCACAGTTTAAATGGTGTATTTGAAACTGCCTTACTAGGAACCCTGTTTAACAAATATACAGCAGTTCTTAATACATACATCCACAATGACAAGGGTAAAGAAGAATTACTTAACATACTCATAACCATGTCTATTAAAGTACGATTTCGCATTTATGCAACACCATTCTGTTCTGATGTTCCTGGCATTGTGTATTGTGCACAAATACCGTGGCTTTCTAGGAATTTAGCAAATAGACCTGGATGTTGTCCATTTTCATCATAACTTCCATAATATTCACCACCTCTATCTGATCTCATAATTTTCACTTTTCTATCTAATTGTCTTTCAACCTCAATAATAAACACCTCGAGAGCATTTATTGACTGAGATTTCTCATTCAGTAGATAGATATAACCATAACGTGAAAAATCATCAATAAAAGTGATAAAATATTTTTCTCCACCAAAAGATGAAACATTAAAAGGACCACAAATATCAGTGTATTACTTCTAGGAGCTGTTTGCTTCTTGTGGCTGTTTTCTTAATTGTGTTTCTTGTTTGTTAAATAAGCAGAACTTTCATTCATTAACCCACGTTTCATTCCTACAATATGATGCATAGTTAACAGAGATTCAACAAAACAATTATCAAGATTTTACTTGTACAAACCATTATTCAGAACACTAGAACCAATAAGAACTTTATCTTTATACAAACTGCAACATTCATTCCCAAACATACAGGAATATCTAGCTATATCAAGTTTCGATAATGAAACTAGATTTCGAGAAATAGATGGAACATAAACAGTTTGCAAAAGATCTAATTGATGTCCAATGTCAAACATTATCTGGTAAGTTCCAATAGCTTCAACTGGAACTTTCACCCGATTGCGCAAAAATATAAATCTTTCATTTGGGTTTATGGTTTGGGTCATAAGGAATCCTTGCATCGTATTAGAAACGTGAGTGGTGCAACCAGAGTCAATCCACCAAGTATTAGAAGGAACTTCAGTTAAGTTTGATTCGAAACATATAAAGGCATTAAGCATACCTTTCTTTTCGAACCATGCCTTTCGTTTCAAGCAATCTTTCTGATAGTGTCTTTGCTTTCCACAGAAATGACATTTATCCTTCTTTTGTTCCTTCTTGTGGATTTGGAAAGAGGACTGAGCAACCGAGGCTTGTCCTTGCTTACCCTTTCTTTTCTTTCCTGGTTTCTTACCAGCACCTTCATAATTCATGAGATTGACAACATGATGTCCTGATTTCTTCAACCTTGCTTCTTCCTGAATGAGCATACTTTGCAATTCATGCACATTCCATTTAGTCCTCATTGTATTATAGCTCATATGAAATGGGCCATATTGAGGTGGCAAGGAATTTAGGATGAATGTCACTAGGAAGTTTTCATTCACTTCCATTCCCATGGTCTTTAAACTTGCTGTCATGTTTGTCATTTCGACAACATGAGCATGCATGGTACGTGAACCATCAAACTTCATGGTGGTTAAAGTACCCATCAGTGTTCCAGCAAGTGATTTATCAGCCGAGTCTGACTGAGAACATTCTTCTACAAATTTCATAAATTCCTTAGCACTTTCGATTTTGGGAAATGTGGATTTGATGTTGTCTGCTACAGTCATTTGCATAAACATTAAGCTTAATCTGTTTGATCTTTCCCAAGCTTTATAGGAGGATCTCTGATCAGCACTGCTAGAAGCAATAATAGCAGCTGGTTTCTCTGTTATAAGTGCCAAATCAAGATCAAGAACACCGAGGTGAAACTGAACTTGTTCGCACCATTTGGAGAAATTTAGACCAGAAAACTTTACAACAGATGTAGCTTACGAATGAAGAGCAACAAGAATAGAAGCTGCAATTATAAACATGCTCAAACGTTCAAACTTTAATGCTTTGAGTGGTAATGAAATCAAACAATCATAAATATATATTGTAGGTCTCCTTTGGGTGACACAACAATACATCATCATCCTAACTGATGCTCCACTTATATTCACATCATTAGCAATTAACATACTTGATATAAACATGTCTGTTATCTTTGGATAACAACATACGTCCAACCAAAGCATATCAATCAGCTACATTTATATTCACAATTATAAAATAACCAATCCACCTTTGGGCGATTTAACATATTTTATAATCATGAAAATCAATATACTCATGTTAAAATCATACTTTCCATCTTGTCAATTTCATTATTGAGCATCACTTACAACATGGGGAATTGACTTTAGTACTTTGATATCTTTGAAACACTTCTAATTTGGCCACTTTGGTGACTAACAAATTAAACATACTTCAAACATCAAAGTATATAACCTTGAAACTAGCATGAAGCTTTATATATGCTAGTAAACATCATCAATTTATTTGTTGAACAATAATCTTTAAGTTTTCTTACTTTCACCAAATATGCATCCTTATTTATCTTACGAGTATTCATGATGGAAAATCAACTGTTCTTAAACCATGCTCTAATACCACATGATGAACTTCCTCATGCTATCATAATAGTTTCTCACTTTCATTAAGGAGAAACAACAGGATCGTTGAACATATTGACTTTCACAACTCACTTATCTACTATCATTAATGAAACATAAAAGAAGAGAAGATCTTACTTGATTCCATTAATGGCATAAGTTGGTTTCTCTCTCTTAACCCTTAAGCTTTATTCAGTGAGAGACTTGATGGTATAATTTCTCTTCCTTAATATTTTCTTGGGTAGAGAGAGGACCAATTTCTTATTCATATATATATCAGTAATGATTAAGTTCCATCAACTTAATCTCTTCATTAATTAATAAAAGACAAAATACCATGATCAATAAGACTTGGACATATATGGACCACGTCATGTGAAATGCTTAATTTGATGTTTGGCTTTCATAATATTTGTCTGTATTTAGTAAAACAATATTACATAACAAAACAATTATCAGTATATGTTTCTGTTGTCTTTATCATGGACAATTGCAACGATGATTACAGTAAAGTGTGGACAACTGCAGTTGTCCAATCTTTACTGTAATCTTTTAACGTCCACGCTGACTGTGTACAATAGTAGTCGGCAATGCTTTCTTGCAAATGACAAACGTCCACGACTTCTATAATATCATTCACGTGACTTAATTAAAAGTTCACGTGACTGAACTTCATAAACGTCCACGACTACTGTGAACGATTACAGTCGTCAACGTCCATGCTTTACTGTAATCAATAAACGTCCACGACTACTGTACATGATGATAATCGTCCATTCCTTCCTGTAATCCATAAACGTCCATGACTACATAGAACAATTATCTTCATCCACTACTATCGTTTACACTTGACACTAATCTATAAGTGTCCATGGCTACTTACTGTGGACGATATGCAATAAGAGAAACATCATTTTACTGAGTTATACTTCAGTCAAACAACAATATTCCTAGCAGACCATAGTGATTGATTCAAAATTAAAATTAACTGCAAGATAATTATATTTCACTAATTGATAAAATAACTGATGCTACGATTTTAGTACTGTGTGTTATTAGCTGTAGATATCTCTAGTGTTTATGTTTTCTCAACTAAACAAAACAATTTTTGGTCTAGATTAATTGAGATAGTGAACCAAATAAAAGTACATCCACCACAATATACTAGTAGATCACCACAAAGACAAACATTTGACCAAAAATCCTTATAACCCCTATCTAATCTACATGAAAATTCCATGAAACATACGTCATTTCTCAACCCCAAGACCATAGCAAGCTACTATTGGGATGCTATCTTGATTAAACCTTTAAACTCTCGTTCTAATTATTTTTATTTGTGTGTTTATAATTTATCAATCATAATTAATCATTTATATTCTCGTTTATATATTTTATACATTGGAATAGAGAAGTTGACCGAAAGACTAATTGACCTTTAGTTCTAAGTTTCAATATCATTTGTTAATTAATATAGATTTTTTATATTAATTGAAACAATTATTAACTTTAGAGTAATTTCATTAAATACTTAAAGTTACACTTTTAAAACTATAAAATATATTTATGCAGTAATATTCATTGATATAGTTATTACATATTTATTGATCCTCTATTAAGATTCTTTATAAAGTTAGGTTTAAAATTCGTTCACCTCTTATATTACATATGTATCATTGATTGTTATTAGTTTTTAATTGAATAATTAATCCATAACATTTATGAATTGCACGCCAGTTATTTTGTAACACCCGACATTTTACCTATGTAATTATTCCTCGAACAATTAAGCGGAGTTATTCTGATGTTAATGCAACGACTATTTTTAATGAAATTGTCAACGCGATCAATTAAATAAGGGTGATTCGTAAAACCAATTCGACGAATTAAATAGTAATTTAGTTAAAAACCAATAGTTAGAAATGCATAGAGGGACAAAATGAGAAGCCAATTAAGGTTGGTGGGAGGAAGCCAATGGATGATTGACACTTGGAAAACTTGTGGAAGAAGCCATACCTTCTTCTTCCCTTCTCTACCCCTCTACGTAAAGCACTTTACATTTTCTTCTTCTCCTCTCTGTTTTCTCTCTTCCAGGCGACTACGTTATTGCCAAAAAACTTCATTTCTCCTGTTTCCACCAGTTACAGGTAACCTTCTACGATAGTTAAAGAGTTTAGGTTAAACGTTAGTTCCATTTTTCAAAGTTTAGGTTAATGTCCGATTTTGCGTACTCTAGGTTCGCGAACCACGGTTGTCGTGCCTGCAAAGCTTGCTGCATTTCGGACAACAGGTAAGTTCATGCAGATCAGTTGGCCCTTAAGGCCCTACAGCAAGGAGACACTAGGTTTTGGTTCGGGTAGTTAGGTCGTATGTTATTCTTTAAGTTAAACGTGTTCTTTGTGTTCTATTTTCCGTAGTTTTTATTTTGTCACCTGTATATGTTGAGTTTAAGCATCATACCTGTTCATGCATCCACGTTTTTTTTTTCTAGAAAACCCTGTAAATGTTTTCAGCACCGGATTTGAAGTTAAGAAAGATAAAACCTGTAATGAAATGTATGGTTAAGTGTGGACGAGGACTGACATCCTGTCATGTACTCCTGTTATGTCCTGTTGTGGCATGTACTCCTGTTGCGCCAGCTCTTCTTCCCACTTATACCTTCCTGTCAAGTGAACGTAATGTAATGTAATGTTCATGTATTTGAAAATGTTCATGCACAGCATATGCATCACCGCATTTCATGTTCTTACTGAGCTCTAGGCTCATAGTTGAACTCCCTGTTGTAGGTATGGATCCTCCAGATGAGGACTGTGTGCCTCAAGCTGATGAGTTGGGGAGGTTGGCGGATTAAGCTCATGGGTTTGGTTGTTGCAGTCAGATGTATTTCTATCCCGAGGTTTAAGTTTTAAAGTGAATTTCATGTCTAGAAACTCTGTTAGGATTTTAGTATTTACGTTTTAAAACCCTGTTGGAAACTCTATTGGGATTTTTGTAATGTATAGGTTTTGGTCTTCAAGTTTTTAAACCTCTGTAATTGACAGTTGAATGCATATTTTGATCTATTCTGGAACTGCTTGGAATTCTCCTCTTTTAAGTTGTGCATGGATTGTCTCGAGTTTTTGAGCTATCCATGCAGTCTGTTTTCTTGCACTTCTTTCATGTTTTCATGGATGTTTTAAAACTGTGTTTTGAATCGGGTTTTTGGGAAATTTGTAATTCCTATGCCTTCTGTTTTCAAGCTTTCTGTTTTTAATGTCTCCCTGTTAAATATCGTCCATTTTGTCTGTAAAAGAGTTGTTTATTTTGTTATGTGAAAAGTCGTCCATGCTGTTATGTAAAACAGTCGTCCATTCTACCTCCAGTTTTGGTTGTCTATTTTGCCTTCGGTTCCCCGTCTTTTATTTGGCTAAGTGTTAGTCTTCCACGCCTTCAGTAAAACAGTTGTCATTCTCTTCTGTAAAACAGTCGTCCACGTCCATTCTGCCTTTAAAATAATAGTCTATTTTGCCTTCGGTTTCTGTTCTTTTATTCGGCTAAGTGTCGTCGTCCAAAGTTATCGTCCACGATAACGTCGCCGAGAGTCAGCCTGTTATTTTAAAAGTCCAAAGTCTGTCTCTGATTTTAAACGTCCACAGACTCCTGCGTCCACTGTTTTTTTCTTTTAATGCAAACGTCCACGGACTCCTGCATCCACTGTTTTTGTCTTTTAGTGCAAACGTCCACAGACTCCTGCGTCCACTGTTTTTGTCTTTTAGTGCAAACTTCCATGGACTCCTGCGTCCACTGTTTTTGTCTTTTAGTGCAAACGTCCACAGACTCCTGCGTCCACTGTTTTTGTCTTTTAGTGCAAACGTCCACAGACTCCTGCGTCCACTGTTTTTGTCTTTTAGTGCAAACTTCCATGGACTCCTGCGTCCACTGTTTTTGTTTTTTTATTTCAAACGTCCACAGACTCCTGCGTCCACTGTTTTTGTCTTTTAGTGCAAACGTCCACAGACTCCTGCGTCCACTGTTTTTGTCTTTTAGTGCAAACGTCCACAGACTCCTGCGTCCACTGTTTTTGTCTTTTAGTGCAAACGTCCACAGACTCCTGCGTCCACTGTTTTTGTCTTTTAGTGCAAACGTCCACAGACTCCTGCGTCCACTGTTTTTGTCTTTTAGTGCAAACGTCCACAGACTCCTGCGTCCACTGTTTCTGTTATTCACTCATGCAACCCAGTTTTAAATTAGTTCTTGTTCTCTCTCTGTCATTCTGTAATTCTGATATTCACCATAGTTTCTCTCTCTGTAAAGTGTTTTCTTTAGGGTTTTCTATGTTTCTTTCTGTTGTCTTCTGTCGTCTATTTCTGTAGCCGAAATATTAATATGTTTTCTGTCTTTCGATTCTGTTTTCTGTTAAAGTTTTAAAAGTAAAGTTCAAAAAAAAAATATGTCATGTTTTAAAATGTCTGGAGTGATGGCTTGGCTCTCGAATCCCGTTCGGGATCGGGTTTCGGGCGGTCACAGATATGGTATCAGAGCGAAATCAGGTTTTAAAAGCGATTCTGTAAACTGTCTGTCTTTTAGTGCAAACGTCCACAGACTCCTGCGTCCACTGTTTTTGTCTTTTAGTGCAAACGTCCACAGACTCCTGCGTCCACTGTTTTTGTCTTTTAGTGCAAACGTCCACAGACTCCTGCGTCCACTGTTTTTGTCTTTTAGTGCAAACGTCCACAGACTCCTGCGTCCACTGTTTTTGTCTTTTAGTGCAAACGTCCACAGACTCCTGCGTCCACTGTTTTTGTCTTTTAGTGCAAACGTCCACAGACTCCTGCGTCCACTGTTTTTGTCTTTTAGTGCAAACGTCCACAGACTCCTGCGTCCACTGTTTTTGTCTTTTAGTGCAAACGTCCACAGACTCCTGCGTCCACTGTTTTTGTCTTTTAGTGCAAACGTCCACAGACTCCTGCGTCCACTGTTTTTGTCTTTTAGTGCAAACGTCCACAGACTCCTGCGTCCACTGTTTTTGTCTTTTAGTGCAAACGTCCACAGACTCCTGCGTCCACTGTTTTTGTCTTTTAGTGCAAACGTCCACAGACTCCTGCGTCCACTGTTTTTGTCTTTTAGTGCAAACGTCCACAGACTCCTGCGTCCACTGTTTTTGTCTTTTAGTGCAAACGTCCACAGACTCCTGCGTCCACTGTTTTTGTCTTTTAGTGCAAACGTCCACAGACTCCTGCGTCCACTGTTTTTGTCTTTTAGTGCAAACGTCCACAGACTCCTGCGTCCACTGTTTTTGTCTTTTAGTGCAAACGTCCACAGACTCCTGCGTCCACTGTTTTTGTCTTTTAGTGCAAACGTCCACAGACTCCTGCGTCCACTGTTTTTGTCTTTTAGTGCAAACGTCCACAGACTCCTGCGTCCACTGTTTTTGTCTTTTAGTGCAAACGTCCACAGACTCCTGCGTCCACTGTTTTTGTCTTTTAGTGCAAACGTCCACAGACTCCTGCGTCCACTGTTTTTGTCTTTTAGTGCAAACGTCCACAGACTCCTGCGTCCACTGTTTTTGTCTTTTAGTGTCTTCCTATCTTCTTCTGTTATTCACTCATGCAACCCAGTTTTAAATTAGTTCTTGTTCTCTCTCTGTCATTCTGTAATTCTGATATTCACCATAGTTTCTCTCTATGTAAAGTGTTTTCTTTAGGGTTTTCTATGTTTCTTTCTGTTGTCTTCTGTCGTCTATTTCTGTAGCCGAAATATTAATATGTTTTCTGTCTTTCGATTCTGTTTTCTGTTAAAGTTTTAAAAGTAAAGTTCAAAAAAAAAATATGTCATGTTTTAAAATGTCTGGAGTGATGGCTTGGCTCTCGAATCCCGTTCGGGATCGGGTTTCGGGCGGTCACAGATATGGTATCAGAGCGAAATCAGGTTTTTAAAAGTAAGTGTTTAGTTCTGTACACGTTCTGTTTATTAAGTTGAGTTCGTTAATATGTATAGGACTTTCTAGAATGGTGAGAGGGAATCAAGGTGATGAAAATGACAGAGGCGACGCCCTCGATCGTTTAACCGAGCTGGTCGGCGTTCAGTCACGTATGATGGAGCGCATGATGGCTGAAAATGGGAACAATAACCATGCAAACGCCTCACGTAACTCTAGTGGAGAGAGATTCCGGCGACTCTAGCCGCCTGTTTTTGATGGATTATCAACAGATCCTACTCACGCCGAGGAATGAATCCGAGCAATAGAGAAAATGTTCAACTATGCCGAAGTGGAAGAGAACAAGAAAGTGATATGTGCCTTGTTCTATCTCACCAAAAATGCTGGATTTTGGTGGGACACGGTGCAGTCTACTACCGTGGCATTGAGCTGGGAAGGATTCAAGAGAATTTTCTACGAGAAATACTTTGATCGCAGCGTGAGGAAGGAGAAGATGATCGAGTTTGCTCGACTCCGGTAATTTAGTTCAGTGGCCGAGTATGTTCAGAGGTTCGAGTTGCTATCCCGTTATGCACCTCATTTGGTGGCCACTGACGAGAACAAGGTGCACCAATTTATTCAGGGTTTGAAGCTGGACCTCTTACGAGGGATTACATACGGGGGATTTGATGAGGCTCCGTATACGAAGGTAGTGGCCAAGGCTTATCAATTGGAAACCTTAGAGGCGAAGTATAAGAGATATAGAGATACATCAAAGAGAATCTTGCGTGATGCCCCTCTACAGCAACAACAACAAAGGGGTCAGTTTGGGCAACCACCACAGCAACAGAACAGAGGTATTAAGAGACCTAATGAAGCTGCCATTTAGCAAGACAAGGGGAAAAGACCTATGGGAGCTCCTCAGCTTCCTGTATGCCCACGTTGCCAGAGAAATCATACAGGGGAGTGTAGACTCTTTACTGGCCGATGCTTTCGATGTGACAAGGAGGGCCACCAAGTCCGGGATTGTCCGGTGCCTGACACGAGGTCGAATCGTGCCGTGCCAAGAGTGTTTGCTATGATAGAGGAAGATGATGACACACAGCACACGGCGATCACAGGTACAATATTGATTTGTGATGCACCTGCTCATACTATGTTGGACATGGGGGCCACATATTCGTTTGTGGCAATAGACTTTGTGGGAAGGGAGAACTTACGTATAGTGCCATCAGATCAACCCTACAGTGTCATGCTACCTTCCGGAGAGTTTATGCACTGCGAGCAGGCAGTGTAGGGTGATATAGTGTTAGTTGGAGACCAGAAGTTGTATGTCAATCTTATCATCATCGGTATGAAAGGATACGAAGTAATTCTGGGGATGGACTGACTGTTTCGACATCACGCCACCATCAACTGCAGGTCCGGGCTCGTGTCTTTTAAACGCCCGAACGAGGTAGAGTTCTCCTATCAGGCAATACCAAATAAACACCGCATGCCTGTTATATCTTCCTTAAAAGCTCAACAGCTGATGAGGTCAGGACGCGTCGGATTTCTTGCTCACGTAGTAGATGTTCAAAGGCAAGGTGAGGTGGAACTTCAAAGTATTTCGGTAGTACGAGACTTCTCAGAGGTTTTCTTAGATGACTTACCGGGATTGCCACCTGATCGTGAAATCGAATTTGAGATTGATATATATCCTAGTGCTGAACCGGTATCAAAGAATCCGTACCGTATGGCACCAAAAAAGCTGAGGGAGTTGAAGGCTCAGCTAAAGGAATTGGTGGACAAGGGCTTTGTGCGCCCTAGTTTCTCTCCGTGGGGTGCTTCCGTCTTATTTGTTAAAAATAAGGATAGGTTCCTACGTATGTGTATTGACTACCGTGAGCTAAACAAGTTGACTATCAAGAATAAGTACCCGTTGCCGAGGATCGATGATTTATTTGACCAACTACAAGGGGCTCGGGTATTCTCGAAATTTGATTTGCGCTCCGGTTATTACCAGTTGAATGTCAGGGCTGATGATATTCCAAAGACCGCCTTCAGGACCCGATACGGGCACTGTGAGTTCTTAGTGATGTCGTTCGGGTTGACTAATGCCCCGACAATATTTATGGACTTGATGAACAGGATATTCCAGGATTTCTTGGATAAATTTGTAATCGTCTTCATCGACGACATCCTAGTTTGTTCCAGGAGTGAGGCCCAGCACGAGGAGCACTTGACAATTATGCTATCAACTCTGAAACAACACCGACTATACGCCAAACTGTCAAAATGTGAATTCTGGCTGAGCAGGATCAATTTCATGGGCCACGTAGTGTCTGCAGAAGGAGTTTCAGTGGATCTGGCCAAGATTCAGGCTGTGAAAGAGTGACTGAGACCCAGAAATGCCAATGAGGTACAGAGCTTTGTCGGGCTAGCTGGTTACTAAAGAAAGTTTATCAAGGGATTTTCTGTGATAGCAAAACCTCTGACCAGCTTGACGAGGAAAGACATTAAGTTTAAGTGGTCTGAAGCATGTGAGGTGAGTTTTCAGTCACTTAAGCAGAAGTTGACCACTGCTCCTCTGTTAGTATTGCCTGTTTAAGACGGAAAATTTGCCATATACTGTGATGCGTCCAAGGTCAGCTTGGGATGTGTGTTAATGCAAGAAGGGAAAGTAGTAGCATACGCATCTAGACAATTGAAGAGTCATGAGCAAAACTACCCTACACATGACCTCGAGTTAGCGGCGGTTGTGTTTGCGCTGAAAGTATGGAGACACCACTTGTACGGGCAATCATGTGAGGTGTTTTCTGATCACAAGAGCCTGAAGTACATATATACCCTGAAAGAACTGAACATGAGACAAAGACGGTGGTTGGAATTTGTGAAAGATTACGAAGTTGAGATTAAATATCATCCTGGTAAAGCTAATGTGGTAGCCGATGCACTGAGCAGGATGCCAGCTACTATGCAACCGGTTGTGTTGGCCGTATCAATGCCTTTAAGAACAGAGATACAGTTTATGGGCTATCGGCCATACTAGCAGACTTGACACTACGGCCCACCGTCCTGGAGCGGATTAAAGAAGCCCAGAAGACCAATTCAAAGGAAATGGCTGATATAGTAACCAAGCTACCTATGTCCTCTTCCGAGTTCAGCTATTCGGGAGATGGTATTATGAAGTTCAAAGATAGATGGTACGTTCCGAGAGACGATGAGCTGCGAAGGGACATTTTATCGGAAGCCCACTCGTCTTCTTTCTCTGTACATCCTGGAAGCACAAAGATGTATCAGGACTTGAAACTTCACTTCTGGTGGTCAAATATGAAGAATGAAGTGGCCAAGTATGTGGAGTCTTGCATGATATGTCAACAAGTCAAAGCTGAACATCAACGACCAAGTGGAACGCTTCAGCCCCTTCCGATTCCCGAGTGGAAGTGGGAGAACATAACGATGGATTTTGTTGTCGGCCTTCCAAGGACAGCAAATGGCCATAATAGCATTTGGGTCATAGTGGACAGATTGACAAAGTCGGCCTATTTTCTACCTGTAAAGACGACATATTCCACGGATCAGTAGGCAGAGCTGTATATTAATGAGATCATTAAGCTGCATGGCATTCCTGTATCGATCGTCTCAGACCGGGATCCCAGATTCACTTCCAGGTTTTGGAAAAGTTTACAGAACTCCTTGGGTACAAAGTTACACTTCAGCACAGCCTTTCATCCACAAACTGACGGACAATCCGAGAGAACGATCCAGATACTAGAGGATATGTTAAGGTCGTGTGTGCTGGAATTTTATGCTCCTTGGAGTATATATTTGCCGCTTGTGGAGTTCGCCTACAACAATAACTATCACGCTACAATTGACATGGCTCCTTATGAAGCTCTTTACGGCAGGAAGTGTAGATCCTCATTGTGTTGGGATGAAGTCGGAGAAGCCAAGCTTATCGGCCCTGAGTTTCTACAGCAGATGTCCGAGGTGATTGCTGTTATCAAACAACGAATAAAAATTGCACAGAGTTGGCAGAAAAGCTATGCAGACCATCAGAGAAGAGACTTGGAGTTCGCTGAAGGCGATGAAGTATTCCTAAAGGTGTCGCCTTTCAAGGGCGTGATGAGATTTGGCAAGAAAGGAAAGCTAAGTCCAAGGTTTGTTGGGCCCTTTCCCATCTTAAAGAAAGTAGGAAGCATGGCTTACAGACATCAGTTGCCTGCGTCTATGGATGGAGTTCACAACGTCTTTCATGTTTCGATGCTGACAAAGTGTGTTTGAGATCCAACTCAGATCGTGAAACAGGTGGACTTTGATATAATGTCGACGCTGACATATGAAGAAAGACTCATACAGATATTGTATACTTCACTCAAGGTGTTGCACAACAAGATAGTCCCATTGGTGAAAGTTTTGTGGCGCAATCATAATGTGAAGGAAGCCACATGGGAAAGACAACAAGATGTTAGAGCCTAATATCCGGAGCTATTCGCTTAAGTAAATTTTGGGGACAAAATTTTGTTAAGGTGGGTGGAATGTAACACCCGGCATTTTACCTATGTAATTATTCCTCGAACAATTAAGCGAAGTTATTCTGATGTTAATGCAACGACTATTTTTAATGAAATTGTCAACGTGATCAATTGAATAAGGGTGATTCGTAAAACCAATTCGACGAACTAAATAGTAATTTAGTTAAAAACCAATAGTTAGAAATGCATGGAGGGAAAAAATGGGAAGCCAATTAAGGTTGGTGGGAGGAAGCCAATGGATGATTGACACTTGGAAAACTTGTGGAAGAAGCCATACCTTCTTCTTCCCTTCTCTTCCCCTCTACGTAAAGCACTTTGCATTTTTTTCTTCTCCTCTCTGTTTTCTCTCTTCCAGGTGACTACGTTATTGCCAAAAAACTTCATTTCTCCTGTTTCCTCCAATTACAGGTAACCTTCTACGATAGTTAAAGAGTTTAGGTTAAACATTAGTTCATTTTTTTGAAGTTTAGGTTAATGTCTGATTTTACGTACTCTAGGTTCGCGAACCACGGTTTTCGTGCCTGCAAAGCTTGCTGAATTTCGGATAACAGGTAAGTTCATGCAGATAAGTTGGCCCTTAAGGCCCTACAGCAAGGAGACACTAGGTTTTGGTTTGGGTAGTTAGGTCGTAGGTTATGCTTTAAGTTAAACGTGTTCTTTGTGTTCTGTTTCCCGTAGTTTTTATTCTGTCATCTGTATATGTTGAGTTTAAGCATCATACCTGTTCATGCATCCACGTTTTTTTTTCTAGAAAACCCTGTAAATGTTTTCAGCACCGGATTTGAAGTTAAGAAAGATAAAACCTGTAATGAAATGTATGGTTAAGTGTGGACGAGAACTGACATTCTGTCATGTACTCCTGTTATGTCCTGTTGTGGCATGTACTCCTGTTGCGCCAGCTCTTCTTCCCACTTATACCTTCTTGTCAAGTGAACGTAATGTAATGTAATGTAATGTTCATGTATTTAAAAATGTTCATGCACAGCATATGCATCACCGCATTTTATGTTCTTACTGAGCTCTAGGCTCATAGTTGAACTCCCTGCTGTAGGTATGGATCCTCCAGATGAGGACTGTGTGCCTCAAGCTGATAAGTTGGGGAGGTTGGCGGATTAAGCTCATGGGTTTTTTTGCTGCAGTCAAACGTATTTCTGTCCCGAGGTTTAAGTTTTAAAGTGAATTTCATGTCTGGAAACTCTGTTAGGATTTTAGTATTTACGTTTTAAAACCCTGTTGGGAACTCTATTGGGATTTTTGTAATGTATAGGTTTTGGTGTTCAAGTTTTAAACTTAAACCCTGTAATTGACAGTTGAATGCTATTTGATCTATTCTGGAACTGCTTGGAATTCTCCTCTTTTAGGTTGTGAATGGATTGTCTCGAGTTTTTGAGCTATCCATGCAGTCTGTTTTCTTGCACTTCTGTCATGTTTTCATGGATGTTTTAAAACTGTGTTTTGAATCGGGTTTTTGGGAAATTTGTAATTCCTATGCCTTCTGTTTTCATGCTTTCTGTTTAATGTTCATGTATTTAAAAATGTTCATGCACAGCATATGCATCACCGCATTTTATGTTCTTACTGAGCTCTAGGCTCATAGTTGAACTCCCTGCTGTAGGTATGGATCCTCCAGATGAGGACTGTGTGCCTCAAGCTGATAAGTTGGGGAGGTTGGCGGATTAAGCTCATGGGTTTTTTTGCTGCAGTCAAACGTATTTCTGTCCCGAGGTTTAAGTTTTAAAGTGAATTTCATGTCTGGAAACTCTGTTAGGATTTTAGTATTTACGTTTTAAAACCCTGTTGGGAACTCTATTGGGATTTTTGTAATGTATAGGTTTTGGTGTTCAAGTTTTTAAACCTCTGTAATTGACAGTTGAATGCATATTTTGATCTATTCTGGAACTGCTTGGAATTCTCCTCTTTTAGGTTGTGAATGGATTGTCTCGAGTTTTTGAGCTATCCATGCAGTCTGTTTTCTTGCACTTCTGTCATGTTTTCATGGATGTTTTAAAACTGTGTTTTGAATCGGGTTTTTGGGAAATTTGTAATTCCTATGCCTTCTGTTTTCATGCTTTCTGTTTTTAATGTCTCCCTGTTAAATATCGTCCATTTTGTCTGTAAAAGAGTTGTTTATTTTGTTCTGTGAACAGTCGTCCATGCTGTTATGTAAAACAGTCGTCCATTCTACCTCCAGTTTTTGTTGTCTATTTTGCCTTCGGTTCCCTGTCTTTTATTTGGCTAAGTGTTAGTCTTCCACGCCTTCAGTAAAACAGTTGTCATTCTCTTCTGTAAAACAGTCGTCCACGTCCATTCTGCCTTCAAAATAATAGTCTATTTTGCTTTCGGTTTCTGTTCTTTTATTCGGCTAAGTGTCGTTGTCCAAAGTTATCGTCAACGATAACGTCGCCGAGAGTCAGCCTGTTATTTTAAAAGTCCAAAGTCTGTCTCTGATTTTAAACGTCCACGGAGTCCTGCGTCCACTGTTTTTATCTTTTAGTGCAAACGTCCACGGACTCCTGCGTCCACTGTTTTTGTCTTTTAGTGTAAACGTCCACGAATTCATGCGTCCACTGTTTTTGTCTTTTAGTGCAAATGTCCACGGACTCCTGCGTCCACTGTTTTTGTTTTTTTTATTTCAAACGTCCACAGGTTCTATCTTCTGTGCGATTGTCCACAGCCCCCGATTGTCCACGGCTACTTTAGCCTTCCACAGTACGTTCTCCAGTTTACATTTTTCCCATTTTTATTTCCTATTTTATTCTGTTTATTTTCCCCAGTCGTCCATTTATGTTTACTGTTTTTCCTATCTTCTTCTGTTATTCACTCCTGTAACCCAGTTTTAAATTAGTTCTCGTTCTCTCTTTGTCATTTTGTAATTCTGATATTCACCGTAGTTTCTCTCTTTGTAAAGTGTTTTCTTTAGGGTTTTCTATGTTTCTTCCTGTTGTCTTCTGTCATCTATTTCTGTAGCCGAAATATTAATATGTTTTCTGTCTTTCGATTCTGTTTTCTGTTAAAGTTTTAAAAGTAAAGTTCAAAAAAAAATATGTCATGTTTTAAAATGTCTGGAGTGATGGCTTGGCTCTCGGATCCCGATCGGGATCGGGTTTCAGGCTGTCACATATTTGATTCAAGAAATAACGACAAGTGAATCTTAGATAATTGATTCCATTTATGAGAGGTGTTCGTGGTTCAGTTTGGTTTAGTTTTCATAGAACCGAACTGAACCAAACAAATTTATATCGATCTAGTATTTTTAGAACTGAAACCGATATTTTTATTTACAGAAACCGAACCTGAACCAAACCAAAATTTTGTTACGGATCTGGTTCTACTCATAATATAAAATAATATATATTTATATAAAATAATTATTACCAATATAAATTTAACAAAAATAACTTTGAAGGCAAAACAATATTATAAAAATTAGTGGATGAATTATCGATTTAGTAAAATTTCATTGCATAATGTCAATGTTGTTCAAAATATATACTTTTCACACAAGCAAAGGAAAAAAAAAACAAATACTTTCATTCCAAGCCAAAGGAAAAAAATTTCAAATCTCTAATTTTATTGCTTAGGTCCGGTTAGTAGGTTTTGAACTATCAAACTGAAAACTGAATGGATAAACTCAATTTTCAAAAATAGAAACACAAATTGGTTCTTTAAAACCTAAAACGGACCCGATCCAGACCAAATTGATCAGTTCCGATCCAGTTCACGATCTCGGGTCGATTTTGAACACCCTATCAATATTAGCATTCTCAGCTACTTATTTAAGTTATTCTCAAAATGCATTAAATAAGTAGGCTCATTAGGTTTGAATATTGTAACTCATACAAAATTTTATCAAGTAAATAAAAGAATAAATTAAAATAAAATAGAAGTATAATAAATACAATAGATTAAGAGTAAACATATTTGACCATCGTTAAGATGAAATTAATTGTTCTTTGTTAACCGAAAATTGTAAGATCAATATAATTTCTTCTGTTATAATTATATTATCTCATTATATAAAACATATATATTCTATGTCACCACTTATATAATCGAGATATGACTATGTATTTTTAATGTAATGAACTATATTTATGACTTTATGTTATTTAAATATTGCATACTTCAAGTATAAGTCATAGACTTATTTAGTTATTACTTTATCTATTATATCCTTTGTATATATAATATATAAACTAATATAATGTAACACCCGGCATTTTTGCCTATGTAATATCTCCCCGAGTCATTACGTGAGATTAATTTGGTATTAATACAATGAACGTTTTGTTGGAAACCAAATCAATGGAAATTATATATAGATACATATAAATATGTATATTTGGATAATGAGATAAAAACCAAACTAATATATGAGTAAATGAAACCATTAGTTAGAGATGCATGGAGGGGTAAATTGGGAAGGAATTAAGGTTGATGAAAGGGAGCCAATGGATGGTTGCCAAATGTCAATAACTTGCTGAGAAACCTACCTATTCTCCTCTCTTCTACGTGAACCTTCACACTCACCCCTTCCTCTCTGTTTCCTCTCTTCCAGACGAAAATCATCCATCGAAGCACCTTCGATCTCCTTAGTTTTCTTCTGTTTTCTACCTAAGGTAAACATCTGCTTATACTAATGTGTTTGGACAAGTTAAAATGACAATTTTGTTGAAGTTCAGGGTTGTGATATTTTGGAGAAAACTCGCTGTTATTGCATAAGAACATGTTGCTTTGTCTTCTAAAAACCTGAATGGAGTTAGGAGCATATCCTACAAGTTATTGGTTAGCATTTGCAGCTTGTTTATTTTCCTTACGTACATGTACAGGTTCGTGCATTACCGAGACGATCAAGAACATCAACTCTGCAACAACAGGTAGGTTCATACCCGTAGGTTGGCCCTTAAGGCCCTACATCACGGAGACTCTAGGATTTTACTACTGTCGGGTAGATAAGTTGAAGTTATATTCCGAGTAACCTGTTCTTCCTTTAAGTTCTGTTCTGTCGTTTCTGTTGTCTGCTGTTTTAATTGTAAGCACAGTGAATGTCCATGCATACACGATTTTCTCAAAAGTTCATGCAAAACTGTTTTCTGTACACGGTTTGAAGCTAAGCGATATAAAATATGACTAAAATGTATTGGTTAAGTGCGGGACGGGGACTGGCCTACTGTTCTGTTTTTGTATATCTGTTTGTGCCTGTCGTGCACTTGTCAGTTCCTATATAAGCCCCACTTATACCCTTCTGCCACTGAAATGTAATGTACTGTACTGTCACCATTTTTCTGAAAGTTCATGCATAGCATATGCATCACTGCATTTATATATGTTCTTATTGAGTTTTAGACTCATAGGTGAACTCCCTGATGTAGGTACTGAACCCGCAGATGAGGACTTTGTGCCTTAATCTGACGACTAGGTGGCTGGTGGTTTGAGCTCTCGGGGGTGGTTGCTGCAGCCAGACATATTTCTGTCCCGAGGTTTAAGTATTTAAAGTAAAGTCCATGTCTGAAAACCCTACTAGAACTCTGGTGTTTTTGTTTTAAAAATTCTGTTGGGAATATATAATGTATAGGTTCTGATGTTCGAGTTTCAAATCTCTGTTTGATAGTTGATAGTTGTCTCCTGAAATATTCTGTTGTTGATGTATTTAAAACCTCTGTATTTGACAGTTGAATTTATGCTCGGAAGTATGCTGGAATTGTTTGGAATATTTTCTATATTTTAGGGTATGTATGGATTATCTCCAATTTTAGAGTCATCCATGCAATCTGTTTTCCTTAAATTTATGTCTTATTTTCCTGGTATGTCCAAGATCACATTTTAAATCGTTTTCTGAAACTTGGAGCTTTCATACCTTCTGTTTTCATTTCTTCTGTTCCCATGTAACCCTGTTAAAAGTTGTCAAATTTTACCTTTAAAACTATACCTTCCGATCACATCTACCGCTGCCTTTTTATTTCACTTCTATCGCTGCCCTTTTTGTTTCACTTCTACCACTGCCCTTTTTAAAGTGCATCCACCGCTGCCCTTAAAATTTCATCTTCCGCCTGACGTCATCTGTTTTGTCTTTTTTGTTTCACTTCTACCGCTGCCCTTTTTGTTTCACTTCTACCGCTGCCCGCTGCCCGTTTCTCTTTAAAACTACATCTACCGCTGCCTTTTTTAAAGCGCATCCACCGCTGCCCTTAAAATTTCATCTTCCGCCTGACGTCATCTGTTTTGTCTTATTCACATCTGCCAACAGTTCACATCTTCCGCCCAGTTTATCTATATCTTCCGATGACGTCATCTGCCCACTTCTTCTGATTCCATCTGCTGCCTACGTCTTTTGGTGATGTTATCAACTGTTTACATTTTTCGATTTAAATGTTCTTGATTTTTCCTACTTTCTTCCATCACCAGCTTATAAATTTAAAAATCAATTCTACCGGTGGATAGTATAGTTCATTTCAACCTGTAGTCTACTTCTACCGCTAGACACTGTTCACTTTTGTTTTTATTCACTTCTGCCGGTAAACAGTGCACTTCTGCCTATAGTTTATATCTTCCACTCAGTCTATTTTACATCTTCCGCCTGGCGTCATCCATCTCGCATCTACCGTTTCGGCTTAATTACATCTACTACCTTAAGATTTACATCCACCGTTCCGGTTCAATCGCATCTACCACTTCGGTTTATTTACGTTACCCGCTCCTATTACCTAGTCAATATCCTCCGTCCCGGTTTATTTACATCTACCGCCTACGTCTTCCTCCTTATGTCTTCCACTGTAAGTTATCCACTGTACAGTTTACGGCTATGTTTCCATTTTTTTAAAGTATATTGTCATCGTCCCCAGTCGTTCATTTCTGTTCGATTATTTTCATCGTTCAAATTCCGGTATTCCAATCTCCTCGTTTTCTGTCAGAGACCTGTTTAAGTCGAAGCGAAGTCCTAGTAAAAATCCCAGAACTATTTTCATTTCACCCTGCTTCCAGCCTCCCTGCTTCTCTTCCATAATTCATTTTGTGTTCAGACTTTTAACTTGTTTTCCCGATTTACTTTCAAATTCAGAGAACGTTTTATTTCTCTGTAAAGTTTCAAGGGTTTGTTTTCAAAGTCTAACCTGTTTTCTGCTTTAAAAAAAAAATATGACCCGTTTTCTGATAAATGTCCGGAGTGATGGCTCCTCGACCCGATCGGGTCTGGGGCCGTCACATATAAAGTTTGAATAAATAACTAAAGAATTTTTATGAGTTTTATAAAATATGTCATATATTGCAAACATAAAAATTGATAAATAAAATTACTCATTTATTAAATGTTCATTACATTTGATTGTTGGCACATCGCTCCATATATAACTTCTCACCACTACTCGCAATGGTAAACTTTTGTTACATGGGTTGACCTATTTTTTTGCAACCAATCAACCTCGACAACAATTGAATAAATTGTGAACGAGTTCATATACTCTTAAAAATAACCGCATTAGAAAATAAATAATCGCTAGAATTTATATTTTTGTAAATTCAATAATCGAGATACAATAGAGATGACAAACGAACCAGCCGGGCTTAAAAAAATCTGACTCACTGAGCATAACGAGTTAAATGAGCCAATTCTAACAAGCTTAGCGAATCCAACGAGCCAAACTTAACGAATCCGACCAAAAAAAAAATTCCTCTCTAACTAGCTCGCAAGCCCACTACAGTGACGAGCCGACCAAACGGACTAGCTTGTCAACCCGCTCATTTGACACCTTTAAGATAAATAGGTTGATCTCTTTGAAAGAACTAACCACTCAATGTTGTGCAAAATATTTCGCAAGTGTACGAGTCGCAACAAGTAATACAGTGATAAAATAGAGTGTCGAACCCACGAGGACTTGTAATTAATAATCGAAATAACTACTCCTAGTTCTAAAATTGAACACACGTTTTTATGGTTTTCAAGGATTGAAATTAAAACAAACAACTAAAATAATTAAAACAATAAAAATAAACTAAATTAAAATAGCAAACAAATAAACTGAGATTAAATCAAATTGATAAAAACCTAGGTACTACGATTTCACCAAGACAATATTTATTTCAGTTCTTCGCAATCATATTCATAAATATTCTTCCTATGTTGATGATCGATTTCACTAAATTCTATCACAATCTCTCTCGAGCATTGCGTAGTTTATTTGATTAATGGGTTATCACTTCTCAGTCTCAAATCCTACATTAATCAAATACAAATAAATCAAGAAATCACAGTGATCACACAAATACCGTAACTATCTCTAGCCTACGTATATTAATGACATTAATTTCAGTGCTCGGGTATTTATCACCTCTCGGTCTCAAAACACCCCAATAATCAAGTAAAGATTGGCCAGAAATTTACAAGCTTTAAGAACAGAAATTAAATGCGCCAACAATATTGGAGAAAATATTCAATAAATATAACTAAACGAAGAAACAGAAAATAAATATCGTCTGGCTACATCGTAGCCCTAGCTGAAAAGATTAGTTCATGCTAAAAGAGAAAGAAACAACTAAAATAATAATAATAATGAAGTTAATGGTTTTCATAAATAAAAGTTAAAAAAAAAAATAAATAAATAAAAGTATGCTAAATATTAAAACTTCTCTTCTGCTATTGTTTGCCAGAATCGCAGAATCGCTCGCCGGAATCGCCCAACGCCGAATCGCCGACCTCGCTCTTCAATCGCCGACTCCGCTGAATCGTTTGCCCGAATCGCCGACCTCTGCCGAAGATCGAAAGTCCTCCAAGTCGCCAGATCTTCGCCGAAAGCTCCTGCCTCCAATCGCCGACTCCTCTGTTCTTACTCTCCAAAGTCGCCGAAACGCCCAAGGCCGAATACACAATCGCCGACTCCTCTCTTCTGTGGAGAAATCACCAAAATCCCTCCTGGAAATTGCAGAACCGATCTCTGCTCTCAGAGTCGCCCAACCGAGTCGCTGCTCTAGGTTATTTTATTCAGTTTCTCCTCTCAGATCAATCCACGGCTTGATTCTTTCCTTAGGTTAATGGTATAGATTAGGTAAGTAAACTTTCCAACTTGGTAAGCGATTGATTGCTGCTTGATTCACTTTCCAAATTATCAGGTGATTGATCGCTGCTTGATTTGCTTGTGCAAAATTTCTGTTGCTTTTGATATTGAGGCATTCGATCGCTGTGTTCACTGACTAAATTTGGCTTCTCTTTATTTTATCCTGTTCAAAATAATCTCTGTACAATTACAAAAAAAAAACGTCAAATTCCTTTAAATACTTGAGAATAACTTATCGAATCAAGTTTAAAGAATATAAATAAGTGTGTAAAATACACACTTATCATTCAACTTGAGTATTAAAAGACTTTTCATGAGCTTAGATTAATAAAAGTTCACTCTCTCTTTTTCTACCTAGCCCTTAGATACTCTCTTACTCTTTCTCTTTCCTCTCTCATGCTCATATTTTAATTTTAATAAATGAAGGCATCCCACCTCACCAAAGTTATAATGGCCGAACTCAAATAAATCTAAGAACAGAAGATATAGTTGTTGAAGTTTTGACAACTATGACTTGTGAAAAATAGATAGGAAGGTGACCTAATCCAAACAATATCTAACTATGGTCACCTAAATTCTTATATATTTAACCTATATAAACCCTTAATTGAACTTCCTGTCCCAACTCAAACCCACCCACAGACATATCCTCTCTTTTGCTATCCATCTTCCAGACAGATCTATATTCAGAAATGGCCTCACTCAGGTTCTTCTCCATGTTACTCTTCCTTGCTGTCACATTGTCTATCATCGGCTCTGGCCTCGCTGCTCGTAATCTCCTCCAAACTCCGCCACCCACCGTTCCAGTGGTGCCAACATTGCCAATTCCGACAGGGCTGCCATCTTTTCCGTCAATTCCAACAGGGCTACCACCTTTGCCGTCCATTCCGACAGGGATGACTTTCCCTTCCATTCCGAACCTTCCACAGCCTTCGTTGCCTAATCCCGCTTCACTTCCTCCATTGCCAAGCATGCCCACCATCCCAAACCCTATTCCAACAGTAACATTTCCTCCTCTTAACATCCCCACTATCCCATCCTCTTTCCCATCTATTCCTTTCTTATCTCCCCCACCTTCAACCTCCAGCCCTTAAGTTCCATTCTAGACTGGCTTTGGAGTACTACAATCCTATTTAGTTTACTTATGTTGTATTATCATTTTCTTTTCATTCTACTTCTCGGAGTTATTTTCATTTAGTATTTGGATTGTAGTTACACTCATACATATAATATATTTTCTCCATACAAATACTCTCTTTAGGTTGGGTATCTTTATATTGTAGTCATAGTTCGCTTCCTTTCAAGTATGTATAGTAGATCATACTAGTGAGGATGAAAATAGTATCATCATTAAAAAAAAAATGAGAATTCAAGAATTAAAAACGAAGAATGAATACCAAACTTTTCGAAGAAAAGCCTGGCAAATAAAAAGTCATGGACAGAAAAGATAAATTGTGTATAATTGGAATACTTTTACTTAATGTCTCATAGATTAATTTTAGTTTTCGTGGTTAATCATGGTTATAAACAATAAAAGCATAAGGTAAATTAAAGTCAATCATGAGACATTTTTTAGGTATTATTTGAATTTTTAATAAATTGGGAATATATATATGTAACGAAACAAAAGAAAATAAAAATAAAAACAAATTAATTTTTTCCCCTTTGTGGCTCATCATTTAAGAGAAGGGTGTTAGAGATTGAAATCATGTGAGAGTACGTTTGGCTTCGGATGTGAGTTGCCGAGGCTCTTAGCTATGCTTTCTATCAACAATATATCAAGCCTATGTCGAACCTAATCTCTTTTTCATTCGTTTTTCTTCATATATATATATATATATATATATATATTAAAATTTAATTTCAAAATTAAAAAATCAAAATCAAAATCAAACTGATTATGGATTATGTTTGTCACCTAAAACTTAAGAAAGCTCTGTCTCGAGTGAGCTTAAAGCCAATTGGAAGGGTGGAAAATGATTGGATTTTTGAAAGCCCGATTGTGAGAAACCTAGTGTTGTCAAGCGGGCGGGTTGGTTCGACCCGTTACGGCAGGCCCACCAATTTGATTGTTGCTGTGAATTGGCCGCAATCCACCGCAACAACGGTCTAAAGATCGTTGCAGCCCTCCCCCCTATTCTCTCTCTTCATTTTTTCTATAAATACCCTACTCCTAATTTTTTTTCACTAAACTTTCCCTCAATGTTTCAATCTCATACTTACTTATTTGTGTTCAATTAATTTCTCTTGTTCTTACTAATTTTTATATTCTTTTAATTCATTCAAGAATGTATATATTATAATTTATTTTTTTATGCATTTTTATATTGTTGTAATTTTTTTAACATTTTTTTTGTGATTTTTTGTAGGTTTAGTGTCGATAGAGGTGATGACAAATTTATACCACATACAAGCTATTGTTGATTAATTAGTTTTGCAGTATCAATTTATTATTTGAAATTTATTTTAAATATTTAATTTTAATTATTATGGATTCACATATTTATAATATTGAAAATATTGATGGTGATGTTGAATAAAAAAAATATTGATGATGATATTGAAAATATAGATGTAGAGAGTTAACTCCTACATTTTCAATAGGACAATCATCGTATGCACAAGTATCCACATATTTACCTTAAAAAAAGAAACAAGATGTCTGATGTATGGAAATATTTTGAAATGAAAGAAATTAAATTTTGTGAGAAAGTAGATTTTAGTACTCAATTTAAATATTTTATTAAAATTTATGCATATGTTTTTGGTAGTTCAACTAACATAATGGGTAGACATTATAAAAAAATGTCACCTAAATGAGTAAATAAGAGACCTTACACAAAGACTATTAAATGCTAGTGGTAGAAATACTTTTTTATATTGACAAAATAGAATGAGAAAATAAATAACAAAATTTGTAGCACAATCAGAGTTGTCTTTATCCTTCATTGATAGTGAGGTATTAAAAAAAATTTATAAAAAAGTATGTTATTTCTAATTTTAAACATGTTCCTAGAAGTACAACAAGAAATAGTATTATTAAAATGTTTAATGATATGAAAAATGAACTAATAATACTTTTACAAATGCCCCTTCAATGACTATTTATATTACTTCTGATTTATGGAGTACACGTAATGTTACAGGTTATGTTATTGTAACTTCTCATTTTATTGATGAATCCTGGTAATTAAATACAAAAAATTTAGGATTTCATAACTTTGAATATCCCCACAATGATATTACTATTTATAAATATATTGTGACAATATTGTAAGAGTGTTCTATTAGAGATATAATATTTAGCATAACTTTTGATAATATTGGTGCTAACGATGTTTCTTTTTCTTATTTTAAAAATGATTTTTCAATTGTATGTTATTCATAATTTTCATTTTTATATGAGATGCGTTTGTTATATTCTAAATTTAGTTGTTAAAAATGATATGACATACATTTCGTTTTATATTGAATTAATTAGATCCATAATTTCTTATATTATTGGATCTCTGACGACTACAAGAATATAAAAATTTGTGTAGAGCCGCCAAACTTAAACTAAAAAAATTAAAAACTGATGTAGATAATAAGTTAAATTCAACTTATTTAATGTTTGGCAGCTTTGATGTCGTCTCCGTTGATGCAAATCCTTAAACTTGATCAAGATGTTTTCGATACATTTTTTTACGCGATGGTTGGTCCTCTGACAATCAATCTTATTTCTCTTGCGAGATTACTTGCATTTATTGTTCAAAAGTACACAAGTGACATTATTTTCACGAGGACATTTTTTTTTTAAGAAAACAGTAATGATATAATTTTCTATGTAGTTACTACTTAGGATGTAGTAATAGTATTAGAAAATCACCCCACCAATGGCTCCTGGATCCAGTTTCAAAATGATAAAAAAGTTTTGAAAGTAAATCCGTACTTGTATTTTTCTTTACTGGATCATGATTTTCACTAATAAAAGATAAAAACCATTTTCTCATGCATTGGTTATAGTTTTAGGATCTTTATTGATTTTAGTCACTCACCTCAAAAGACTACCTATTTTTCTCAAGAAAAGACTGAGGTGATCAGGAGTAGCTATTTGTGGAGTTTATTGTCGTGCCCTTTTCTTCCTTAGAGTGTTTGATTTCTTTTCTTTTCCTTGGTTAGGACTTACTTGATTTCTGCCTTTTTGTTCTAGTTTGTATAATTATGTTGGATGTTAGATATTTCACTTTCATGTACATTATTTCATTTAATGTATTATAATGCACTATCTTTATATTCATTAATCACTATCTCACTTCAACCCATCTCGAGTGAGTTATAGATTTAAAAATTTTGGATCATGTCTTCCACTTCGAATCATGGATCATGCTTTGATCTAGTTGATTGTGTCTTCTTTGAGGATCAGATCATTTGACTTGACGTTTTTGTTTAGCCCACCTCCGGATCCTAATAGTGTTCGAATTGTAAGTTATAGAAAACTTTGTTAGGTAAATAAAATATAAATTTGTTAGATACATTGAATTAAGATCATACATATATGATCATCGTTATGATAAAATTAATTATTTTATTTTTAATGAAAATTATCATAACCATATAATGTTATTTGGTATAGTTTTATATAATCATATTATATAAAATATATACATTCTATGTCACTATATATGTGATGACCCGGATGTGTAAGTATGTGTACGATGGCTGCACGAACCGGAACCCAGATGGCGGTACGTCTGCACGGGCGAACCGAATAGTGACGGGTCGTAAAAAGGGGGTCGTCGTAATCCCACATTGTTTGGGGAAGTATGTGGAAAATGAAACATATGTAAAGAGACCCTCCCAACATAGCAAGACTCGTTATGATAAAATTAATTATTTTATTTTTAATGAAAATTATCATAACCATATAATGTTATTTGGTATAGTTTTATATAATCATATTATATAAAATATATACATTCTATGTCACTATATATGTGATGACCCGGATGTGTAAGTATGTGTATGATAGCTGCACGAACCGGAACCCAGATGGCGGTACGTCTGCACGGGCGAACCGAATGGTGACGGGTCGTAAAAAGGGGGTCGTCATAATCCCACATTATTTGGGGAAGTATGTGGAAATGAAACATATGTAAAGAGACCCTCCCAACATAGCAAGACTCGTTTTGGAGCACAATTGGCAACGGATCGCATAAGAACTTCGAAGTTAAAAGTGCTTCGGCGAGAGTAGTACCAGGTTGAGTGACCGACTGGGAAGTCCTCGCGAAACAAAACCATGAGGGAAGGATATTAAGCTACGGCCCAATCCCCAGAGCGGACAATATCTTGCTGGGAAAAGGGGTCGTTACAATATATATAGTTGGGATATGACTATAAATTTTTAAATAAAATAAACTATGTTTATGACTATAAATTATTTAAAGACTCCGTAGTCACGAATTAATTTTTGTTATTAATCTTTATACTTAGTCCTACATAGATACAATATATATGTTAAAATAAAGTTTGCATAGATAATCAAAGAATTTTCTGTGAGTTTTATAAAGTATAATGTAAAATGCAAACGTAATATCAATCAAGATAAATTTATTCATATATAAAAAAATTATTCTATTGCATTTATTTACTAAGCACATAATTCCATCAGCCTTAATGTTAGGCTGCTCTTCCAGATGTCTTATTTTCTATCACGTGCCATGCCAAGACACTTGTGTCGCGTGTTGTGGCGTTGATGAGGTCATGTTAGCATGTTCTACCACGTGATGGGGGCCGCAATAGTCAAGGATTTGAGTCGCAACACCAACTCGCTATGATGCAACATTGATGGGGTCGTGACTCTATTCCCTTTTGTGTCCATATTGGAAGTTTTTCTTTGAGTTTTACGCACTAACAATAATATGAATATAGGTGTTATAGATTTTGCTTCATTAGAGTCATTTCTTAAGAGTTCTTGACCTAGTGGTGAGAGGTCAAGATGTCGAGGTAAGATTTTTATGATGGGCAAAGGGTTTTCAAAACCTTTCTTATGAGTTATCACACAAAAATAATGACATGTTTTGTTTCATAGCATACTAGTTTTCATGATATTATGTAGGATAGTTTTATCCATTTACTTTGAACATTTATGATAGTGATATGTACCATGCATAGTAACGGGATCTATTAGACTCGTAGTTGGGATCATTATTTGTTGTAAACCTACAACTATATGAGTAATTGTTTGCACATTTCGCAAATATATTGAGAAAGCTTATAATATCATGTCGTCAAATGAAAATCTGGAAATATAATGAAGATATCTTTAGTGGTCTATTTATCTCTCCTACGCAAATTGATGTTTAAGTTCCATAAGTAGCCTTCTTTTCATTGAGATATTTGTTTAAGAAAAATGGTTATGACACTATTTTTCATTCACTAAGCTATAATACGTAGATGATCGTGTCACTAATATTTTTTGAAACATATTATAAAATAATAATGTTTTCACTACAAAGACATGTATGAAAATGATAAAACTATATTTTCTAACATGAAGAATAGCATTAGAAATTCAAATCAGCCTAAATGACTACTATATTTTGGGAAATAATTAGGGTGGTTTCAGTCGTTAGGAGCATGATTGAATGTTTAGTTTCTTATGTGTTTATTGATTTTTCGTGGTGTGTTTTTTTTTTATTTGGCTTATCCTTTGGAACTATATAAATTTGATGGGAGTGTGAACTAATTACTTTATGCACAATATTTCATTTAGAATAAGTTGTTGTTACACTGTCATTTTATTCTTGTAGTCAATGATCTGTGGAATTGAATCGCATTTAATGTACTACGTCGTTAAGTTAAATTTGTTGTTCGGAGTCTTACGTTGAGAACCGTCAACCAAGACTTGGGACGAGTGGTTGGATTCTTTTCGAGAGTCTGATCATTTTATCTAAAATTTTCATTGCAACTTCCTTTAAGTTCGTGACAAATTCAATATTTTAAAATCAAAGTGTACAAGAATTTGTTTATGCCACAAATATAAAAATTAGAAAATAGTAAAAATATGAAATTAAATATGGTCCATAAACTAGGTAATAAATAGTCGACTGATGTCCCAAGCCTATGAGTATTGCTTTGTTACCACCATAGTCCAAAAAAATCATAAAATTTATATGGATTATTGAATTCTAATAAAGATAATAATAAAAGGTTACCACGAAAGTATGACCTTACATGGTGTTAGACTAATTGACCGTCGTCTTTAGTTCATAATAGGAGATTGTTAGTGTCATAAAATAATGGGGATTTTAATTGAACTTTACATGATCTTTTGGAACCTTATGTACATTATTTGGTGACAACTATGATAGTTTTCACTGTCATTCTTTACACTTTTAGTAGAAATTTCTTGTTCTCTAGTCTAACTTATGCCCATTAATTGGTGGGAAAATATTTCCATATAATTATTCTGTCTCGACTTCATGTATAACTCAAATCACTTGCTTCAAACGATATAAGAATATCAATTTATTAAAAAAAAAGAGAAATGTTCTTCAAACAATCATACACATTAGTAGAAAATCACATTGAAACGAATTTCTCCCAAGAGGATTTAAAAGTAGAAACTTATCTTAGTTTTTATCTCAAAAAGATAGATGAAGTCTTTCATCAAATTGGCACATTGATCTATAGGGTTAAATTCTCAAGAAACTAACTATAAGAGTCTAAAAAATGAACTTGAATTTTAAAAAAAGAAAAAAAATGGCTATTTTTTTCTTTTTTTAAAATTCAAGTTCAACTACCAACACAAAAGAGCTTATATAGTCCACACCTAGGGATAACCTACATAAAATAAAAATCCTAAAATACCCTCCCAACATAAACTATGACTCTACCCCAATGTTACGTAATTAAAATTCGGACACTTAACAACATAAAATATAACTAAATTATTGAATTTAAATATTAAAACACATAGAATAAAATAAACGTTGAAGGCTTGGATGGTTGACATATCATTTACTTTATTTCATTTTCGCGTAGTTATTGAATTTTTATATCACATTATCTGAATATCACATTTGAACTTACGAGTTAGTTCAATTTATTTGAGCATTGATATTTAATTTTATTTAAAACTTCCGTTGCTGAGTAAGATAATTATAGTTAAGAGTTGGGCGGCTGGGTCTTCACGTGATTCAGCACGCTTCCCGTTTTATCTCAGGTCTCTTGTAGGTCATGAAATAATCTACTTTGTAATTGTAATATGCTTATAAGATTGCCTCTATGGGAAACAAGAAAATGGTAGGATTACAACAATTGAATAGGAAATTTAGTTGTGGATGTTTCGACAGTTTTGAGTGATGAGAAATATATGAGAAGGTGACCTAATTCAAACAACAAAATAGGATTTTCAAAACTATGCATAAATATGGTCACCAAAATCCATCTGACATTGACTAATCCTTCTATCTTTTAACCTATATAAACTCATAACAGATTTTCTCCCAAATCAAACCCACAAACACATCATCCCTTCTCCTATCCATCTTTCAGACAGATTTAAATTTTCTTACCAATTCATAAATGGCCTCGGTTAGGCTCTTCGCCGTCGCACTCTTCCTTGCTGCCACATTGTCGAGCATCGGCTCTGGGCTCGCTGCTCGTAATCTCCTCCAAACTCCGCCACCCACCGTTCCAGTGGTGCCAACATTGCCAAATCCGACAGGGCTGCCGTCAATTCCGACAGGGCTGCCGCCTTTGCCCTCGATTCCGACAGGGCTGCCGTCTTTTCCGTCAATTCCGACAGGGCTGCCACCTTTGCCTTCCATTCCGACAGGAATGGCTTTCCCTTCCATTCCGAACCTTCCACAGCCTTCATTGCCTAATCCCGCTTCGCTTCCTCCATTGCCAAGCATGCCCACCATCCCAAACCCTATTCCAACAGTAACATTTCCTCCTCTTAACATGCCCACTATCCCATCTTCTTTCCCATCTATTCCTTTCTTATCTCCCCCACCTTCAACCACCAGCCCTTAAATTTATTTCTCTGCAGTTCATTATTTGAATGGTGACTTTATAGCCGAGAGATTGTCATTTTAGCTACCATTTGTGTGTGTGTGTGTTTATTCCTTTCTTTTTGTACTATTTATTGATATCTAAGAGGCTCTATGTTATTGTATTTGTATTTTTCATTTAATATTTGTTATTTTCCTTTGTAGAAATGGGTGGACTCCCTTTTGAAAATTATTATAATATTTCATTCCTGTTTTGCATGGAACATTGGAAGGGTTTTATGATCATTGATAAAAAAAGAATATTGACTGGCAAGATCATATGATACGAATTTCTAATTTTGAAATCAGCGTATTGTTAACTATTGTAATTTATAATTGGCTTATAAGACAATAATAAAAAACATTTGGTCATCGTTGGTGTAACCTCCAGAATTTTTAGTGTTTCGATTTCTAATCATATGCTGATAAACGGAGAATTTTAACGTCATTTTGCGTAGGGGTGAGCAGGACTGGACCGAGGACCGATGACCAAGAACCGGACCGGACCACCAGTTTTGGTCCGGTTTCGGTTCTAAAAATAGAATTCCCATGGGAAATTGTCCGGTTCTCGGTTCAAGGCCAAAATTTCTCAAAATCCCAGACTGGATCGAAACTTTAATTCAATAGTCATTTAAGGCTCGGCTGAAGGGGGAAGAAGGTTCAGAGTTTCAGTTTTCTACAAATCTCAAACCTTCAATTTCTCTTATCTCTGTAATTTATCATTTGTAGTCTTTTAATTCTTTGTAGGAAATGGTTTGATTGTATATAACCTGTCCTTAGAGAAAATTTTAATTTATTTTATTGCAATTTACTGTAAAAAAAAATTTTGTGGGAGAAACCGAGACCGGACTGGGACCGGACAGAAAATTTCGATCTGGTTCTGGGATTATGAAAAAAAATCTCAAATCCTTTGGTCCGGTCCGATTCCAACTCGGAATCGGACCACACTTATCCCTAATTTTGCGAACGAAGAATTTTATTGGAACTTTAAGAATTAAATTGAGAGGTTAAATGGAATGAGGAACTTACAGAGAATCTAAACTGACGGGCTACGTAACGATTTAGTTAGAGATTTAGGTTAAAGGGCAAAATGATAATTTAGATTTAAATTTTTATAAAAATCACTCATTTCTCTCATTTCTCTCTCTCCCTCCAAGATTTTTCAAATTTGCCTCCCTCTCCCCTCCTTTGTGATTTCCTTCCCCTTTCTCAGACGATTTCTCTCGTTAGCGGGCGTTTCTCCTCTAACGCTGATTTCTCTTCCGTTTTCTTCAAGGTTTACAGCTCTAGGTAAGATCTAAGTAGTCTATGCGTTAAGTTTTCGGTTTAGGGTTAGAGATTTTAGGGTTTTGAAATTATAGAGTAATTTTAGTAATTGATGAGTTTTGTGTATTAATAGCTATTAATGGTAGAGTTTTGATAGGTTGGTAGTTAGAAACCATAAATGCCATTAATGTTGGAATTTTGTTCCCTGAACGTTGGATTTCTAAATTGAATGGGTTGTAATCGATTTTAGCTGTGAGATTGTTATTGTTTTAGAAATTGAGGAAAAATGCATAATATGGGGAAGTTATGCCGGAAATTTTAAGGAAATGCCATAGGAAGTTTAAATTCGTCTGTGCATTGTGTTTGTGATTGAACCGATATTAATGGTGGAATTGTGATGTTTAGGCGTTTAAGATTAAAGGAAAAGTGTACGAGTTGCTAAAGAATTCAAGGTAAGTGTGTGTTAGGTGTTCGGTTATTAGGACCCTATTTCGCAAGGGTACTAGCATGTTATGTCTGATGATGATTTTAATGTTTTATTGTGAATTGTTTGAGGATGTTTGATGATGAGTTTTCTTTGAGTATGTTATATGTTAATGTTTAAGAATTATGTATATATACGCATTCATGTCCCAGACATAATGTTTTCCCAAAGAAGCATATGAAATGTTTTACATGCATCATTTATGTAAAAAAATGTAAAGAAAAACAAGAATATGAAATATACGTAATGATTAAGTGTGGGTTGTGGCAGTGTGGGCATGATTTCTGTCTCTCTCGAGGGACCATGTCACTTGTCCATGAAATGGACCATGAAACCTATCCGTAAGGACCATGTATAGTTCACAAAAGAGTTTTAAAAGAGCTTATATAGTTCACAACTAGGGGTAACCTACCTAAAATAAAAATCCTAAAATACCATCCCAACATAAACTGCAAATGGTTAGAACATGATTCTACCCAAATGTTCCATAATTAAAATTTGGACACTTAACAACATAAAATATAACCAAATTACTGAATTTAAATATTAAAACACATAATAAAATAAAGGTTAAAGGCTTGGACAGTTGACATATCATTTACATTATTTCATTTTCGCATAGTTATTGAATTTTTATATCCCACTATCTGGATATTACATTTGGACTTATGAATTAGTTTAGTTTATTTGAGCCCTGATATTTAATTTTATTTAAAACTTCCGTTGCTGAGTAAGATAATTATAGTTAAGAGTTGGGCGGCTGGGTTCTCACGTGATTTGGCCCGCTTCCAATTTTATCTCAAGTCTCTTGTAGGTCATCAAATAATCTACTTTGTAATTGTAATATGCTTATAAGATTGGCTCTATGGGAAACAAGAAAGTTGTAGGATTATAACAAGGGAAATTACCAAATTCAACCACGAAGTTTTGGGTTTTTTTGATTCCAACCACAAACAATTTTTTTTAACAATTCAAATCATCACCTATCGAAAATCTGCCAATTTTAACCACGCCGGACGGACGGACTCGGATTGCGTCCGTCCGAACTTAAAAATGACCTAACCCAGACGGACGGCTAAAAGCCGCGTCCGTCCCCAATTTTTGTTCAATCAAAAGCCGCCACGTAGCCGCCACGTCGCCCGTTCGGACGCCTTATTTCCTGTCCGTTCGGGTTAACTTAAAACTATCCCGGACGGACGGTATAATTACCCGTCCGTCCGGGTAATCGATTATAACCCCAGCGATGCCAGGTTTTCACCGTGGCCGGAAATCGTTTTCTCTCGACCCTCTACAAATTTATTGTGCGATTCTCAAGCGAAAAACGCATCAGGTAATATCTTACTTCTTTTGTAGTGTTTTAGTTTAAATTTTTACGTTTAGAACGCAAAAATCCGAGCCCTGGGTCAAAATCGACCTTTTTGAATTACCCGGACGAACGCGATTTTAATCCGTCCGTCCAAGTGATCATAGCAATAACCCGGACGGACGGACTAATATTGAGTCCGTCCGGGTTAAGGCTGTTTTGGCCGATTTTCACCGGGCTCTGATTTTCGCCACGGTTTGAGTTATTGTGGCTAATATTGGATACTTTCCAATTTGCAGACTTTACGAAAATAGCAGATAAAATTGCTTATAAACGAAAGAAGGATTCGACGTCACAAGGTGGACCTTGGACCTTCAAAGCGGCCAACGATGTCACAGCCATCTCCACTGCCCTCACAGCCACCTCCAACTCCACGGGCCTTACAGCCACGTCCACCGGCCCCACAGTCAGTTTCACGGGCCTCAGAGCCACATCCACGTGCTCCACAGGCACCTCCAAGGGCTTCACAGCCACCGCCCAGCTCCTCGGCTCCCAGCTCCTCACAGCCAGCTTCATCGGCCTCACAATCGAAGGACTTTCGCAGTAAACATTGTCGATAGCAATATTGGCTGGATATAGTACACCGAAAGGTGTCGTTGACGAAGATGGTGGACTTTATAGGTTAAGTCAATTATTCTTACAAATTGTTTCGACAATATTTCGTTGAATTAGTCTCATGCATTTGTTATTAAAAATTTTGAGGATGGGAGTCCTTGGAGATAAAAGAAATGTTTGACAGGATCGGACTTCAAGGACTCTACACCATTCGGGGAGTCAGCTGTGAAAAAATGGTTCGCCTATTCTATGCGAACATGAGATTTTCAGGGAGGTCGGGAGTTATAAAGACCTACATAATGGGTGAGGAGTATGAAGTGACGCCACGGGTTGTGAATGAGGTGCTTGGCTTTCACGCAGAAGAGGCAGAAAAGTACTACCATTCCCAGAAAAAATTGCCCATGCTTGTCACAGCGGAGGGAACAGCGTTCATTAGACAGATTCATCGGAACGCTGATATTGTGGACATCGTGAAGCCAGGAGCAAAAGATTTGAATGTGAAAGCTCGCATCATCCATAACCTTATAGCACACACCATTCTACCGTGCGTTGGACATAAAGATCATGTTAGCTACATGTGTCTCTATGTCATGGAGAAATTGTATAGCGGTAACTTCTTCGACCCCGGCTATGTGATTCTGAGTCACATTAGTGAGATCTCACGCACACGGACCAAGAACCTCGCGTACACTGTATTGATTCAGAAGATTATTGAGCATTTTCAGATTCAGTTACCGCGAGGGGCACAGACTATACCACAGCGGCCCGCGGATGCATTCGGCAGGCTGCATTTGGTGAAGATGGGGCTGCATGAGGTCGACGGAAGGTGGACGGAGGGGAATGATGTTCGGCCCCCTCATGTGCTGCAACACCCTCGTCGAGGGCAACTCCCCCCTCAGATCATGCCTCCCACGGATATGGCTTCTATTACGACGTTGATAGAGAATGTTCGAGCGGAGGTGGCGTCTGTTCGAGCAGATGTGGCGTCAGTTTGAACGGAGGTGCAGACTGTTCAATCTAGTCAAGCAAGCATTATGCAGTACCTCAGAGATATGATGGAGTACCACAGAGAGACTAGACGAATCATCACGGATTGGATAGATGCCCATGCCTTTGATCCCGACGATCTTGGGAGAGCTGATGCCGATAGTGCCGATGGTGACGATGATGAGGTACTCCTGACCGGGGATGGAGATGACGAGGTTGTGCTGCCAAGGGATGGAAATGACGAGGGTGTGCTGTCGGGGGATGAAAATGACCAGGGTGTGCTGCCGGGGGATGGAGACGACGAGGGTGTGCTGCCGGGGACTGGAGATGACGACGCTGCCCAAGCTTAGGTATATTTGAACCTATTTTTCTCATTATTAATTACATTTCAACTCATTATAATCTAACTTTCTTTTATTACGTGCAGAGAGGGGACGACCGAGGGCGATGCACAGAGACCGAGAGTTTTTTTTTGTAAACTTTGATGATGTACTGTATTTGGACGATGAAAATTTGTAGTTGGATATTCATTAATTTGATGTTCATTAGTTATATTTATTTTTGTTGGATGCAATTGATGTTTGAGGCAAAATACTGGAACTGTTTGGATATTCAAATATGCAGGATGATACTAGCTGTGGGGGAGACTAAAAACAAAGGAAACTCTGCCAAAATTTCTAATTTTTTGCCCACTTTAATTATCAAAGGGACATTACAAATTCTGCGATTTTTCCCCTTATTTCACTCTACATTTCTCCTTCTTCTATCGTAATTGGAAGCAGCGTTGAAAAAACTTCAGGTAGTAGTGGTGGGAGTGACGTGAAACGACCTTCTCAATCTGTGGAAGTTTCTTTTTTGTTAGATGCTTCATAGAAATGGTTTTAAATTTTGTTACTCATACTGGTTTGATAACTTCAACGTAAGAACGGTATAATTTCTCATTATAAAATACAATTTGCTGTACAAACTATAAGATACATCAAATATGCATAAAATAAAGATGATCCGCTCTCCACCATCTGTATGTCATCGTCTTCCATCATTCTCTCTCATGTGCGTGTTTCTTCAAAGGCTCTGAGCAGAAGCACGTGAAGTGGATCCCCTCTCAGAACATGTGCGTGTTTCTTCAAAAGGCTATGAGACTTCCAAGAAGACCGGGATACGGTACAGTGGGCAAAAAGATAGTTGTCCGAGCGAATCATTTTCTCGTGGAAGTTTCAGACAAAGATATCCATCATTCTCTCTCATGGCCGCTTTCCTGATTGCCTGTAGTAGATTCCTGCACGTATTGATAGTTATATTAGAACATAATAGCGAAATTTTGTTTACGAGAATAATAGAAAAAATGTACCTGCGTCCCGCCAACGGTTCGGAAACCCATAAATGTGTCACGCGAAGCAGAAGCACGTGAAGTGGATCCCCTCTCAGAACATGTGCGACTGTTATGCCCCTGACGTCCACATTTACGACACGTCATCGTAGACTTCTTCTTAGAAGTCAGACCACGCGGACCACGAGAAGTGGTAGAAGGCTCATCGACATCGCGAATTCTTTTCTTCTTTGGCCTACCAGGTTGAGGCCTTCTCTGACCCGGAATGATTGGGGTTCTATTCTCTGGTTCTGGCCACATTTTTTGCCCATTAATGGGACGGATGAAGTGCGAATACATCTCCAGATATGTCTCCCGATGATAATATATATGAACATAATCTTCCATCGGCTTTCTCATCAAATTAATGGATGCAACGGCGTGAACACAAGGGATGCCAGAAATCTCCCACCCTCGACATGCGCACTCGCCTTCATTGAGGTCAACGATATATTGTTCGTCGCCGTTGCTAACCTGAAACAGTGCATAAACAAATTCAGTATGAACAAGTAGAACAGACTAAGAAGAACATATCCGTATGAACAAGTTGAACAAACCTGAAACAGTGCATTTCCCGCTAACTCAGCCCTCTAATCGTAAGCTGTCCCTTTCAGCCTCTCTAGCTTCTTCCTAATCTTAGGACACAGAACATCTTCTACCTTGAGCATCTCCTCGTGTTTTTTGACAATGCGTGTCATCAGGGTCTTTCGAATCATCTCGAACATCGTCAAAATCAGCATGTTCCGGGCAGGCAAAAGAACTGCATTGAAAGACTCACATAAATTATTCAAGCCCAAGTCACACTTGGGAATTGTCGAAAATGCATAACTGGCCCAAAATCTAGGTGGTGTTCGTCGAAGCCATAAATGAGCATCCTTATTGAGCTCATATACTTTCCTCATTGCTAGCTCAAAATATTCTCTTGTGGTTGCCCTTGCTGCATTCCACATCACATCTTTATACGATAGACCCGGAAATTTTCCTTTGTAGTTTGCATACATATGCCTCTGGCAGAAACGGTGTTCGGCTAAACCAAATATCTCGTCCACTGCATTCAACAATCCCTGCAATTTTAAAGAAAAACAGGCTCAGATTAAAACAATAACTTATGCTGATCCAAATAATAATAGTAATAACAATATATACCTTCTGTCGATCCGACACAAATGTCCATCCTCGGCCTTCGTCAATCCCTAATTCGTTTCGCAATATCTCCAAAAACCACTTCCATGAGACTTGAGATTCTGATTCCACGTTGGCAACAGCTATGAGATATATACCATTGTTGCCATCAATACTCACGGCCGTGAGTAATTGGCCGGGGCAGGCTCCCTTCAGATGACATCCATCTAAACAAATAAGAGGTCTGCCCATATCCAACAAAGCTGCTTTGCAAGCAGCCATACACATGTACATTCTTTTAAACATCATCTTCTCATTTCTATCCTGAACGACCAGGTCACCATCTATTACCAGTGTGCTACCTGGATTTGATCTTAATATTTCAGCTCCGTAAGAACGAAGTATCTTCAGTTGTTCTTCGTTCCTCCCGAAATTAGCTTCGTTTGCTTGGGTTCTTCCTCTTCTCGCAAGGCTTGGCTTAATGTTAACTTTGTGTTCCCGCCTCACTGTCTCGATAATATCATTAATGGGCCAGTCAGATTGACTTTTGAACCAATCTGAATAAGTTGTTGCCAACCACTTTGCTGTAGCGTGCCGATTATCAAATACCCTTACGCAATTGTGATAATCACAGTATGACTTTATTTGGAAGGTGGCCTCATTTTGCATGGTCGACGCATGCAGATGCCATTGACAATCTACTCCTTCACATTTTGCCGTCAATCTGTTCCTCCCACTTTTAACGATCTTGATATCATATCCTTTTTTCAAAGAATAGTCTCGTATTTCATTTCTAATGGCCTGCAAAGATATATATTTTCTACTCAAAGCAAAATCACCAGAATCTGCAGCTCTTGTTTGTTTGCTTTGCACCTTGTCATCCTCAGAATTGAATGGTATTCGTAGCTCATCGTCTAAGGTTTTTGAAATTGAACACACTTGTATTTCTCCATCACCCTCTAAGTGGTCAAATGTTTGAATATCACCGTACATGGGAGCGTCCTCCATATACCAGTCTATGTTCGCAGGCTCATTTACATCATCCAATCTCTCAGCCATTTGCGACAATTAGCTGTAAAAAAATCAAAATTTTATTCAAGTCAAACAATATCCTATGAATTGAATACAAAATAGTTTTGACAATAATATAATTTCATATACACCCAATAAATGAACAAAAAAATCGAAAAAGAAAAAAAAAATCAAATTTTAGAATATTTGGTCTCGGCCGGACGGACTCCTTTTTACGCGTCCGTCCGGGTATAATTAAATGAAGGCACCCGGACGGACGCGTAAAAAGGAGTCCGTCCGGGTATAATTAAATGAAATCCCCCGGACGGACTCCTTTTTACGCGTCCGTCCGGGTTTCAAACCAGGACGGACTATACATTTTCTCGTCCGTCCGCATTTCACATTTTCCCCATTTTGGAATTAGGGCTCGGTTTTTTTCGTTATTTAGGTTAAAACTTAAAGTAAATAAACCAGAATTGATAAAGAAATTACCACAGACGCTTTTTTTTCGTAAATCTACGAAAAAATTCAAAGCTTCGAGGGAAAAGTAATTTCGTCGCCTCGAGGTTTTTGTCTCCGGTGAAAAATCAAAATTCCCGGCATCGCTGGGTTATAATCGATTACCCAGACAGACGGGTAATTATACAGTCCGTCCGGGATAGTTTTAAGTTAACCCGGACGGACGGGAAATAAGGCGTCCGAACGGGAGATGTGGCGGCTACGTGGCGGCTTTTGATTGAACGAAAATTGGGGACGGATGCGGCTTTTAGCCGTCTGTCCGGGTTAGGTCATTTTTAAGTACAGACGGATGCAATCCGAGTCCGTCCGTCCGGCGTAGTTAAAATTGGCAGATTTTTTATAGGTGATGGTTTGAATTGTTAAAAAAAATTGTTTGTGGTTGGAATCGAAAAAACCCAAAACTTCGTGGTTGAATTTAGTAATTTCCCTTATAACAATTGAATAGGAAATTTAGTTGTGGGAGTTTTGACAATTTTGAGTGGTGAGAAATATATGAGAAGGTGACCTAATTCAAACTATACATAAATATGGTCACCAAAATCCATCTGACATTGACTAATCCTTCTATCTTTTAACCTATATAAACTCATAACAGACCTTCTCCCAAATCAAACCCATAAACACATCATCTCTTCTCCTATCCATCTTTCAGACAGATCTAAATTTTCTTACCAGTTCATAAATGGCCTCGGTTAGGTTCTTCGCCGTCGCACTCTTCCTTGCTGCCACATTGTCGAGAATCGGCTCTGGGTTCGCTGCTCGTAATCTCCTCCAAACTCCGCCACCCACCGTTCCAGTGGTGCCAACATTGCCAACTCCGACAGGGTTGCCGTCTTTGCCGTCAATTCCGACAGGGCTGCCGCCTTTGCCCTCGATTCCGACAGGGCTGCCGTCTTTTCCGTCAATTCCGACAGGGCTGCCACCTTTGCCTTCCATTCCGACAGGAATGGCTTTCCCTTCCATTCCGAACCTTCCACAGCCTTCATTGCCTAATCCCGCTTCGCTTCCTCCATTGCCAAGCATGCCCACCATCCCAAACCCTATTCCAACAGTAACATTTCCTCCTCTTAACGTGCCCACTATCCCATCTTCTTTCCCATCTATTCCTTTCTTATCTCCCCCACCTTCAACCACCAGCCCTTAAATTTTTTTCTCTACAGTTCACTATTTGAATGGTGACTACATAGCCGAGAGATTGTCATTTTAGCTACCATTTGTGTGTCTGTTTATTCCTTTCTTTTTGTACTATTTATTGATATCTAAGAGGCTCTATGTTATTGTATTTGTATTTTTCATTTAATATTTGTTATTTTCCTTTTTAGAAATGGGCGGACTCCCGATTGAATTTGATGTTATAATATTTCATTTCTGTTATGCATGGAACATTGGAAGGGTTTTATGATCATTGATAAAAAAAGAATATTGACTGACAACATCATATGATACGAATTTCTAATTTTGAAATCAGCGTATTGTTTACTATTGTAATTTATAATTGGCTTATAAGACAAACTACATAATAAAAAACGTTTGGTTATAGCAGGAAAGCCCATAACTTACATGTTCCCTCACATTTAATTATCTAGAATGATATTTCAAATTTTTAATACATCTCATTTTCAATTTATGGAGTCTCTGATATTTTCAGTATAATATTATCCAAATTTAAGCTAAAACTCGCACAAATTTATTCTTGATGTTAGCTTAAAACGCGTTGTATTCGTAGAGAGGAGAAATATACTTATAAACCACTCAATTTTTATCATTTCAAGCGACGTATGATTGTGGATTTTCACTGGTATGAGTTGGACTCTTACAATTATCGTAATCTTTTCAAGTGGGCCTTTTATTTAGAGTTTTTAAAGAACACCAACTAGAATTCATCAAGTCGAGCAATAAATCAGTCACATCAGCATTGCAAAAGGAGGGCAACGAGAGAAGTCTGGGCACTAACATAGCGCGGGTGAATTGCAACACATAGCGCAATTGGGAGTAGGGTGGTCAAACTAAACGAACCTGTGGGCCCCGTACCAAGGCTTTCAAGTCGGTTCGGTTTTGTTTACAGAAAAATGAATTCGGGAACGGTTGGGTTTTTCAGCGTCGGTTTCGGTTCGGGTTAAGTTAAAACCCGAACCGACCCGAAAATAGAAAAGCTACAGTTATTTTATTCCAACGTCAGGTTACTGCTGGCCTGCTCTCTTTCAGTTCCTAGTTCTTCTCACCCAAAAACGGCTTTGCTTCAACTTTCTTCACCCTTTGGGCTCTGGGTTTAGCCTTCTACTACGTGATTTCTGTGATGTTTGGCCAGCTGGAAACTCGAAGCAGCGCCAGAGACTTTGAGGAGCAGATGCAGCCTCTGCCGCCGCCGGTTCAGGTCAGTGAGATCACGGAGGATGAGCTTAAGCAGTACGATGGTTCCGATCCTAAAATGGCCCTGCTTATGGCTATTATGGGCCAAATTTATGATGTTTCTCAAAGCTGGTGTATGCTTTATTGTTTTCTGATTTTTTTTTTTTGCTTGGTTGAACTTTTGATCGGTTGGATTTTCTTACTTTTGATGGACATTCTTGGTAAAGTTAAGGGGCTTTTTATCGTCTGGGTTGTACTTAATCGGTGGTCAAATGGCTTTTAGTCGCAAAAATTTTGGATTTTCTAGTTGTTGCTTACTTGCCCTTGACTTTATAGCTCTTTCTCTCTATCAGGATACACTGGTGTGAAAATTTGAGGTTTGCGGAGTTTTTATTGTGAACAAAGTATCCAGATTTTGACTTTTTATCTTTTGGGTAGTGTTTTATAAAAGCATTTAATTTGGCTTTAGGAAACGAACCGAACCGAACCGAAGCAGTTCGGTTCGTTCAGTTCTTCCAAAGAGTCGGTTCGGTTTCAATCTCAAACCCAACACCGAAACCCAACGCATTCTTATTTATGATTTTGATTATAAACAATAAATTTAATGAACATGATCATCTAGTGTCTACGTAATTTAATGTTTAAAACCAATTAAGTATTATAATTTACCATTATATAAAATCACTTTCAAAACAATAATTTACAAAAATTTAATTTTTTTAACATCTAATTATATTAAAAGATCACGTAATATTGATCACTAATAAAGTTTCGACAGTACCAAATTGACCCTAATTATTAAATTTCAATGAACCATGTCCTACGTATCACAAAAATTTCGGAAGAAAATTATGGTTTTTTCGTGTAAATGCTTTCGAATTTTACATAGTGATTTGTTTTTCCTTTCATCGTCATTTGTTCCCGTTAAAGCATCGCAGGAAAAATCTGGATGATCTTCCTGATTCTTTCGTCTTTTGTTTACATAGTAAACTAAGATTAGAAATGACCTAGAGATTAATCTTGATAAAGTGTTTTCTTTTATATCTTGCCCTTACTTTCCCGGTTTTTGGTTTCTATCTTCAACAAATATTTCTGACTTAAATTTTTTCTAAACTTACTTTATGATTATTGTAAAATCTGGCAATTTTATATCAGTAAATTTTTCAAGAAAATATTTGTATTTCCTATGATCAATTTGTCCTTTATTGACTCAAACTTTCTTAATTTATCAACATTTGATTATGTGTGATATTTTTGTCAGATGATTAAATCGGTAAATTTTGGTAGTTACTAGGTAAATGCAAAATAGTGTTAAGTAAATTAAAGTTAACCAGGAAATTTTTTTTACATAACATTCAAATTTTCAATGGATCAGAATTTAAAAAGAAAGGTTTCCTCATTCCTTTTGCTGGAACAACGAAGGGAGAGACCAAAAGAGATGAGTCAAGAAGAAATAAAGAGTTGTTGACGTTTGATTCGCATTCGTGACGCACCAATCTACAAGTTTTGTTAAGGTTCTTCGAGAGTTCTAACGACTTTACGGATTTCAAGTATATTCCAAAAGCATTGATCCTTCTCATGGGTAAGACAACCGAGGTCGAGGTATGAATTTCTTTATTGTATTGTATATGTATTATAGTTTTCAAATTTCTTATTTTGTGAGTTATCACGTATAAAATTCAAAGTGTCATGTTTAATAGCATGTCAGATTTATACTATATGTAGACTATTTTTACACATTTATTTTATGCATGCATCATGTTTCATTTCATTTTATATATAAGATGAACATATGTTTTAGTTTTGAGCGTTATTTAGGCCATTTGGTTGTTGTACATGTTTTGCTGAACCAAAGTGTCATGTCAATATGTGTGATGTGGTATTCGGACAACAATGATGTTGTGTCCTTGGTTTTAAAGTTTTGAACCTAGGCAGTCTTTTCTTTTATTATTACGTTTGATACGCCTTGAATGTTCTTAGTATAGTCATTCTTTCTCTTGCTCCTTTATGAGCATACGATATTTAGAGTCCATGAGTCACCTTATTTTCAATGGGCTATTTTCTACAAAAGAAAATGACGTGAAAATGTAGGAACTATTTTATATATAATTACCTATATATATATATGTGCCAACGTTTTTTAGATTTGCTCCACTAACGAATCGTGCAATTGCTTTTTAAAATGAATAAAAGAGTCTTATTATATGTAAATCCATTTATTACATTTTTATTACTTACTCATTATTTTAAAATAAAATGATAAAATTAACTTTCTCATGCATAGAATATAGGGATAAATTAGGCTAAACCATAGGTTCAAATATGATGTAACGACCCGTCCGTCATCACAAAACTTGACATAAACTTTCACATAATTTTGTTTTTTTTTTGTCTTTGATAAACAGAACTCTTGAAGTACTCTTAAACGCTTATAAACAAATTTGAATCTTCTTCCAAAGGGGTTGCGAAAGAATAGTTGAAAACCAATTAAACAAAATTGGAAAATATCTGATCAATTTTTTTTTTAAAGAACACTGTTCATTTGGGCAGGGGCGATGTGTCGCCCTTCCCTTCTTTCTTTCTTCATCCTTTTCCTTATTTTTCATCACAACTACCTCAAACCTTACTCACACCATAAAACCTCCTAACTCATTTCATCACTCATACTAATCCTATAAAATCACCTCAAGGTTTCCTCTAACATGAAAATCTTTCGAACAGTTAAAACACGAGGTTACGTAGCGAAAAATCCTAAAAACAAAATGCGTGAAAGACTCTAAAATCTGATCGTTTTCATTCAAACAAAATTAAATCTCAAACAGTTCTAGTAGTTTCAAAATATAAAACCTGACTATACATCCATATCCAAAAGTCATTTTAAACTGCATCAAAAGTTAAAAACATCACTCGCGGGTCAAAATATCACTCGACAGCCACAAGTACACCCCATGAACTCATTCCTCAAATTGCACCTATCCGAGGCTTAACATTCTCATTTTCAAGTTCGTCATCTACATTACAAAGTTTAAATTATAAGTCTAATACTTAGTAAGCGATGTATGATGACAATCAATGCTCGTGCATGCATGAATTGTAAAACATGTCTTTTCACATTACTTTCGGTTTACATGACATGGGTTAAGAGGGGGTCGAATTGGAAGTAGGCACATAACATAAAGTAACATAACATGGTCCACAAAGTGGACAAAACATAACGACCTTCTTTCCCAGTAAGATATTGTCCGCTCTGGGGATTGGGTTGTATCTCAATATCCTCTTCTAACGGCTTTGTTTGACGAGAACTTCCCAGTCGGTCACTCAACCTGGTACTACTCTCGCCCAAACACTTCGGAGTTCTTATGGGATCCGTTGCCAATTGTGCTCCAAAACGCGTCTTACTATCTTGGGAGGGTCTCTTTATCTATGTTTCATTTCCACATACTTCTCCAAACGATGTGGGATTGTGACGACCCATTTTTACGACCCGTCACCTTCTGGTTCGCCCGCGTGGACGTACCGCCATCCGGGTTCCGGTTCGTGCAGCCATCGTACACATACTTACACATCCGAGTCATCACACCGTACTTGCCACGACTCACAACTTAACCATTTACATACTTTACATAATCTTTACTTGGTTACATAAAACATGCTCTCAAAACATTTTGCGTGATTTTAAGGAAACATTATGCATGTTACATGACAAGTGCACATACTAACATAACGTGAATGTACTCTCATAACATCCATCAAACCAAACATATTACACAATACAAAACTCTTAACCTATCATAAGCAACCACAAACTCTAAACTTAATCTACCCACAAGACTAAACCCCAATGAATGCATAAGGTATCCAAACAACCATTAGAAACGTAAATTTCCTATCACCTTTGTTATGTAGGCCAATCGGCCAAGCACATACAACATCCACTTACCTCAATTCTTTAGCAAATTTAACGTGGCTTCGGTTCACTTTCTTCAAACTTGAAAACCTATAACATATAACTCTAACATTAACATCCATAACTATAACTTCAATCACAAATACAAACCATAATCAATTCTAACAATTCAATTCCAACAATCCACAACCTAATCTTAAGCATAATACACAACAAATTATCGGCCATTAATCCAACAACTCAATCTAATTAGTTTCAAACACCAATTATCCAATAGGCCAATACCAAATGTATCTAAGATAAATGCACAAAAACTTAGAGCTCAAAACTTGCCCAAGAAGAGTATGAATGTGCTCTACAACTTAATTGAACCATGTTAGCCCAACATAAACCAATCCAATCAACTTAAATCATAAAACTCGAATTTTTGCCCAAAAATTGAGCCAACTTCGAAAATTCATAATTTTTTGTATACTCGCCCGAATTTGATGATTCAACATGCTATGGAACCCTTAAAGTGTCTAGTTTAACATGGTGGAATCCATTTACCACAAACCCAACTCAAATAATGGCAGAAAATTAAAAACCAAAACTGCCCTAAAAATTCGGTTTTGCACATTACAATCGAAGAACCAAATGTGCTTCAATCCTCAACATTTCAAATCCCCAATCACAGTAATAATCCATCATTAACATTATGAAGCAAAACACACGCATTAAGCATGCCAATTTCCAAATTTTTGTGCATCCAAAGCCAAGTCCACAAAATCCATCAATTTTCCACTAACAACTAATACAATAAGTGTATTTAAGCCCTACAATCATCAAACAATTAAGGAAGGGTTGTCTTACCTTCGAAACTTCAAGGAAATGAGAGATTTTGTGGTTAACCTTCAAGGGAGAGGAGAAAAATCGAGAACCCTAAATCAACCATCAAACCCATAAGAAATCTCCACTAGAATCAACAGCCATGTGTATAAACCAAAATCCAATCATTTAGAAGATGTCAATCTTACCTTTGTCTTCCAAAAGAGGGAGAGAAAATGAAGGGTGGAGGCGTGGGAAGAGGGAGCCGAGAGAAAGAGAGACGGAGGGAGAAATGAGGGAGAGAGAACGTGAGGGTTAGGAAAAAAGGTGTTAGTTTTGTGTTATTTTTCTTAATTTGTTTTTCTCTTATTTTTTTTGTAAAACTAACAAAAACGGGTAGCTTCCATGAGAATCCATTGAGAGCGAGGTGTCATCCTCTAATTGGTCATCAAACACCTACCATCTATTGTCTTCCAAGTTTGCCCTCCCATTACATCAACTAAATTCCCACCTCATCTAGTTTGCTCCATTAAACCAATGCTTATTTAACTCCACAACTTGATTTAAATTTTCTCCATTCATGAAATTAAATTATAAATTCTCAAATACCGAACACGTAATCAGAAGTCATATGTAAAAATTTCCAGGCGTTACACATGACATCCTGGATAGAGTGATAATATATATCTAATAAATTGGAGAAAATGAGAATAATATGACAAAGGGTCTAACAAAAATAAAATAGAATACTAAGAATCTAATCAAACTAAAATGAAATCCTCAAAGTGCAATAAAGCTAAGAAAATAAAACGTAGTGCCTACTCTTGTGCTAGTAGCTGATAATCTCGGTAACTAAAACATGAAAATGTGCCATTAGAATGAGTCGACTAAACTCACAAGGGATAAAGTTTTATATTTAGCATTAAAGAAAAAAAATGTTTGAGCATGTCAAGTGTAAATTATTTTATAAATGATGAGAACCACGGATATATCATATCAAATACCTTTCAACAGCGCAGAATAGAAATTCAAGAACGTCTTTGAATTAAATATGAGGAACTTAACCCTAATCGAACTTTTTCAATGGAATCAAAGTTATCAAATAAAGAGTTTGAATCAAACCAAACTTATTGGCTGAACTAAAGTTATTAAGATCTCTCACGCTTTGACTTGTAAAAATTTTAGTTCTTCACAAAGATTTAAGGGAGAAAATTTTCACAAATAGAAGCACAAGTTTTACTCAAAAATCAATAATAAATTATTGTTACATCTTTTATGTTTAAATAGCCTAAAACAAATATTACAAGTAATCAAAATATTTTTAAAAATTTTAAAAATAGTATAGAAAATATTCTAGGGTTAAAAAAACTTAATTAATATATAAAAATAGGAAGAAAATTATAAAAATATGAAAATGGAAAGTAGTTGCTGCGGATAATGCTTGCAGGAGGGCATTCGTGGGCGAGTGCACAAAGCGCGCACGCGAGCGACTTGTCAGGTAGGCTCACAGGGCGGACACTGGGCTCTCATGGGTGGACTATGCGCGTGCTGTTTGGCTCTTCTGGGCGCATTGTTGGGCTTGGGGTCGTGGGCAGACTGGTTGTACAATGCCAGGCTGTGTGCGGTGCCTACTTGCACTCCATGCACGCAACTTTTTGTTCCTTTATTATTCCTTCCTCCATTGTTTCCTCATCAACATTTAACATCATTATTGGTACTTGCTCTTGTTGTGATGTTTCTTTCTTTTGAATCTCCATGGCTAAACCATGTAGGTTTTTGTGCGTTGGATCTCCTTTAACTTCTATTAGATCATAGCTTTTGACTTTGAGATATGTTGCACCATGGTTCGTATCAACAAGTCTGAGTAAAAAAAAACTAACAGTAAGGCAAATATCAACATATCTCACTATAGTATATTACATACATAAAATAGGTCCTATCAAAATCTTAAAAATTTAGTGAAATGGGAGCCACTCATAGACTCCAAACACACCATGCTATATATACATCTAAAATAATAATATTCGACCATTGCTAAGGCATAAACGACCCTAATCAGATTAAGTATTTTGCATCTTAGGACACGAAATGTACAACTGTCCTATTATTTTAGTTCACAAAAAAACACATCATCCAACAAATAAATCTGTGCAACAAAATGGGACTTCCACATGGGTTGATCAAAAAGTTGATTAATAAAAATAAATATGCATGCTCAAATAAAAATGTTCAATGAACCATGTATATATATATATATAATATAAAAATCAACATATCATAAAAATATGACGTGTCATAAAATATGAGAACACGTCTCAAAATAAATTTTCATGAAAACAATAAAATATTGTACATAGAAATTACTCGACCTCGCCATAAAATCCAAGAAGTCCAATAAGTATTTAAGTCTTCATACCTATTTACAATACCTAGGAATGTCATACTATTAGATAAAAATAACCCCAAGAAACAAATGGCTTAAAAACCCAAATTGGCCCAAAAAGGGTTCTTGAGCCACATATTAACGTCGAAACCTCCCACGCTTGACATGGTTTTTTTTTTTTTTTTTTTTTTTTTTGGCTTATTTTGTCGGTTTCTTCATAATTTCAGACACCCTGATTATCAAACTAATTTCATAATATAAAACCATGCATTGACTCTAAATTTTATCCATAAATTTCCAAACCTTTAGTCAAAAACTGAATTTCCTAAAAAAATCAATAATTTAGAAAATACAGAAATTTCATCCAAATTTCTCATGCCTTTCTACGAGGTTATGACCCCCAAAACTCAAATCCAACCTCTTTTAAGAAGTACCCTGATTTGGAAACAAATCTCATGTGTTAAACGTCCAAATTTCAAAAACAAAAGTGGTGAAATTGATTGAAATATCACTTACCTTCAATACTCACAAAATTCCTCGTTCTCAATCATTGATCTACAATCCAATATTCAAAATCCGACACTGATTCTGCTGTTAACAAGCCCAAATCAAAATATGTTAAAGAGAAAGGAGCAAGAAACGAAAAAAAAAGAGGGATACGGTTCACATGTGCGGGTTTCAAAGGAAAAAAAAAAGCTCCTTTGTCAAAGGTTGTCTTTATAAAATAATAATAACAATAATAATGTACTTATCTTCTAAAATTAAAAGAATAGGTTTTTACGACCTCGAATTCCTATTAAGTTAGTTGTTCATCTCAAAGATTCCATCTTTTTTTCAAGTAAGGATCGTAGAGGCCAAGAATTACTGTTTGTGTGAAGTTTCTCTATTTATTTCATCTTTTCCTTGAAGTTGTTTTTTTAAGTGATGACTATTTTATTTCTTCCTAGTCCGCATTATTATATAGAATGTGAGATGTTTTATTTTCTACATGGTATTTATTGGGTTGTATTTACTGCACTATCTCATCATTTTCTGATTAATACGTGAATTTCAACTCATTTTATGTGGTTTTGTAATTTTAATTTTGGTTAAGTTTGCTGGTAAAAATTTTAGGCTGAGCAATCGAATCAATCGGATCGTTCAACCTGGCGTTTCTATCTAGACTTCCCTATGGGTCGTGACAAATGTAATATGTTTCTTATAAAATAGTGTTTGGATTGAGGTTGAGAATACAAGTTTTACTACTCTACCCGACCTACTCTCTTAGGACTTCCTCTCTAAAGAGCATATATAATTTCAATAAATGAAGGCAAGGAAAGTGGCTGAACTCAATATAATTTATGTACTCAGAGGAGAGGAGATTTTAGAAGTTTTTCAACCTACTTTAGGATGATTCTAATGTACTTCTTATAAGATTAAACTCTATTGGAAACAAGATAATGGTAAGATTATAAGAATTAAACCTAAAAACAGAAGATATAGTTGTGTAAGTTTTGACGATTTTGAGTAGAGCAAAATAGATGAGAACGGTGACCTAATTCAAACAACACCTAAAATTTTCCAAACTGTACATAAATCTGGTCACCAAAATCCATCCGAGCTTGACTAATCCCTCCATCTTTTAACCTATATAAACCCTAACAGATCTTCTCCCAAATCAAACCCATAAACACATCATCTCTTCTCCTATCCATCTTTCAGACAGATCTAAATTTTCTTACCAATTCATAAATGGCCTCGGTTAGGTTCTTCGCCGTCGCACTCTTTTTTGCTGCCACATTGTCGAGCATCGGCTCTGGGCTCGCTGCTCGTAATCTCCTCCAAACTTCGCCACCCACCGTTCCAGTGGTGCCAACATTGCCAATTCCGACAGGGATGCCGTCAATTCCGACAGGGCTGCCGCCTTTGCCGTCTATTCCGACAGGGCTGCCGACTTTGCCGTCAATTCCGACAGGGCTGCCGCCTTTGCCGTCCATTCCGACAGGGATGGCTTTCCCTTCCATTCCGAACCTTCCACAGCCTTCATTGCCTAATCCCGCTTCGCTTCCTCCATTGCCAAGCATGCCCACCATCCCAAACCCTATTCCAACAGTAACATTTCCTCCTCTTAACATACCCACTATCCCATCTTCTTTTCCATCTATTCCTTTCTTATCTCCCCCACCTTCAACCACCAGCCCTTAAATTTTTTTCTCTACAGTTCACTATTTGAATGGTGACTTCATAGCCGAGAGATTGTCATTTTAGCTACCATTTGTGTGTGTTTATTCCTTTCTTTTTGTACTATTTATTGATATCTAAGAGGCTCTATGTTATTGTATTTGTATTTTTCATTTAATATTTGTTATTTTCCTTTGTAGAAATCGGTGGACTCCCGATTGAATTTGATGTTATGATGTTTCATTCCTGTTATGCATGGAACATTGGAAGGGTTTTATGATCATTGATAAAAAATAATATTGACTGACAAGATCATATGATACGAATTTCTAATTTTGAAATCAGCGTATTGTTACTATTGTAATTTATGACTGGCTTATAAGACAAACTACATAATAAAAAACATTTGGTTATCGTAGGAAAGCTCATAACTTACATGTTCCCTCACATTTAATTATCTAGAATGATATTTCAAGTTTTCAATACATCTCATTTCTATTTTGTGGAGTCTCTGGTATTTTCCAGTATAATATTGTCCAATTTTAAGCTAAAACTCGAACAAATTTATTTTTGAGGTTAACTTAAAACGTGTTGTACTCGTGGAAATGAGAACTATACTTATAAACCACTCAATTTCTACCATCCCAAGCGACGTATGATTGTGGACTCCCACTAGTATGAGCTGAGCTCTTACAATCATCGTTATTGTCTTCACATGGCACACTGTCACATAATCTTTCTAAGTGAGCCTTTTATTCCAAGTTTTAAAAGAACACCAACTAGAACTCGTCAAGCCGAGCAATAAATCAGTCACATCAGCATTGTAAACGGAGGCCACAAGAGAAGTCTGGGCACTAACATAGCGCAGGTGAGCCGCATCACATAGCGCAATTGGGAGTAGGGTGGTCAAACTAAACGAACCTGTGGGCCCCGTACCAAGGCTTTCAAGTCGGTTCGGTTTTGTTTACAGAAAAATGAATTCGGGAACGGTTGGGTCTTTCAGCGTCGGTTTCGGTTCGGGTTAAGTTAAAACCCGAACTGACACGAAAATAGAAAAGCTTCAATTATTTTTATTCCAACGTTAAGGTTCTGCTGGCCTGCTCTCTTTCACTTCCTAGTTCTTCTCACCCAAAAACGACGGCTTTGCTACAACTTTCTTCACCCTTTGATCCTAAAAAGCCCCTGCTTATGGCTATTATGGGCCAAAATCTATGATGTTTCTCAAAGCTGGTGTATGTTTTATTGTTTTCTGTTTTTTTTTTTTTGTTTGGTTGAACTTTTAATGGACATTCTTGGTAAAGTTAAGGGGCTTTTTAAATTTTATGGGATTTTGGGTATAGTACGTAAGGGGGGCGTTACATATACTATAGATAATTGGATCACATCTGTTATCGTTTCTCGTATCGCGTATTAACTGGTGTAATTGTACTGTGTAAGTAAGTTCTGTCTAAGAGACTGAGTTTTAAGTGAGACTATTTGTGACCCCTTCAGCCTTTCCTAGGAACTTAATTGGAAAGGTAATTATGTCTAAGAGATTGTCCAATACAGTCTTTTCTGGAAATTATTTTGACCAAATACAATTACTTGAAAAGGTAACTTTTTGATTTAATTACTTTTATAGAATGTCAAATACAATTAATTTATTTTAACATTGTTTTTATATTTTTTTTAACGTTTTTCTCACTTATATAATCTTTATTTTTTTATTTTTTTATTGCATTGATGTAAGAATATTATTATAAAATTCTATATATAAGTTATTTTTTTATTTTAGTTAACTTATTATTTTTGTTATTATTATATTTTATACAAAAAATTTTGTTATTATTGATGTAAGAGAATTTCAATACTCTCTCAACTGTTAGTATTATTATAGTCTGTGACTATTAATTTTTTGTCTTCATTGTATTTTATATTTGAAATTCTTTTAACACTTTCTATCTAAATCCTAAAAAAGTAGACAATTTATTTTATTTTTATTTATTTAATAAAACTATTTTATTTATAATGTCATAATATTTGAATAAATTAGTTAGCTGCTCACGGATTGCATATAGTGTAATTACATCTGCAGGTAAGTTGCTCGACAATAGCATCGATGCACGTAATTTTCATGTACCACTCTCATGCTATGCATGCATGAAATTGAATGGACACACGAGATTCCAGTAAGTTCCCACCTGGTACAGTTGCGCACACACAAATTGACGTGCCTCGTAGGCCCGTTACTAGATCACAAACCCGGGCACAAAATTTAACTGTTCAATGTTTTAACGACTTGTCTCTTTTTGCAGGTTTCGATTCACTCATGGACTTCACTTGGGAGCTAACTAAGGAGGATGAGGAGAAGCCTTGCCATGTCGTCCGTTGGAGCATTCGCATGGAGCTTGAAGACAGCCCTATGAGAATTTGTCTTCCCGGGCCTTGAAATTCTAATTTTTATTTTTCAAACTCATTGGCATACATTAGCCTTTTTGTAAGGATTTTATAAACTCCATATCATGCATTAGATTGTGTGGTTAGGTTTAGATGAATGTGGTGGATGTGGGGTTGAAGACAATTCAACTAAATTTTCAAAGCCAAGGAAGAAGACCTCAACAAAATCGAGCCCAAGGAGAGCCTTGGTCCAAAGAATAGCCCACTCCTAAAGGTATATTTTTGCAGGTATATGAGTGGGTTAGAGCATGGATTCATGGCTTGGACGACTCTGGACCGTTGGTGCATTTTTGGCTCGGATACAACACTTGGAGGTCGTCTGGCGCGCGCGCGGGCAGAAGCAGCAGGGCGCGGGCAGCAGTGGCGCGGATCGGTGAGCTGGCAGCAGGCGCGCGCCTACCCGGGTTCCAGCTGTGCGCGAGCTGGCGCGCGCTGATTGGTCTCTCCGCGCGCCCCTCGGATGCAGCTCCTCCTCCACACGATTTTGGCTTGATCAATGGCCTTAATTTCATCCTCAAACCCCCTCCACCTTATGTTGCCTATTTAAGCATGGAATTGGTGATTGTAGGGAACTTTTGGCCAATCAATACACTAATATTTTCCTAAATATCCAAGGTTTTCTTTGGTGTTTTCCTTGGTTCCTTGAACCAAGAGGAGTTAGCCTCCATTGCTAGCCTAGCTTGGGTTGCTAGGTTAGCTCTTATTCATTCCCTCATCTTCTCCCTTGGGAGTTGAAATGAGGAAGAAAATCTCCGGCCTACGGTGGTCGTTTTCCTCACGGAAAACGTGTATCCGGGAGCTTAAACCGTAAGCTCGCTCCCATGATCCACCAATGGTTTTTTTTACTTTTATTGTCTTCGCTTTGCACTCAACATCACCTCTAAATTTCAGCTCCACCATAGCACCCACTTTCACTTTTATTTTATTGTCATTTTTCTTGTTTCTTTGCCTTATATTTTCTTTCCTCTTCTAACATCTATTGTCTTCTCTTACTTTAATTTTCTTTGCATATTTCTTCTCTACAATTATATATATATATTCGGCCCTATCCTTGACATTCTCTTTGTTTATTTCTTGCATTTATTTTAGCATTTTTGTATCTTTAATCTAATATTGTACACTTGCACTCAACCGAGAACAAACCTAGCATTTTTGTGGGTCGTACACTGGCCCCTTTTCTAAGGGACCCCGTGTCACAAATTCATGTCGACAACGTACTGTTAGTATTCGTTGTTGACCTCAAATTGTGCAGCTCTTGTAAACCGAGCACTCCAATTTCCAAATGCATATGCTAGCTATTCAAATATTATAACATTATAAATAAAATGGTTTTTTTAAATAAATAAAAATAAAATAAATTGTCCATTTTTTCAGGATTTAGATAGAAATTGTCAAAAGAATTTCAAATATAAAATACAATGAAGATAAAAAATTAATAGTCACAAACTATAATAATACTAAAAGTTGAGAGAGTATTGAAATTCTCTTACATCAATAATAACAAAAATTATAAGTTAATTAAAATAAATAAACATCAATACAATAAAAAAAATACTAAAAAAAACATTATATAAGTGAGAAAAACGTAAAAATAAAAATAAAAACAATGTTAAAATAAATTAATTGACTTTGACATTCTATAAAAGTAATTAAATCAAAAAGTTAAAACGTGTAGAGTACTGATCAAAATAATTCTCAGGAAAGACTGTATTGGACAATCTCTTAGACAGAATTACCTTTCCAAGTAAGTTCTCAGGAAAGGCTGAAGGGGTAACAAACGGTCCCACTTAAAACTCGGTCTCCTTGACAGAACTTACTTACACAATACAATTACATCACTTAATACACGATACGAGAAACGATAACAGATGTGATCAAATTATCTACGGCATATGTAATGCCCCCCTTACGTACTCTACCCAAAATCTCGTAAAATTTAAAACTTTTATTATCCTTTACTCTTCGTATCAAAATGACATCGTAAAAAAAACATTAAACTTTTTACAGCAAAAATTAATTTGCGAGTGGAAATCTCGAATAAAACTTAATTTGCATGTGGAAATCTCGAATAAAACTTAAACTTAAAAACAATTGTTAAAACGGTAAAACAGGGGTATCAGTAGACTCCTTTAATACCAGTCAACACTTCATTGTCAGAAAATTTAGATAAAAACTTCTTAAAATCAACCGTAACTATCGTAAAACTTCCTAACGGTCATCTATGACTTACAATCTACTTCTCGTGCATAAAAACGGGCAGCATGCCCCCATACTTTTCATTAAACCGAAATCGTACCTATCAAACCATCCATATATTTAAAATTAAACATAACTTTATATCCAAAATTCCTAACTTTTCTATCAAAACATTAAAAACGTTCTAAAATACTTTACAAATTTCTAACTTACATTTATATGCCTAATCACCACCCAAAAAGTCTATACATACCCAAAATACTCATACATCACCCACAGGTCGATATAGCCTTGACAGCTCTCCAAGCACGTCTCCACAGTCATCCTTCATCAACTGCGTCATTCATCGGGCTGTGGTGTGAATTCCTCACCTTGTTCTTCTATATCACCTACACCACAAAGAAATCTATTAGCTACAAGCTCAGTAAATCAACGTAAATGAGAATGCGTGCTATGCATGTGCAGTTCATAAAATCATGCATTCATTTTCATTTTGTTTAATAACGGGAGGTGTCACCGGGGGTTTACTCTCACTAAATAGAGAGGGCTCATCTCGCGGTTAGGCAGCCCTTTCCATCTATCGGGGGGCAAACATGCTCATCCTCTCAAGACAGCCATGTCTGAACCCCACCCCGACATGACCGAGATTACATGCATTCATATCTTTTCATTAGTAATTTCTTTTCATGAAAACGTAATGCAGAAATTCATTTTCATGCTTTTTTAGAAAATGTGATGCATGGGCATGTACGATGCATTAAATGTAAAGAAAGCATAAAAACAATACATAAAACCTAAAAAAAATATTTTATAATCATAAACATTCTAACTACTCATCCAACCTACATTAAAGCAATAAAATCATTAATATATTTAATAACGACAGTTTCATGTGGTGTAGGTCGAATCGGTCAAGCAAATCACGTGGACTTACCTCAGGTCCTTCGCAATTAAGTCTTGGAAATCCTTGATTTTGCTTTGCCAATCAAACAACTTAACAAATATCAATTTAAACATTTAATACACACACAAAAGAATTTTCAGATTTACACTTCAAATTTTTGTCCAATTTCAAACGCTCATAACTTTCTCCCTATAACTCGGAATCGAGTAATTCCAAGTGCTATAGACTCCTCTAAGAGTCCACTTTCTAATGGTTCAATCCATTTACCAATTAAAATTCACTAGCTTTGTCGAATTTCTTCAAAACCGCAATTGCCCTGTTTTGGCATTTTCAAAAATAGTTTTCTCCTTTTTGTAAACCAATGCATAAATCTCCTATACAATCCAATAACAATCCTTAAAACATCTTTTAAACAATTTTAATTCATCAAATCACTAAATTGCAAGAAGAATTCGTAGAGTTTAGGGTTTGGAAACCCACTCCAACCAAATCCTTAAAAACTCAACCATAAACACTACTAAATTCTAACAATTGTATAACTCACAACTAAAACCAACTTACCTTTAATTCTCTACTAAAGGAAGGAGCTAGGGCACTGGAAATCAGCTTTAATGGAAGAGAAGAAGTGGGGAAGAAATCATGGGGGAGAATGAAGATTTAAACCCTTTTAAAGTTAACTTTTCACTTTAGAAGTGCATCAAAATGCCTCACAACTTACTTTTAAATTTTCAAGTGTTGACTTTTTCAACTCAATTCCTTATTACCATTTTTCCACTTTTGTCTTTTGCTTTACCATTTGCTTCTCAACATTAAATTCTTCCTTTAATCTCATACTAATTTTTATCTCATCCAATATAAATTTGTCTATCATTTATGACAATTTATCGTATATTTATTTGGACAAAATATACAAAAGTTTTTAGTGTTATATTCCACCCTCTTTAAACAAAATTTTGTCATAAAAATTTGACTATACAAAAAGTTCTGGATATCTAGTCATCATATCCTGCTGTCTCTCTCATGTGGCTTCCTCTATATCATGGTTCTGTTACAAAACCTTTACCAGTGGAATCTCTTTATTGTGTAGCACCTTGATAGAAGACTCCAGAATCCTTCCTAGCCTTTCCTCATATGTCAGCGTCGGTTGTACCTCGATTTCTCTTGCTTCCACGGATCACGTACACACTTTCTGAGCATGGATACGTGAAATACGTTGTGAATGCTTTCCATCGATGTCGGAAGGTCTAACCAGTACGCCGTCTTTCCAATCCTCTTTACAATAGGGAAGGGTCTCACGTAACGAGGACATAGTTTGCCTTTTCTCCCGAATCTCATAACTCCTTTGAACAAAGAAATCTTCAGAAATATCTCGTCGCCCTCGTTGAATTGCAATTCCCTTCGTCTGTTATCGACGTAGCTTTTCTGACGGCTTTGCACTATCTCTATACGCTGTATGAAAATGGTGATCTTCTCTGTAGTTTGCTGTCGAATATCAAGGCCAATTAAACAAGCTTCGCCAACTTCGTCCCAATAAAGTGGGGATCTGCATTTCCGTCCATATAGCGCTTCATATGGAGCCATACCGATTGTAGCTTGAAAGCTATTATTGTACGAGAACTCGATCAGTGGTAAATACTTACTCCACAAATCTTGAAATTCCAACACAGGCTCTCAGCATATCCTCCAGAATCTGATTTGTTCTTTCTGTCTGTCCATCGGTTTGAAGATGGAACGCTATGATGAAATTCAATTGAGTTCTCATAGCTTTATGCAGACTTTTCTAAAATTTTGAAGTAAACCTCGGATCTCTGTCAGAGACAATCGAAACAGAAACCCTGTGTAGTTTGACAATCTCCTGGACATAAAGCTCTGCAAGCTGATCCATGGAATATATCATCTTGACTGGTAGAAAATGGGCTGACTTTGTCAAACGGTCCACTATAACCCAGATTCCATCGTGTCCTTTCGTAGTTCTGGGCAGTCCTACAAGGAAATCCATTGAAATCTGCTTCCATTTCCATTCGAAATTGACAGGGGTTGTAAAGTTCCTGCTAGCCTTTGGTGCTCTGCTTTGACTAGTTGACAGATTAAACAAGTTTCCACGTACCTAGCAACTTCTCTTTTCATGGTAGGCCAACAGAAGTGCTATTTCAAGTCTCTATACATCTTTGTGCTACCAGGATGTACAGAGAACGTCGATGAATGAGCCTCTGATAAGATCTCTTTCTTTAACTCTTTATCATCAGGCACATAGCATCTGCTTCTGAACTTTAATGTGTCATAGTTTGACTGGTTGAAATCAGACGAATCATTAAATATCATGCTCAATCTGAAGCTTTCACACTCAAGATCTTTCTACTGAGCTTCTCCAATTTTGTAAAGAATTGTCGGTTTTAGCGAAATAGCAGTAAGCATAGCTGACAGTTTCGACACAATCTCTATATTAAACTTGGAAATTTCAGATTGCGGTGATACCGATAACGCTGAAACTGAAAATTGGCTCGTTGTAGGCATTCTGCTCAAGGCATCGGCTACTTTGTTCACTTTTCCTAGGTGGTATTTAATTTCAAAATCATAATCTTTGACAAACTATAACCACATCCTCTGACGCATATTCAGTTCTTTCTACGTAAAAAGGTATTTTAGGCTCCTGTTGTAACGACCTCATTTCCCAGCAAGATATTGTCTGCTCTAGGGATTGGGCCGCAACCCAATATCCTCCCCTCACGGCTTTGTTTGGCGAGAACTTCCCGGAAGGTCACCCAACCTGGAATTGCTCTCGCCGAAGCACTTTTAACTTCGGAGTTCCTATGGGATCCGTTACCAATGGTGCTCCAAAACGCGTCTTGCTATCTTGGGAGGGATCTCTTACATATGTTTCATTTCTACATACTTCCCCAAGCGATGTGGGATTGTGACGACCCCCTCTTTACGACCTGTCACCTTCCGGTTCGCCCGCGCGGACGTACCGCCATCCGAGTTCTGGTTCGTGCAGCCATCGTACATATACTTGCACTTTTGGGTCATCACAATCACCCCCCTCGGGGGCCCAACGAGGCTCATCCTTTCATGATAGCAGGTACTATTCTGATTATGGGCACCGCTGTTTTTACTTTGATGGATACGAGAGCTACGCACTCCTTCATATCGACTGCATGCATGACTAGATTGGGATTAGAGTCTGAGTTAGCTGGGGTCTAGTATAGAGTGATGCTGCCTTCAGGAGAGCTTATGCAGTCAGAACGTATTCTCCAGGGCAACGTCATCTCAGTGGGGGATATTACCCTTTATGCTCGTTTGATAGTTATGAGCATAGAGCGGTATGATCTTATCTTAGGGATGGACTGGCTTGCACAGCACTTCGCCATCATCGACTGTCGATCCGGGATTGTGACCTTTCGACCCCTGGGTAAAGCCGAGTTTTCTTATCAGGCGATGAACCGATTGAGTGGATCGCCTACTTCTTATTCCATGAAGGTCAACGAGCAGTTTAAATGTGCGTGCTCTATTTATTTTGCCTCGGTATTTGATATACAGTTGCTCAGCGGAGTAAAGCCGAGCGACATTCCTATTGTCAGAGAGTTCTCTGAGATTTTCCTTGATGATCTTCCCGGGTTACCGCCGGACCGGGAGATTGAATTCACTATTGATGTCTATCCTAACACCGCGCCAAAGTTTAAAAATCCGTATCGGTTAGCACCAGCCGAGTTGAAAGAGCTGAAGACTCAGCTTGACGAGTTATTAGAGAAGGGTTTTATTCGACCCAGTGTTTCTCCTTGGGACGCGCCCATTTTATTTGTCAAGAAGAAAGACGGGACCCTCAGGATGTGCATCGATTATAGAGAGTTGAACAAATTGACAGTGAAGAATAAGTATCCATTGCCTCGGATCAATGACTTGTTTGATCAGCTACAGGGTGCCCGAGTGTTTTCCAGGATTGACCTACGCTCGGGTTATTATCAGCTGAAGGTCCGGAAGGATGATATTCAGAAAACGACATTCCGAACGAGGTATGGGCATTATGAGTTCCTTGTTATGTCTTTTGGACTTACTAATGCCCCTGCAGCGTTCATGGATTTGATGAACCGTGTCTTCAAGGAGTATCTGGACAAGTTCGTGGTGGTTTTCATCGACGATATCCTGATCTACTCTAAGACGAAAGAAGAACACGAGGACCATCTGAGGATTGTTTTACAGATTCTGAGTCAACGCCAGCTGTATCCAAAGTTTTTGAAGTGCGAGTTTTGGCTAGATAGAGTGAGCTTCATTGGCCATATTATATCGCAGGATGGAGTTTCTGTGGATCCGAGCAAAATTCAGGTGGTCAGAGATTGGCCACAGCCGAAGAACGTACGTGAGGTGCGTGGATTTCTCGGATTAGCTGGTTATTATCGGAAGTTCATAGAGGGATTCTCGAAGATCGCACTTCTTCTTTCACGATTGACTCGGAAGAACGAGAGATTTATATGGTCGGCTGCTTGTGATAGCAGTTTTATGGAATTAAGGCAGAGATTGACCACCGCTTTAGTATTGACGTTACCTGTTGAAGGTGACAAGTATAGTATTTATTGTGATGCGTCTGGAGTTGGACTCGGTTGTGTATTGATGCAGGAGGGGAGAGTTATTGCTTATGCTTCTCGGCAGCTGAAGTCATACGAGCAGAATTACCCTACGCACGACCTTGAGTTAGCAGCTGTGGTCTTCGCACTAAAGATATGGAGACATTATTTATATGGGCAGCCGTGCGAGATATTTTCCGACCACAAGAGCTTGAAGTATCTATTTATGTAGAAGAAGCTGAATATGCGACAGAGATGATAGCTTGAGTTCGTCAAAGATTATGATTTCAATATCAAGTACCATCCAGGAAATGCGAACAAGGTTGCTGATGCTTTGAGTAGAGTGCCTTCTACGAGTCAGCCTTCACTAGCAGCAATGTCAGTTACGCTGCGGTCTAAGATCAAAAGATTTGATGTGGAGATAGTGGCAGAGTTTTCCAGTATGCTTACCAGCATTTCTCTCAGGCCGACTATTCTAGATAGGATACGCGAAGCTCAGCAGAATGATACGGAGTGTGAGGAGCTTCGATCGAGTATGACATCTGGAGACTTATCGGATTTCCATTTATCAGATGATGGTATTTTGAAGTTCAGGCATAGGTGGTACGTGCCTAACGACGAGGATCTGAAGAAGGAGATATTGGCTGAGGCACATTCTTCGGCATATTCTGTGCACCTAGGAAGTACCAAGATGTACCGGGATTTAAAGCAACACTTCTGGTGGCCAAATATGAAGAGAGAGGTTGCCAAGTACGTTGAGACCTGTCTAGTCTTTCAACAGGTAAAGGCAGAGCACCAGAGACCGGCCGGAACATTATTGCCACTGCCGATTCCGGAGTGGAAATGGGAGCAGATCTCCATGGATTTTATTGTGGGACTCCCGAGGACGACGAAGGGCCATGACGGCATATGGGTTATCGTGGACCGATTGACAAAGTCGGCCCACTTCTTATCTGTGAGGATGGCGTCTTCTATGAATCAGCTCGCCGAGCTTTATGTGCAGGAGGTTGTTAGACTTCACGGTGTGCCAGTTTTGATTGTCTCAGACAGAGATCCGAGAATTATATCGAAGTTCTAGAAGAGTCTGCACAAAGCTATGGGGACTCAGCTTAATTTCAGCATGGCATTTCATCCTTAGACTGATGGTCAGACAGAGAGGACGAATCAGATTCTTGAGGATATGCTCAGAGCTTGTGTGCTGGAGTTTCAGGGCTCGTGGAGCCGATATTTGCCTCTGATTGAGTTCTCGTACAACAACAGCTTTCAGGCTACGATTGACATGGCTCCGTATGAGGCGCTGTATGGTCGGAAGTGTAGGTCTCTGTTATATTGGGACGAGGTTGGCGAGGCCAGCATCGTTGGTCCAGAGATTCTACAGCAAACGGAAGAGAGGATTGCCATTATCCGACAGCGTATTGAGGTAGCTCACAGCAGGCAGAAGAGTTATGCAGACACGAGACAGAGAGAGCTAGAGTTCGAAGAAGGTGATGAGGTTTACCTTAAAGTTTCTCCGTTTAAAGGCGTCATGGGATTCAGAAGGAAGGGCAAGTTAAACCATCGCTATGTGAGGCCCTTTCCTATTCTAAAGAGGATCGGGAAGATGGCGTATAGATTAGAGCTTCCGGCTTCTATGGAGGGTATCCACGACATATTTCATGTGTCCATGCTTCGGAAGTATTTGCGTGATCCATCACATGCCGTGGAAGCAACAGAGATCGAGGTACAACCCACCTTGACTTATGAGGAGAGGCCGGTACGTGTTTTGGAATCTTCCATCAAGGTATTGCGCAACAAGGAGATTCTGCTAGTTAAAGTTCTATGGCGGAACCACGAGGTGGCTGGGAGAGACAGCAGGATATGATGTCTAGATATCCTGAGCTATTTGTGTAATTAAATTTTGTGGACAAAATTCTAAATAAGGTGGATGGAATGTAATACCCGGCTTTCCGGGATATTAATATTATATTATATGATGGCATGTTTGTAAATATGTCAAATCAGGTCCATTTTACGAAAAGAAAGTGTCAGTAGAATCCTAATTATTAATAGGAATTTTAAGAAAATTATGAGAATTTTCGGAGTAGTAACGCTTAATTCCGAGTAATTATGTTTCTCGAAATGTAAAGGATGTTGTAGTAAAAATAGTAAACGGGATTTGATTTGCAAACAGACAGTTTTAATAAATCCCAAATAATAAGTTGGACTTATTGGTGAAATAAGGAGATTTGGTAAAACCGAATAGTTAGCCGATTAACGAAACGAAGGACTAAACGAATATAAAATATGTACTAAGGGCAAAATGGTAATTTTACAAACCAAATTTTATATTAAAAACCTTCCTCTCTTCCTCCTTCACCATTTCACGCCAGAACCATTTTCTTTCCTTCCTTCGCGACTCCTCTTTGCCGCCGACGATTCCCCCATTTTCTGACCTCCGTTTTTCTTCCGTTCGTCTTCCGTTCTTCGCGTTTTCTCCTCCAATCGACGCTCTAGGTATGAATCTATAGTTTTAGAGCATTAGTTTCTGATTTTTAGAAAGTTATACGATTAGGGTTTCGTTTAGATTATCGTTGAAAATGTGATTTAGGGTCCGAAATTAATAGGTTTATTGTGATTGATGATATAAAGGACGTATTGAACGTTATTGGACAAAGTTAGAGGGATTTGTCAGAAACGTTAAAAATTGAAGGATTTTCGGGTTTTTTAGGAAAAACTCATTAATTGTGATTTTAAACTATCGAGCGTTAATCGTTGTTTAAATACTTCGATTAGTTAAGATAAAGCTTTAGGAAATTTCCTTAGTTAAGGTTTTGTTGAATTCGGACGATTAGAAGTTTAAACGTGTGCTATTGATAATCGTTGTGTTTTGCCTTAGACAAACAACGCTCGTGGACGGAGCTTGAGCTGCTTTGGACACGAGGTAAGTTTTCGTGATTTTCTCTGGCCGATTGGCCTACACCGTACGTCGAGGTCGTCTCGAGGATTTTGGTGACGTGTTTATTTAATCGCTTTGGTTGGGTAGTTAGGGTTCGATTATTTTATAGGTTGATTGTTGTGTTTTGATGGTATGCTCTGTATGTATGTTTCCTTTATGTCCTATTGAACTGTTCACACATCACGTGTTTTAAAAGAACATAGAAAATGAATTTCTGCACGATGTTTTAAAGAAAATGGTGATGCGGCCTGGAGAGGGGCTATTGATCTATTGTGTAGGCATACAGGGGTCTGTTACAATACCGCATCTATTGCATACTCATACAGTTATAGGTCATGCGAGATGGGGCTCAGGCACGGCTGTACGCGTTGTAAGCGTGTACCCCCCTCTTCTAGCTAGAAAGAGTAGTCCGACCGCTGGATGTGCTCTCTCCGGTTAGGAGGCTGAGATCTCGGTGACACCCACAGAGTAAAGATAAAGAAAATGCTGCACGATTTCTGAACTCATATGCATAGCATGCATTTACATTTACGAGAGCTTGCTGAGATTTTTATCTCATAGGTGTCTGTATGGTGTAGGTGATTTCGACATAGGTGAGGACGAGATCCCTCCACCTGAGGAGTGATGCAGTTGACGGAGGATGACTTGCGGTGGTGTGTTGCGCAGTCGATGCTTACTTGACCCGTGGGGAAGTATGTATAGGTTTTGGGATTATTGGGATCGTCTGGGCTGATGGTTGTATAGATAGAACATTGTAGGATGTTTGGATCTGGTAGTTAATAGATTTATATTTTGATGTTTTAAACGTTTTGAAATTTGTTATAACTGTTTTTATAAGCTGCTTGGAAAGTATAGTTTTAAACTTATCCACGCAGTTCATTTTCACAAATGTATCTGGTTTAATTTAGGTTCGAGTCGGTTTTGAGTGGTATTTCGGAGTAAATATGAGTATTGAGCAGTTTATGTCAAATGGAGATGGATAGAAATTGTTGATGTGCAGGGAATGGTTTAACTCAAGGAGTTTTTCTCTCTGGAATGTCGGATTCCACAGAGCTACTTAGAAAAAAATATAGAAGAGAAGAAAGAAGAAGAAAGGAGTGGCGACGGGTCGCGGGAGTGAGGGGCGACTGGTCGCCTCTCCTTGTTTTGATGCCGCGACTGATCGCTGCACAGAGGGGCGACTGATCGCCCCTGCTGATTGGTGCATCAGCGATCGATCTCCAGAAATTATGGGGATCGATCGCCCCTCCTGTTGTTGCCCTCGGCGATCGATCTCCTGAAATATGGAGATCGATCGCCCCTAATGTTTTTGGCAGCCTTGACGTTTCTGCCCTCCCCTTTAATTGAATTGTTTTAATTATTTTTACTTTAATTATTTTGCTTAAAATTGTTTTAAGGTTAGTGGTTTTGTTTTAAATGGTTAAAACATAGATTTCAATTCTGATTTTGGTTTAAATTCCGCCTAGAGTTTATTTAAAATATAGGGATAAAAAAATAATATTTATGGGAAATTGGGTACAGTATTAGGGTCGTGACACCTGTGATCTGAAAATACTTCGCACTGTTGTCCATACAAATAATGCCTCTATATTTTCAATGCGAAAGCGACTGCTGCTCGTTCCAGATCGTGAGCCAGGTAGTTCTGTTCATACGGCTTTAATTGTCGAGAAGCTTATGCAATAACTTTTCCCCTCTTGCATCAGTACGCATCCCAACCCGGTCTTGGATGCATCACAGTAAATACTGAACTTTTCACCTTCAACAAGTAATGTTAAGACCGGAGTTGAAGTCAACTTCAGTTTTAACTGTCTAAAACTTTCTTCACAGTCTGTTTACCAAGCAAACTTCACATTCTTTCTTGTCAATCTGGATAAAGGCACTGCAATGCTTGAAAATCCATTGATGAATTTCCGATAATACCCGACAAATCCAAGAAAACCACGTATTTCTCCAACATTTCTTGGTTGTTGCCAGTCTTTGACAGCTTGTATTTTGGTCGGATCAACAGAAATTTCGTCTTTTGAAACAACGTGCCCTAGAAAATTTACTCAGTCCAGCCAAAATTCACATTTTGAAAGCTTTGTGTACAACTTGTGTTGCCTCAGAGTTGATAGAATAATCCTCAAGTGCTTCATATGATCATCTTCTGTCCGTGAATAGACCAAGATGTCATCGATAAAGACAATGAAAAACTTGTCTAAATATTCCCTGAAAACGCAGTTCATCAAATCCATGAAGGTTGCAGGCACATTTGTAAGTCCGAAGGACATTACCAGGAATTCGTAATGTCCATATATAGTGCGAAATGCAGTCTTCAGAACATCTTCGGCTCTAAGTTTTAGCTGATAGTAACCCGAGCGTAGGTCAATCTTTGAGAAAACCAGGGTACCTTGCAGTTGGTCAAACAAGTCATCTATCCGAGGCAGTGGATACTTGTTCTTAATCGTCAGCTTGTTCAATTCTCTGTAATCGATGCACATTTGGAGTGTCCCATCCTTTTTCTTCACAAACAGAACAGGAGCACCCCATGAAGAAAAACTAGGTCGTGCAAAAACCTTTACTCACCAACTCCTCAATCTGAGATTTTAGCTCTTTCAATTCCGTAGGCGCGAGTCTATACAGATTCTTTGACACAGGCTCAGCTCTTGGATATACATCAATAACAAACTCAATTTCTCGTTCAAGAGGCAAACCTGGAAGATCGTCGGGAAAAACTTCCAGAAACTCTTGAACAACCGAAACATCATTTAACTTCACCTCGCTGAGAATCCGAGTATCAATTATACTAGCCAAATGAACTAAGCATCCATCTTTAAACTTCTCCCGGGCCATCATATAATAAGAAACAAGAGTCTTCCTGGCCCTTTTTATCGCCTAGAATGTGAACCTTTCTTTACCCGGAGGCTGGAAAGTCACTATCCCCGATCTGCAATCAATGGTAGCATGATGGCGGGATAACCAATTCATTCCCAAGATAATGTGATATGCCTATGAGACCTATCCGTCGATCACAAACCGAGGTAAGTATTTTAACCAATCTCTCATCTAACTGGTTTGTGTATTTTTTAGGGAAAGTCCATCTTAAAGCATGGATTAGGAGCTTATTGTCAAGAGGGCATGACACGCACGAGATGAGGCGAGTATCAGTGAGATGCGCACGAACTGGAAGAAAGGCGCGCACGACCGAAAGAAGTTGTGAGCACGAACTAGATGGAAGAGGCATTTTGTCAAACACTTGGCGTGCACAAAGGAAGGCAGCAGCATGCACAAAACCAGTTAGCATCTCGCAAGAACCGATCAACATCTTTCATAAACCGATCAGCATCTTGCAAGAACCGGTTAGCAGGAGAGAAACTCATCAGGCGCACTTACATACCTTCATCAGGCACGCGCAGCATCCGCACCGTGATTAGCGTGCCGATGTGGCCGAAGCAAAGACGCTCCAACGGCAACTTTCTATTACAACGACTACATTTTATTTTTCTTTCTTGTTTTCTTCATCGATTGGTTTCCGAGTCTTTATAAACACTTTTAGAACACTTGGTAAGCCCCTTTGGATCAATAGAAATTTCGTTGAAGTTTGATCTTCAGTTTTACAGAGAGGTTCGTCAAACCTGCTCCCCGTCGGTGCGTAGTACCAGATTCACCGGAGCCTACCCTTTCAATGCGTCATATCTGAAGGGTTCTCCGTCGAAGGATGCCAAGTTCAGTGCGTAATATCTGAACTGGATCTTTTGGTCCATAACACTCGAAGGTGTATCATTTTCGTCCATCGGTGCGCAATATCCGATCGGCTCGTTTGTGGTTCATTCTTCATCCATTCACTCCATCGGCATATTTTGAGTAATATACACCAGGTTACACTCATACCCATTTCCATTTCATCGTTCATTCATTTCTTTTGTTCTCTATTCTCTGGTTTTGAGGTGTTTTCAGTTGAACTCGGGAACACATGGTTGTCTGATCATTTTAATCGCTTCCGCATGTACCTTATCATGTTGAGCGAGAGATCACACGGGTCAAAGGTGTGTCATAATGTCATAATCTTTCATATCCATTATAATCAAGCTGGCATAAAAGGTATTATTTCCTACTGAAATAATATTGCCTTGAACTACTTGATCTGAGTGTAAATGTTCTCCTGATGGTAACATCACACTATAAAAGTAACCAGTTGAACTGGGCAACAAGTTAACTCTAACTACGCAAGTAGTTGAAACAAACGAATGCATAACACTTGTATCAATTAACGTAAACGCAACTACACCAGCAACTAAAATTGTACCTATGATAACTGAATGCTGCACTCCACTTTCCTCCTCATCTGACTCGATAAAAGCAAAGATCCTCGACATAACCATTTTCTGATCTCTGTCGGTTGGTCTCTGCTTAGTTTCGGGTAATCTTTAACAAAATGGCATGTCTCTCTGCATCGAAAATAGCGATCTGTACCTATTCTACACTCGCCAGAATGCTCCTTCTGGCACTTAGGACACAAGGGTTTCTGAGCAATTCCCTGTATCTATTTCCTTTGCCCTGGTCATTCTTTCCCTGATACGGCCTTTTAACACCTCTCTGTTGCTGGTGTTGTCTTTTTGGCTGCTAACCCCTGTTCTGAGACTGAATTTCTCTGAAGAAACCTCTTGCAGGCTCCCTCGGTTTAACTATTTTTGTCTCAGCCTCTTCAACTTCTAAGGCCTTGGCCACGATATTTGAATAGGGGAAATCCAGTGTACCTGATATCTTCACACTTTTGTAGATCTCGGGCTTCAAACCCTAAACAAACTGGTGAACTTTGTTGTCGTTGCTGCTGACCAGATCAACCGCAAACCTCAATAAAGCCTCAAACCGTCAGACATATTCTTCCACGGAGCCAATCTGTCGCAACTATGAAAACTCCACCAACTTGCACAGTGCGACTGAAATACTTGTCATAGAATACCGTTTGGAATCTCTCCCAGGTCATCACCGTCACATTAGTAGTGGCCTTGATGGTGTACCACCAAAACCTTGCATCCCGTGCGAACTGAAATGTGGCACAAGTGACTTTCTTCTCGTCAGAAACCTTAGCGTATCCAAGCATATCTTCTATAGTTCGAATCCACTCCTTTGCAGAAGTGGGATCCTGTCCTTTTGGTCTTCTCGGTTCATAAATCTCTCTAGTTGTTGAGATTGACGTTCCAAATGCTGAGACTATCGATCGAGCAACTCAATCAGTCGATCGATAGTGTGGTCCCTCTCCTTTCCACCTCTGACCATTTTTGCTAACCCTATACAAATTTATAACAATCTTCGAAAACAAATCTAAAACTTATAAACATACTTACAATTGAGGAAGCATGACCATGTAGTGGTTTGTGCTATCGGACAGTCTACAGGAACGATTTTCAAACCCAGAGCTCTCTGATACCATATCTGTAACGCCCCCCTTACGTACTCTACCCAAAATCCAGTAAAATTTAAAACTTTTATTATCCTTTACTCTTCATATCAAAATGGCATCGTAAAAAAAAAACATTAAACTTTTTACAGCAGAAAATAAATTGTGAGTGGAAATCTCGAATAAAACTTAATTTGCATGTGGAAATCTCGAATACAACTTAAACTTAAAAACAATTGTTAAAATGGTAAAACAGGGGTATCGGTCGACCCCTTTAATACCGATCGACACTTCATTGTCAAAACACTTAGATAAAAACTTCTTAAAATCAACCGTAACTACCATAAAACTTCCTAACGGTCACCTATGACTTACAATCTACTTCTCGTGCATAAAAACAGGCAGCATGCCCCCATACTTTTCATTAAACCGAAATCGTACCTATCAAACCATCCTTATATTCAAAACTAAACATAACTTTATATCCAAAATTCCTAACTTTTTTATCAAAACATTAAAAACGTTCTAAAATACTTTACAAGTTTCTAAGTTACATTTATATGCCTAATCACCACCCAAAAAGTTTATACATACCCAAAATACTCATACATCGCCCACGGGTTGATATAGCCCTGACAGCCCCCCAAGCACGTCTCCACAGTCATCCTCCATCAACTGCGTCATTCATCGGGCTGTGGTGTGAATTTCTCACCTTGTTCTTCTATATCACCTAAACCACAAAGACACCTATGAGCTACAAACTCAGTAAATCGGTAAATTTATTTTCAATGGATCAGAATTTAAAAGAAAGGTTTCTTCATTTCTTTTGATGGAACAATGGAGGGAGAGACTGAAAGAGATGGATAGAAAGTCAAGAAGAAACAGAGAGTTTTTGACGTTTGATTCGTATTCGTGACGTCCCAATCTACAAGTTTTGTTAAGGTTTTTCGAGATTTCTAACGACTTTACTAATTTCAAGTATGTTCCCAAGAGCATTGATCCTACTCATAGGTAAGACAACCGTCGTCGAGATATGAATTTCTTTATTGTATTGTATATGTATTATGGTTTTCAAATTTCTTATTTTGTGAGTTATCACATATAAAATCCAAGATGTCATGTTTAATAGAATGTCAAATTTATACTATATGTACACTATGTTTACACATTTATTTTATGCATGCATCATATTTCATTTCATTTTGTATATAGGACGAACATTTGTTTTAGTTTGGAGCATTATTTAGCCCATTTGGTTTTTGTACATCTTTTGCTGAATGAAAGTGTCATGTCAGTATGTGCGATGTGGTATTCAGACAACAATGATGTCGTTGTTGACTTAAATTATGTTTAAGTCTAACAATATTTTTGATAATGTGTTGTTTTAAGAAGTGTAATTTGATTAAGTTAAATATTTGAGATTAATGAATTATGTTGATAAGATTAATAAGTTGATTTATAAATTAAATATTGACCTTATTATATTTTTCTCTAAGCATTTAAGTGGAAATGCCCTTTGAAAGGGTATTTTAGTTGTTTAACAAGTCTAGTTAAGTGTTCAGGGTGTGATAGCAAAACAGGGCTAAAACTGATGAAGTATTGCATATCCACCGAAGTAGAAGAAAAGACTTCCACAGCTAGCTAAACGACAAAGTCTACATCTGCCGCTGGCAGAGTCTTCCTAAGACTTATACCGCTAGCTAAACGACAAATTATACTTCTACCGCTGGCAGTCTTCCAAAGTTTACTTTTACCGCTGGTATTTTCAAAGGCACTTCTACCGCTGAACAGTAACTTCAAAAAACTTCCTGTAACGACCCCGTTTCCCATCAAGATATTGTCCGCTCTAGGGATTGGGTCGTAGCCCAATATCCTCTCATCACGGCTTTGTTTGGCGAGAACTTCCCAAAAGGTCACCCAACTTGGAATTGCTCTCGCCAAAGCACTTTTAACTTCGGAGTTATTATGGGATCCGTTGTCAATTGTGCTCCAAAATGCGTCTTGCTATGTTGGGAGGGATCTCTTACATATGTTTCATTTCCATGTACTTCCCCAAGCGATGTGAGATTGTGACAACCCCCTCTTTACGATCCGAGATTCGCCTATACTCAAGTCCGGGATTCGCCTACACTCAGCTTAGGTCCCAAGGTTTGCCCCGCAATCGTACACATATGTTCACATTCGGGTCATCACAATCACCCCCCCTCGGGGCCCAACGTCATCGTTGGCCACATTTCCGGTTGGGTACAAGCTCTGCTACCATTTGTAACGACCCCGTTTCCCAGCAAGATATTGTCCGCTCTAGGGATTTGGTCGTAGCCCAATATCCTCCCCTCACGGCTTTGTTTAGCGAGAACTTCCCGAAAGATCACTCAACCTGGAATTGCTCTCGCCAAAGCACTTTTAACTTCGGAGTTCTTATGGGATCCGTTGTCAATTGTGCTCCAAAACGCGTCTTGCTATGTTGGGAGGGATTTTTTACATATGTTTCATTTCCATGTACTTCCCCAAGCGATGTGGGATTGTGACAACCTCTTCTTTACGACCCGGGATTCGCCTATACTCGAGTCCAGGATTCGCCTACACTCGGCTTAGGTCCCGAGGTTTGCCCCACAACCCGAGGTTTGCCCCGCAGTCGTACACATACCGTTCACATTCGGGTCATCACAATCACTCCCCTCGGGGGCCCAACGTCCTTGTTGGCCATATTTCTGGTTGGGTACAAGCTCTGATACCATTTGTAACGACCCCGTTTCCCAGCAAGATAGCCCTTGCCAAAGCACTTTTAACTTCGGAGTTCTTATGGGATCCGTTGCCAATTGTGCTCCAAAACGCGTCTTGCTATGTTGTGAGGGATCTCTTACATATGTTTCATTTCCATGTACTTCCCCAAGCGATGTGGGATTGTGACAACCCCCTCTTTACGACTCGGATGCGCCTATACTCGAGTCCGGATTCGCCTCGGAGTTCTTATGGGATCCGTTGCCAATTGTGCTCCAAAACGCGTCTTGCTATGTTGTGAGGGATCTCTTACATATGTTTCATTTCCATGTACTTCCCCAAGCGATGTGGGATTGTGACAACCCCCTCTTTACGACTCGGGATTCGCCTATACTCGAGTCCGGGATTCGCCTACACTCGGCTTAGGTCCCGAGGTTTGCCCTGCAACCCAAGGTTTGCCCCGCAGTCGTACACATACGTTCACATTCGGGTCATCACACTTCCACTGGTGGTATTTCAAAGGAGACTTCTACCGCTGAACAGTAATTTTTGAAGACATCCACCGCTGGAATTTCAAAGACAACATCCACTGCTGGTTTTCAAAGGCAACGTCTACCGGTGAACAGTATCTTCTGCCTGCATAACAAAGAATTACATCTACCTACAGAGGAAAGTGACGTTGACCACCTACATCCACCGCTGAACAGTATCTTCCGCCAGAAATTTAAAAGACTGCGAAGCGATAGCGATACTCATCTAGAGCCTTATTTCCAGATCATTAATGGCGAAGAACGAAAGCGACTCCAGAACGCAACAGCTAGCTATCTATGTACGGATGCTTCTCCAACGGTCATAAATTTCCATATTCAGATAAGGAGAATTCAAGAATTAGAGCCAATAATAAACAGAGTATAAAGAAGAGAAAAGAAGCTCGGAAGAACGACTTTTGCTGAAATTCTCTCTGAACCCTAATACGCAAAAAGACTTTGTGATACTCTGTTATTCTTCCTACACCTCTCATCAATTTAACTGGAGACTTGATATTTATGAGAGTGTAGTCTGTGCAGTAAATCTCTATTCAAATTTGTAAAACCTTAAAGGCAGTGGATTGACGCCCGTGAAGTTCAATCCTGAATTGTAAGGCTGTAGATCGACGACCGTGAAGCTCGATCTGGAATGCTCGTTGAGGAGAAGTTAAGGATCTTCAAGGGGGAAACCTTGAAGCGTGGATGTAGGCAGGTTTTGGCCGAACCACGTAAAAACTCTCGGTGTTGTTTTTCTTTCTCTCTCTCTGTTTATTTGAATCAGTAAGCAATTAATTGAAAATTTGTTTATTACACTTAGTAAAAGAGATTAAGAAATTTCTAATTCACCCCCCCTCTTAGACAATAACGATCCTACAGTCGTGTCCTTGGTTTTAAATCTTTAAACCTAGGCATAGTCTTTTCTTTTATTATTACGTTTGATACGCCTTGACTATTCTTCGAATAGTCGTTCTTTTTCTTGCGCCTTTATGAGCATACGATGTGTAGAGGTCCATGAGTCAACTTATTTTCAATGGGCTATTTTCTACAAAAGAAAATGACGGAGCAACTATTTTATATATAGTTACCTCTATATATATATATGCCAACGTTTTTTAGATTTGCTCCACTGACGACTCGTGCGATTGCTTTTTAAAATGAATAAAAGAGTTTTATTAAATGTAAATCCATGTATTACATTTTTATTACTAACTCATTGTTTTAAAATAAAATGATAAAATTAGTTTTTTCATGCATCGAGTATAGGGGAAACTAGGCCAAACCATAGGTTCAAACATAACATCCTAGATAGAGTGATAATATATATCTAATAAATTGGGCGAAATGAAAATAATATGACAAAGGCTCTAACAAAAATAAAATAAAATACTAAGAATCTAATCACACTAAAATGAAATCCTCAAAGTGCAATAAAGCTAAGAAAATAAAACGTCGTGCCTACTCCTGTGCTAGTAGCTGATAATACTGGTAACTAAAACCTGAAAATTTGCTGTTAGGATGAGTCGACTAAATTCACAAGGGATAAAGTTTTATATTTAGCATTAAAGAAGAAAAAATGTTTGAACATGTCAAGTATAAATTAGAAGAAAAAATGTTTGAACATGTCAAGTATAAATTATTTTATAAATGATGAGAACCATGTGTAAATCAAATCTAATACCATTCAACAAAGCAGAATAGAAACTCAGGAATGCCTTTGAATCAAGTATGAAGAACTTGACCTCAATCGAATCTTGCCGATAGAATCAAAGTTATCAAACAAAGAGTTTGAATCAAACCAAACTTATTGGCTAAACCAAAGTTATCAAGATCTCTCAAGTTTTAACTTGAAAAAGTTCTAGTTAGTCATAAAGATTTTAGAAAAAATTCTCACAAAAAGAAACATAAGTTTTACTCAAAAATCAATCATAATTTAGAGTTTCATCTCTTGTGTTTAAATCACTAAAACAAATATTAAAAATAATCAAAATAATTTTAAAAATTTTAAAAATTTTTAAAATAGTATAGAAAATATTCTAGAGTTAAAGAAACTTAACTAATATATAAAAATAGGAAAAAAATTATTACAATATGAAAATAGAAATGTGACAGCCCGAAACCAAACCCGATTGGGGCCCGAGATCGGAGCCGTCACTCCGGGACAGTTATCAAAAAACGGTGACTATTTTTTTTTTTTAAAAACAGGACAGTCAGAAGAAACAGTGAACAGAATATTTACAAACTTTAAAACTTCGCAGAGAGAGAGTTCTCTGGTGTCGAAATCAAACAGGGGAAAAACAGTTAACACCGAACTACAGGGTAAACAACAGAAGGAGATCAGAATCCATGAAACAAAATCAGAAAAATATATTAATTGTTGGACCACATTAATGAACGACAGATGAAAACAGGAAGCAGAGCACTTTAAGCATTTAAATTTGAAGACATACTTAAAATCGGAGTTCAGATTAAATGACAGAAGAATAACAGAACAAAAGCCAGGAGGTTGGAAGCGGGAAGGAATGAAAACAGTCTTCGGGATATGATAAGACAGAAATGAACAGTGATCGGAAGATGAAGTTGTGAACAGTGACCGGAAGATGAAGTTGTGAACAGTGACCGGAAGATGAAGTTGTGAACAGTGACCGGAAGATGAAGTTGTGAACAGTGACCGGAAGATGAAGTTGTGAACAGTGACCGGAAGATGAAGTTGTGAACAGTGACCGGAAGATGAAGTTGTGAACAGTGACCGGAAGATGAAGTTGTGAACAGGGACCAGAAGATGAAGTTGTGAACAGGGACCGGAAGATGAAGTTATGAACAGTGACCGGAAGATGTAAACAAAAACAACAACGGTAGATGTGATTTTAAAGCAACGGAAGATGCAATCGGAAGACATAGTTTTAAAGGCAAAATTTGTCAACATTTAACAGAAAGAGAAACAAACAGAGAGCATAAAAACATAAACGTTTCAAACCTTCAAAACCGATTCGAAATATGATTTTTCAAACATAACAGTAAACCACGGCAGAAACTTAAGAAAATCAAATTACATGGATAGCTCTAAAACCAGAAACAATCCATGCACAGGCCAACAGAAAAATATTCCAAACAATTCCAGAATACTTCAGAACGTAATTCAACTGTCAAATACAGAGGTTTTGAATATCAATACAGACTTCCAAAAGTTCTACAGAAACTTGACATACATTTCAAATTCACCAAAACAGAAGTTTTAAAACAAAACACAAAGTCTATACAGGACTCGACTTAACTTTCAAAAATACACGCTCACAGGAATACATCTTGTCTGACTGCAGCAACCAAACCCCCATGAGCTCAATCCGCCAACTTCCCAAACTCATCAGCTTGAGGCACAAAATCCTCATCTGGAGGATCCATACCTACAACAGGGAGTTCAACTATGAGCCTAGAGCTCAGTAAGAACATACTAGAATGCAGCGATGCATATGCTGTGCATGAACATTTTTAAATACATGAATATTACATTACATTACATTTCACTGGACAGGAAGGTATAAGTGGGAAGAAGAGCTGGCGCAACAGGAGTACATGCCACAACAGGACATAACAGGAGTACATGACAGGATGCCAGTCCTCGTCCACACTTAACCATACATTACATTACAAATTTTAACTTTCATTACTTCAAATCTGGTGCTCAAAAACATTTACATGATTTTTCCAGAAAACTTGTATGCATGAACAGAATATGGTGCAAAACTTAACATGTACAGGAGACAAAATAAAGACAGACATGATACAGAACAGGATTTACTCAAAACTTAACCTGCAACCTAACTACCCAAACCAAAACCTCGTACCTCCGTGCTGTAGGGCCTTAAGGGCCAACATATACGCATGAACTTACCTGTGGTCCAAAATGCAGCAAGCTTGAACGCACGAGCACTGTGGTTTACGAACCTTAGACCGAAAAGCAGGAGGAAAATCAGAGAAGGAAGAAACTCCTTGCGTTGGTTTTCTTCAATCGCAAGAGAGAAGCAGAGAGGAAAATGAGAGAGAGCAGAGAAGGAAATGTCTCACGTAGGAGGAAGAGAAGGAAATGGGATACATGGCTTGTCTTCTTCCACAAGTTTGCCAAGTGTCAATCATCCATTTGATTTCTCCCACCAACCTTAATTTCTTCCTAATTTGCCCTTCCATTGGTTTTTAACTAAAACATTATTTAGTTAATCGATTCGGTCTCACGAATCACCCTCGTTCGATTAAACACATCGACAATTTTATTAAAACAATCATTGCATTAATATCGGAGAAATTCCGCTTACATATTCGGGGAATTATTACATAGGCAAAATGCCGGGTGTTACATTCCACCCACCTTAACAGAAATTTTGTCCTCAAAATTTGCCTATGCAAAGAGGTCAGGATATTGGGCCTTAACATCTTCTTGTCTTTCCCATGTGGCTTCTTCCACACCATGATTGCGCCATAAAACTTTCACCAACGGGACTACTCTGTTGCGCAATACTTTGAGTGACATATCCAATATCTGTATAGGCCTTTCTTCATATGTCAGCGTCGGCATGATATCAAAATCCACCTGTTTCACGATCTGAGTTGGATCTCGTACACATTTTCTCAGCATCGAAACATGGAAGACATTGTGAACTCCATCCATTGACGCTGGTAGTTGCAGTCTGTAGGCCATGTTCCCAATCCTCTTCAAAATGGGAAAAGGCCCAATAAACCTTGGGCTTAGCTTCCCTTTCTTGCCAAACCTCATCACACCTTTGAAAGGTGACACCTTCAGAAACACCTCATCACCCTCAGCAAACTCTAAATCTCTTCTCCGATGGTCTGCATAGCTCTTCTGTCAACTTTGTGCAGCTTGGATTCTTTGCTTGATTACCGTTATTACCCCAGACATCTGTTGTAGTATCTCGGGGCCGATAAGCTTGTTTTCCCCAACTTCATCCCAACACAATGGGGATCTACACTTTCTGCCATAAAGTGCTTCATATGGAGCCATGCCGATGGTAGCCTGATAGCTATTGTTGTAGGCAAACTCCACAAGTGGCAAATATCTACTCCAAGGAGCATGGAATTCAAGCACGCACGCCCTTAACATATCTTCCAATGTTTGAATCGTTCTCTCAGATTGTCCATCCGTCTGTGGATGAAATGCCGTGCTGAAATCCAACTTCGTGCCCAAAGAGTTTTGCAAACTTTTCCAAAACCTGGAAGTGAATCTGGGATCACGGTCTGAGACGATCGACACAGGAACACCATGCAGTTTAATAATCTCGCTAATATACAATCCTGCATACTGATCCATGGAGTACGTCGTCTTCACAGGTAGAAAGTGGGCCGACTTAGTCAATCTGTCCACTATGACCCATATGCTATTATGGCCTTTAGCTGTCCTTGGAAGGCCAACAACAAAGTCCATCGTGATGTTCTCCCACTTCCATTCGGGAATCGGAAGAGGCTGAAGCGTTCCACTTGGTCGTTGATGTTCAGCTTTGACCTGTTGACATATCAGACAAGACTCCACATACTTGGCCACTTCATTCTTCATATTCGGCCACCAGAAGTGAAGTTTCAAGTCTTGATACATCTTCGTGCTTCCAGGATGCACAGAGAAAGAAGATGAATGGGCTTCCGACAAGATATGCTTCCGTAGCTCTTCGTCTTTCAGAACATACCATCTGTTTTTGAACTTTAGAATTCCATCTCCCGAATAACTGAAATCGGAAGAAGCTATTGGTACCTTGCCCACCATATCAGCCATCTCCTTTGAATTGGTCTTCTGGGCCTCCTTAATTCGGTCCAAGACGGAGGGTCGTAGTGTTAAGTCTGCTAGTATGGCCGATAGCCTAGAAACTATCTCCATATCAAACTTCTGTATCTCCGTCCTCAAAGGCATTGATACGGCCGACATAACTGGTTGCACAGTAGTTGGCATCCTGCTCAGTGCATCAGCTACCACATTAGCTTTACCAAGGTGATATTTGATCTCAATGTCATAGTCTTTCACAAATTCGAGCCACCGTCGTTGCCTCATGTTTAACTCTTTCTGGGTAAATATGTACTTCAAGCTTTTGTGATCCGAAAACACTTCACATGATTGCCCATACAAGTGGTGTCTCCATACTTTCAGCTCAAATACAACTGCCGCTAACTCAAGGTCGTGAGTAGGGTAGTTTTGTTCATGGTTCTTCAATTGTCTGGATGCATATGCTACAACTTTCCCTTCTTGCATTAATACACATCCCAGGCCAATTTTTGACGCATCACAATATACGCTGAACTTGCCGTCTTCAACTGGCAACACTAACAGAGGAGCAGTGGTTAATTTCTGCTTAAGTGTCTGAAAGCTTACCTCACATGCTTCAGACCACCTGAACTTGATGTCCTTCCTTGTTAAGCTGGTCATAGGTTTTGCTATCACAGAAAATCCCTTGATGAATTTCCTGTAATAACCAGCTAGTCCGATAAAGCTTCGTACTTCGCTGGCATTCCTTGGTTTTGGCCAATCTTTTACGGCCACAATCTTGGCCGGGTCCACAGATACTCCTTCAGCAGACACCACGTGGCCTAGGAAATTAATCTTGTTCAACCAGAATTCACACTTTGATAGTTTGGCAAACAATTGATGCTGTTTTAGAGTCGACAGCACAATAGCCAAGTGCTCTTTATGCTCCTCTTCAGTCCGAGAATAAACCAGGATGTCGTCGATGAAGACGATTATGAATTTGTCCAAGAATTCCTGGAATACCCTATTCATCAAGTCCATAAATGCCGCGGGGGCATTAGTCAACCTGAACGACATCACTAAGAACTCGTAGTGCCCGTACCGGGTCCTGAAGGCGGTCTTTGGAATATCATCTGCTCTAACCTTCAACTGGTAATAACCGGAGCGCAAGTCAATCTTAGAAAATACCCGAGCTCCTTGTAGCTGGTCAAATAAATCGTCAATTCTAGGCAACGGGTACTTATTCTTGATAGTCAACTTGTTCAGCTCACGGTAGTCAATACACATCCGTAGGGACCCATCCTTCTTCTTGACGAACAAGACGGGAGCGCCCCACGGAGAGAAACTAGGGCGCACAAAGCCCTTGTCCACCAACTCCTTTAGCTGAGTCTTCAACTCCCTCAGCTCAATTGGCGCCATACGGTACGGATTCTTCGACACCGGTTCAGCACCAGGATACACGTCGATCTCAAACTCTATCTCACGATCCGGTGGCAATCCCGGTAGGTCATCTAAGAAAACCTCTGAGAAGTTTCGAACTATTGGAATATTTTGAAGTTCCATATCACCTTGTCTTTGAACGTTCACCACGTGAGCCAGAAATCCGATGCATCCTGACTTCATCAGCCGTTGGGCTTTCAAGGAAGATATAACAGACGTACCACGTTTCTGTGGTACCGCCTGATAGGAGAACTCTACTTTGTTCGGGCGTTTAAATAGCACACTCCCGGACCTGCAGTTGATGGTGGCATGATGTCTAAATAGCCAGTCCATCCCCAGAATAACGTCGTATCCTTTCATACCAATAACGATAAGATTGGCATACAACTTCTGGTCTCCAATTGACACCATATCACCCTGCACCATCTGCTCAGAGTGCATAAACTCCCCAGATGGCAGCATAATGGTGAAGGGCTGATCCGACGGAAATACTCTTAACCTCTCCTTATCTACGAAGTCCCTGGCCACAAACGAATGTGTGGCCCCCGTATCTAACAGGGTATATGCGGTTGCATCACATATTGGAATCATACCAGTAATTGCCGTATGCTGAGCTGCATCATCATCATCACAAACACTCTCGGCACGGCTTGACCTGTTCTGGTGTCGGGCATCGGGCAGTCCCGAACGTGATGGCCTCCTTTGTCACATCGGAAACATTGGCCAGTAAAGAGCCTGCACTCTCCCGTATGGTTTCTCTGGCAGCGCGGGCATACAGGAAGTTGAGGAGCTCCCATAGGTCTTTTCCCTTTGTCCTGATAAATGGCAACTTCATTAGGTCTCTTAACACCTCTATTTTGTTGCTGTTGTGGTTGCCCAAATTGACTCTTTTGTTGTTGTTGTTGCCGAGGGGCATCCTGCATGATTCTCTTTGATGTATATCTCTGAGACTTTGCCTCTAAGGCTTCCAACTGATAAGCCTTAGCTACAACCTTTGAGTTCCCCCATATGTAATCCCTCGTAAGAGGTCCATCTTCAAACCCTGGATAAATTGATGCACCTTATTTTCGTCGGTGGCCACCAGGTGAGGTGCATAACGGGATAGTGAATCGAATTTCTGAACATACTCAGCCACCGTTCCAAATTGTCGCAGTCGAGAGAATTCCAGCATCTTCTCCTTCCTCATGCTGCGATCAAAGTACTTCTCGTAGAAGAGTGTTTTAAATCCCTCCCAGCTTAATGCCACATTGGTTGACTGCACTGTATCCCACCAAAATCCAGCACTTTTGGTGAGATTAAACGAGGCACATATCACTTTCTTATTTTTCTCCACCTCTGCATAATTCAACATACGTTCAATCTGCCGAATCCATTCTTCGGCATGAGTAGGATCTGTTGATAATCCATCGAACATCGGCGGTTGGAGACGCCGTAATCTCTCTCCACTAGTGTCACGTGGAGCATTCGCATGATTATTGTTGTTTCCATTGCCCTCCCTCGCAATCAAATGCTCGATCATGCGAGATTGAGTGCCGGCCAACTCGGTTAGACGGTTGAGGGCGTCGCCTCTGTCGTTTGCATCGCCTTGATTCCCTCTCACCATTTTTACTAAACCCTATAAACAGAATAACCTAACTTAGTAAACAGAACTTTTACAGAAATTTGTAAACACTTACAGTTGGTGAAGCGACCTCACGTGGCGGATTGCGCAGTCAGACATTTCACATAATCGATTTTAAAACCGTGTCGCTCTGATACCATTACTGTGACAGCCCGAAACCAAACCCGATTGGGGCTCGAGATCGGAGCCGTCACTCCGGGACAGTTATCAGAAAACGGTGACTATTTTTTTTTTAAAAAACAGGACAGTCAGAAGAAACAGTGAACAGAATATTTACAAACTTTAAAACTTCGCAGAGAGAGAGTTCTCTGGTGTCAAAATCAAACAGGGGAAAAACAGTTAACACCAAACTACAGGATAAACAACAGAAGGAGATCAGAATCCTTGGAACAAAATCAGAAAAATATATTAATTGTTGGACCACATAAATGAACGACAGATGAAAACAGGAAGCAGAGCACTTTAAGCATTTAAATTTGAAGACATACTTAAAATCGGAGTTCAGATTAAATGACAGAAGAATAACAGAACAAAAGCCAGGAGGTTGGAAGCGGGAAGGAATGAAAACAGTCTTCGGGATATGATAAGACAAAAATGAACAGTGATCGGAAGATGAAGTTGTGAACAGTGACCGGAAGATGAAGTTGTGAACAGTGACCGGAAGATGAAGTTGTGAACAGTGACCGGAAGATGAAGTTGTGAACAGTGACCGGAAGATGAAGTTGTGAACAGTGACCGGAAGATGAAGTTGTGAACAGTGACCGGAAGATGAAGTTGTGAACAGTGACCGGAAGATGAAGTTGTGAACAGGGACCGGAAGATGAAGTTGTGAACAGGGACCGGAAGATGAAGTTATGAACAGGACCGGAAGATGAAGTTATGAACAGTGACCGGAAGATGTAACAAAAACAACAACGGTAGATGTGATTTTAAAGCAACGGAAGATGCAATCGGAAGACATAGTTTTTAAAGGCAAAATTTGTCAACATTTAACAGAAAGAGAAACAAACAGAGAGCATAAAAAATAAACGTTTCAAACCTTCAAACCGATTCGAAATATGATTTTTCAAACATAACAGTAAACCACGGCAGAAACTTAAGAAAATCAAATTACATGGATAGCTCTAAAACCAGAAACAATCCATGCACAGGCCAACAGAAAAATATTCCAAACAATTCCAGGAATACTTCAGAACGTAATTCAACTGTCAAATACAGAGGTTTGAATATCAATACAGACTTCCAAAAGTTCTACAGAAACTGACATACATTTCAAATTCACCAAAACAGAAGTTTTTAAAACAAACACAAAGTCTATACAGGACTCGACTGAACTTTCAAAAATACACGCTCACAGGAATACATCTTGTCTGACTGCAGCAACCAAACCCCCATGAGCTCAATCCGCCAACTTCCCAAACTCATCAGCTTGAGGCAAAAAATCCTCATCTGGAGGATCTATACCTACAACAGGGAGTTCAACTATGAGCCTAGAGCTCAGTAAGAACATACTAGAATGCAGCGATGCATATGCTGTGCATGAACATTTTTAAATACATGAATATTACATTACATTACATTTCACTGAACAGGAAGGTATAAGTGGGAAGAAGAGCTGGCGCAACAGGAGTACATGCCACAACAGGACATAACAGGAGTACATGACAGGATGCCAGTCCTCGTCCACACTTAACCATACATTACATTACAGGTTTTAACTTTCATTACTTCAAATCTGGTGCTCAAAAACATTTACATGATTTTTCCAGAAAACTTGTATGCATGAACAGAATATGGTGCAAAACTTAACATGTACAGGAGACAAAATAAAGACAGACATGATACAGAACAGGATTTACTCAAAACTTAACCTGCAACCTAACTACCCAAACCAAGACCTAGTACCTCCGTGCTGTAGGGCCTTAAGGGCCAACATATACGCATGAACTTACCTGTGGTCCAAAATGCAGCAAGCTTGAACGCACGAGCACTGTGGTTTACGAACCTTAGACCGAAAAGCAGGAGGAAAATCAGAGAAGGAAGAAACTCCTTGCGTTGGTTTTCTTCAATCGCAAGAGAGAAGCAGAGAGGAAAATGAGAGAGAGCAGAGAGGGAAATGTCTCACGTAGGAGGAAGAGAAGGAAATGGGATACATGGCTTGTCTTCTTCCACAAGTTTGCCAAGTGTCAATCATCCATTTGATTTCTCCCACCAACCTTAATTTCTTCCTAATTTGCCCTTCCATTGGTTTTTAACTAAAACATTATTTAGTTAATCGATTCGGTCTCACGAATCACCCTCGTTTGATTAAACACATCGACAATTTTATTAAAATAATCATTGCATTAATATCGGAGAAATTCTGCTTACATATTCGGGGAATTATTACATAGGCAAAATGCCGGGTGTTACAAGAAAGTAGTTGCTGCGAATAATGCTCGCAAGAGGGCACTCGCGCGCGGGTGCAAAGAGCACGCACGCGGGAGACTTGTCGAGTGGGCTCACGGGGCGGACGCTGGGCTCTCGTGGGCAGACTGTGCGTGCTTTGTTGAGCTCTCGTGGTCGTGGGCAGACTTGTCGAACACTGGCAGGCTGTGTGCGGTGCCTACTTGCATTCCATACACGCAATGTTTCTTTTGAATCTCCATGACTATGTAGGTTTTTCTCCATTGGATCTCCTTTAACTTCTATTGGATCATAGTTCTTGACTTTGAGATCTGTTGCACCATGGTTCGTATCAACAAATTTGAGTATGCTACATACATAAAATAGGTGTTATCAAAAACTGAAAAATTTTAGTGAAATGGGAGCCACTCATAGACTCCAAACACACCATGCTATATATACATATAAAATAATAATAATTGTAACGACCCCTCATCCCAGCAAGATATTGTCCGCTCCGGGGATTGGGCCGCATCCCAATATCCTCCCATCACGGCTTTGTTTGGCGAGAGCACTTCCCGGAAGGTCACCCAACCTGGAATTACTCTCGCCGAAGCCCTCTTAACTTCGGAGTTCTTATGGGATCCGTTGTTAATTGAGCTTCAAAACGCGTCTTGCTATGTTGAGAGGGATCTCTTTACATATGTTTCATTTCCATGTACTTCCCCAAGCGATGTGGGTTCGTAACGGCTCCTCCTTCAACGGTAGAACCCTCCGGCCTAGGTCAGCCCCAGGATCCGCAGAGCTTTACCCACCTCCGGCCCAGGTCAGCCCCAGGATCCGCGAAGAATGGGTGGTCCCATAACATGCGTTGAAAGACGGGTCATCACAATCACCCCCCCTCGTGGGCCCAACGTCCTCGTTGGCCACATTTTCGGTTGGGTACAGGCTCTGATACCATTTGTAACGACCCCTCATCCCAGCAAGATATTGTCCGCTCCGGGGATTGGGCTGCAGCCCAATATCTTCCCCTCACGGCTTTGTTTGGCGAGAGCATTTCCCGGAAGGTCACCCAACCTGGAATTACTCTCGCCGAAGCCCTCTTAACTTCGGAGTTCTTATGGGATCTGTTGTCAATTGAGCTCCAAAACGCGTCTTGCTATGTTGAGAGGGATCTATTTACGTATGTTTCATTTCCATGTACTTCCCCAAGCGATGTGGGTTCGTAACGGCCCCTCCTTCAACGGTAGAACCCTCCGGCCCAGGTCAGCCCCAGGATCCGCGGAGCTTTACCCACCTCCGGCCCAGGTCAGCCCCAGGATCCGCGGAGAATGGGTGGTCCCGTAACATGCGTTGAAAGACGGGTCGTCACAATAACAATATTGGGCTACTACTAAGGCACAAACGACTCTAATTAGATCAAGTGTTTTGCATCTTAAGACATGAAATGTACAACTGTTCTATTATTCTAGTTCGCAAAAAAATACATCATCCAACAAATATATGTGTGCAACAAAATGGGACTCCCACTTGGGTCGATCAAAAATTTGATCAATAGAAATAGATGTACATGCTCAAATAAAAATGTCCAGTTAAGCACGTATATATATAATATAAAAATCAACATATCATAAAAACATGACATGTCATCAAATATGAGAACATGTCTCAAAATAAGTTTTCATGAAACAATAAAATGTTGTACATAGAAATGGACTTCTACCTCAATCGAGTATGCCACTGCCAAAGCCATAAAATCCAAGAAGTCCAATAAGTATTTAAGTCTTGGTACCTAGTTACAATACCACCACAAGTACCAATTTAGGAATGTCATGCTATTATATGTCTCACATTCAAAATAAAAATAACCCCAAGAAACAAATGGCTTAAAAACCCAAATTGGCCCAAAAAGGGGTCTTGAGCCACAGCTTAACGTCGAAACCTCTAACGCTTGACATGGTTTTTTTTTTTTTGTTTTTGGCTTATTTTGTCGGTTTCTTCATAATTTCCGAGACCATGATTATCAAACTAAGTTCATAACATATAAAACCATGCATTGACTCTAAACTTCATCCATAAATTTTAAACCTTTAGTCATAAACTAAATTTCCTAAAAAAATCAATAATTTAGAAAATACAGAAATTTCATCCAAATTTCTCATGCCTTTCTACGAGGTTATGACCCCCAAAACACAAATCCAACCTCTTTTAAGAAGTACCCTGATTTGAAAACAAATCCCATGCGTTAAACGTCCAAATTTCAAAAAAAAAAAAGTGGTGAAATTGATTGAAATATCACTTACCTTCAGTACTCACAAAATTCCTCATTCTCAATCATTGATCTACACTCCAATTATTCAAAATCCGAGATTGATTCTGCTGTTAACAATCCCAAATCAAAATATGTTAAAGAGAAAGGAGCAAGAAATGAGTAAAAAAGAGAGATACAGTTCACATGGGTGGGTTTCAAGGGAAAAAAAAGAAAGCTCGTGTTGTCAAATGTTGTCTTTATAAAATAATAATAATAATAATAATAATAATAATAATAATATAATAAAATAAAAATAACCCCAAGAAACAATGGCTTAAAAACCCAAATTGGCCCAAAAAGGGGTCTTGAGCCACAGCTTAACGTCGAAACCTCTAACGCTTGACATGGTTTTTTTTTTTTTGTTTTTGGCTTATTTTGTCGGTTTCTTCATAATTTCCGAGACCATGATTATCAAACTAAGTTCATAACATATAAAACCATGCATTGACTCTAAACTTCATCCATAAATTTTAAACCTTTAGTCATAAACTAAATTTCCTAAAAAAATCAATAATTTAGAAAATACAGAAATTTCATCCAAATTTCTCATGCCTTTCTACGAGGTTATGACCCCCAAAACACAAATCCAACCTCTTTTAAGAAGTACCCTGATTTGAAAACAAATCCCATGCGTTAAACGTCCAAATTTCAAAAAAAAAAAAGTGGTGAAATTGATTGAAATATCACTTACCTTCAGTACTCACAAAATTCCTCATTCTCAATCATTGATCTACACTCCAATTATTCAAAATCCGAGATTGATTCTGCTGTTAACAATCCCAAATCAAAATATGTTAAAGAGAAAGGAGCAAGAAATGAGTAAAAAAGAGAGATACAGTTCACATGGGTGGGTTTCAAGGGAAAAAAAAGAAAGCTCGTGTTGTCAAATGTTGTCTTTATAAAATAATAATAATAATAATAATAATAATAATAATAATAATAATAATAATAATAATAATAATAATGTTCTTATCTTTTAAAATTAAAAGAATAGGTTGTTTTTACGGTCTCGAATCCCTATTAAGTTAGTTGTTCATCTCAAAAATTCCCTCTTTTTTTTTCAAGTAAGGATCGTGGAGGCCAAGAATACCGTGTGAAGTTTCTCCATTTATTTCATCTTTTCCTTAAAGTGTTTATTTATTTTTAGTGAAGACTATTTTATTTTTTCCTAGTCTGCATTATCATATTAAATGTGAGATGTTTTATTTTTGCACACTATTTATTGGGTTGTATTTACTGTACTATCTCATCATTTTCTGATTAATATGTGAATTTCAATCAATTTCATGTGGTTTTGTAATTTTAATTTTGATTAAGTTTTTTGGAAAAAATTTTAGGCTGAGCGATCGAATGAATCAGATCGTTCAACCTGGCGTTTCTATCTATACTTGCCTATGGGTAGTGACAATTGTAAAATGTTTCTTATGAAATAGTGTGTGTGGATTGAAGTTTACATTTCACACATCATTTTATACGGATGGACAATGTGAAAGGAATAATTCACCGTTCAGAGAATACAAGTTTTACTACTCAACCCTAGCTACTCTATTAGGACTTCCACTCTAAAGAGCATATATAATTTCAATAAATGAAGGCAAGGAAAGTGGCTGAACTCAATATAATTTATGTACTCAGAAGAGAGGAGATTTTAGAAGTTTTTCAACCTACTTTAGGATGATTCTAATGTACTTCTTATAAGATTAAACTCTATTGGAAACAAGATAATGGTAAGATTATAAGAATTAAACCTAAAAACAGAAGATATAGTTGTGCAAGTTTTGACGATTTTGAGTAGAGCAAAATAGATGAGAACGGTGACCTAATTCAAACAACACCTAAAATTTTCCAAACTGTACATAAATCTGGTCACCAAAATCCATCCGAGCTTGACTAATCCCTCCATCTTTTAACCTATATAAACCCCAACAGATCTTCTCCCAAATCAAACCCATAAACACATCATCTCTTCTCCTATCCATCTTTCACAGAGATCTAAATTTTCTTACCAATTCATAAATGGCCTCGGTTAGGTTCTTCGCCGTCGCACTCTTTTTTGCTGCCACATTGTCGAGCATCGGCTCTGGGCTCGCTGCTCGTAATCTCCTCCAAACTCCGCCACCCACCGTTCCAGTGGTGCCAACATTGCCAATTCCGACAGGGCTGCCGTCTTTTCCGTCAATTCCGACAGGGCTGCCGCCTTTGCCGTCCATTCCGACAGGGATGGCTTTCCCTTCCATTCCGAACCTTCCACAGCCTTCATTGCCTAATCCCGCTTCGCTTCCTCCATTGCCAAGCATGCCCACCATCCCAAGCTCTATTCCAACAGTAACATTTCCTCCTCTTAACATACCCACTATCCCATCTTCTTTCCCATCTATTCCTTTCTTATCTCCCCCACCTTCAACCACTAGCCCTTGAGTCCTTGTTTGTTCTTCAACAACTAGCCCTTGAGCAGTTTACTATTTGCATGGTGACTTCATAGCGGGGAGGCTGCCATTTTAGCTTTAATTTACGTGTTTTTTTTATCATATTTATTGTCATCTATGCGGTTCTATATTATTGTATTTGTGTTTTTCAACTAATATTTGTTATTTCCTTAGTAGAAAAGGGTGGATTCAAGCTTTTATAATATTCCATTCTTGTTATGGTATGGAATATTTGAAGGGTTTATGATCATTGATAAACAGAATATTGACGAGCAAGATCATATGATACGAAATTCTGATTTCAAAATTATTGTTAATAAATGTAATGTTTAATTGGCTAAGCTTACAAGACAAACTTCATGATAAAAGAGATTGGGTTGTCCTTAGAAAGTTTTTAAATTTCATGTTCTAATTTACATAATATGTCTTGTTTTCAATACAACTCTTCCTAATCTTTCCAACTTTTTCTTTTTATTCTCAAATTTTAAGAAAATTAAGTGAGATTCGGTCGTGATAAGACGTGTGTCTCGTAAAGATGTTGAAGATTTTGTCCTTTCATTTTCGATACGTCGTGTGTTGTTAATTAAAACCATGAGAATTAATCAAAATGATGAATAGAGAAGAAATTCAAACACAATGTTTTACGTCGTTTTGACAAATCTATCTCTATCAGGAATGTATATTCAAGAATCAAAAAGAAAAATAAGAATTTCACTAATGTTGTAACATCGAACGCAATATTTTATCAGAATATAAAAAAAATTCTCTCTTGAGTCAACCACTCTAATTTTTTCTCTATGACTTTTTTTTTTCTTCTGTTTATCCACTCAATTTTCCGCTCACTCACCCACCCATTTACAGCAAATAATAAATGATACAATTGAACGAGGAAATAAAATCTTCGACTAAAAACAAAAAAGAGAAACCAAAACTGACTAACCAATTTATTACATCACGTCCCTAGAGTCAATTTCAACGTGCATATCAATTCTTTTTACTAGTCTTTGCATATGAATTTAAAGCTTAAATTGTTTTGATAAATAGTTTAATCATTTATATCATATTTTATTGCATTGCAAATTAAACAAAATTTATAATTCAATTACGTTCTGAAATTAATACAATCTAAAAGTGAGAGAGGTTTGATTTGGTCACACAATAAATATTATATGACAAATAACTTCTTTCTCTTGTAACACGTGAAACATTAATAAAATTATATAAAGATTAAATAAAAAAATTATCAGAAGATATTTAGAGTATACGTTGTTGGAAAGTCATTTATTTCTTTATGTATTTGTCTATATTCAATTATTAATATTTATTGTAATTATTACTTATTTTCCTAAATTTTAAAATTTGATCTCGATACCTTTAACTTTATTTGGTAAAAGAATAATAATGTGTTTATCTTCTAATTTGTTTATTACTCTTAGTAAAATTGATTCCTTAGAGATACTAGTGGAAAAAAAATATAAATTTTTATATTTTTATTGGAATTTATAGTTTTATTTAATAATAAAATAAATATTTTTAATTAGAATTAAATTTTTTGCATAATTTAATATATTTTTTTAAGAAATATTTAATAATTAGGCTCACCTACTCTTCAACTCCTGATTTCATCAACTATCGTTGGTTTGTGTGAAGAACAATAGAAGCTAGTTTTGCAAAGAGTTTGGTCAACAATTAATTCATCTTTAATATTTTTTGTTATGCCTAATTAAATTTATTAATAAATTACATATATATTGTTTACTAAATATAATATGAAATTAAATTACAATGAATAAATATGGATTAGTTGAAAGTGAGACAATGAAATAGAGAGATGAATGATGGGTAGGGTAGGCACGTGCTTGAATGGGTAGTGCAAATTGTTAAAGTAGGTGGCACCATTAGAATTTTATGGGCCTGTTTTTTTATTTTATTTTAAAATTAACGTTACTATTTTAAATTATTTTATGTGCTAATTGTACGTTTAAATTAATTTTAAAAAAATAGTTTAATTCTTCTAATTTTTAATTCTTTTTATTTACAATAATTTTTTTTAGATTTAGAGGTTAAATAAATTTCTTGAACTTGTCTTTCAATAAATTGTTTTGCTTAAATAGCTTAGAAGATTAATAATTTTTTAAAATTAATTTGATTAAATTGTTTTAATTTTATTAATCCAAAATTAAAACTAGAAATTGAACAAATTTGTTTTATTTAATTATAATTATAAAATGTGTTAGGATGAAGGAGCACAGACGACGAGGAGGCTGTAGGAGGGGAAGCTGAGTTTGGTGATACACGAGCATTGGAGGGTAGTTGTTGAGCTGCCACCGTCTTCTGCATTTATATACCAAGCCGGACGCCATTTCTCCTCCATCCATTCATCCTACCACTCCTGATCAGCTCCGTCACTGTTCAAACTCACTCTGACTCACACATCCTCCATACCCGTTACCTTAAATCTTACGGTATCGCCTTATGGCTCCGACTACGCCGCTCGCTGCTTTTTCCGATGAGAAACTGCTGAATCAGAAATTTGTCAGGGACGAAGACGAGCGCCCTAAGGTCGCCTACAATCAATTCAGCGATGAGATACCCATCATCTCCCTTGCTGGAATTGACGAGGTCGATGGCCGGAGGGCCGATATTTGCCGGAAGATTGTTGACGCTTGCGAGGATTGGGGTGTTTTCCAGGTGATTGATCATGGCGTCGATGCGAAACTGATTTCCGAAATGACTCGTCTCGCTAGAGAGTTCTTCGCTTTACCCTCAGAGGAGAAGCTCCGATTTGACATGTCCGGCGGCAAGAAGGGGGGGTTCATCGTCTCCAGCCACCTACAGGTAAATTGATTTATAAAACTCTCATTGTAAATGTAGAAAAAGATCTAGATCATGGAACTAGTGAAGATTGTGATAATTTTGGTTGATTTTCCAGGGAGAAGCAGTTCAAGATTGGCGCGAAATTGTGACTTACTTCTCATACCCAATCCGGCACCGTGATTACTCGAGATGGCCGAACAAGCCGGAGGGATGGGTGGAAGTGGCGAAACAATACAGCGAGGATTTGATGGGGCTAGCGTGCAAGCTCTTGGAGGTGTTATCGGAAGCCATGGGGTTAGAGAAAGAAGCTCTGACCAAAGCTTGCGTCGATATGGACCAGAAGGTGGTGGTAAATTACTACCCGAAATGCCCCCAGCCGGACCTTACCCTCGGACTGAAGCGTCACACTGATCCAGGTACTATCACCCTCTTACTCCAAGATCAGGTGGGTGGGCTTCAGGCCACCCGCGACGGCGGAAAGTCGTGGATCACCGTCCAACCTGTCGATGGAGCATTTGTTGTCAATCTCGGCGATCATGGCCATGTAAGTGAACATCGTCAGTATTCAATACCCTTCGTTAATGGCATTTGACTGAAATTTAATCATCCATCAGCTGATGACAGAAATGAAAATTGGCAGAAACAGAGAAAATTATACCCACTAAACCTGATTATTTCTTCTAATACGAATTCATATTCATCTTTTTCGATTTTCCAGTATCTTAGCAATGGGAGATTCAAAAATGCGGATCATCAAGCAGTGGTGAACTCAAACTACAGCAGATTGTCGATAGCCACATTCCAGAACCCAGCGCCAGAGGCTACTGTCTACCCACTGGCAGTGAGGGAGGGAGAGAAGCCTGTGCTAGACGAACCCATGACCTTTTCAGAGATGTACAGGAGGAAGATGAGCAAGGACCTTGAGCTTGCCAGGCTGAAGAAGCTCGCCAAAGAGCAGGAACTGAAAGTGCAGCTCGATAAAACTAAGCTTGAATCCAAATCCAACGACGAGATCTTTGCTTAGAGGAGTTTAACTAATTTACTTATCGTCTGTACCTTGCCTATTTTTTTCATTACTGTCTGTTTATGAACTCTTGTAACACTCTTTTGGGGACTTTCTTCAAACACATGGTGTGCGAATGAGTAATAATAATTCAAAATTGTTGCGTAAGGAGATGGTAAAGATCTGTTGACAATTTGAGTGCAAACTCAGCCATTGATGGCGGCCAAGAGTAGCAAACTTATCCTGAACTCTATCAAAAGCCCATAGCCATTTCCCAGACCATTGCTTCGACGTAGATCATGTTCATCTTCTTTGTAAGATTTGTTGTTTAAAATTGGCATTTGAATATTAAAAATAAAATCTTTGATTTGTCTTTTAATTAATTTAGAAAAGTCAAACTGTTGAAGAGTTGCACCGAGAGGAAAGATGGCTTATTCGTAAGTTTTGCAAGCGTTTATTCAGCCAATTGTTTTTAGAAAGATCGCCCTCTTTGTTCGGAAGCCATCTTTCTCTAGAAAATATCTATATCTTTCGTGTTATTATGAGGTTAAATTTGAAGTAAAATTTTAATAATTTGATGGTTTATTAAGACATTGTTCCGCTTCATCCACTAGCCTGTCTCAAACCCAGTCGCAGGTCGGGCTTGGAATTTTGTTTGCTCGATTCTCGTCCAACATGAGCCTCTTAGCTAGGGGTGAGCGCCATCCGGGTCAGTCCAGTTCCAAGACGGAACGCGGTACGGCCAATTCCTCCCAACAAATTTTGATTTTTTTTTTAATTATAAAAAAATAAAAATAAATTGAAAGAATTAAAAATAAAATAAACATTTATTAATCTAACTATCTATGATTAAAATTAAATCTAACTCAATCCAACTATTTATGATTAAAATGAAATTTAAAAAACTCAATTCAATATCCAACTATAAACTATCTAATATACAAACTAAATCCAACTATCTAACATTAAAACGAAATCGAAAAAACTAAATTCAACATTCAAAATAAATCCAACAATCTAACATACAAAGTAAATTCAACTATCCAACATTAAAATGAAATCTAAGAAACTAAATCCAAGATTCAAATTAATCCAACTACTTTAAAAATACAAACTAAATAGCAAATTCAACTAAATAGTCAATTTCATTCCAACTTTTAAGCAATCAATTTCAAACCCTTAAAGATAAACATTAAAATGAAGTCTATAATTGCAGTCAGGTCCATATCAAGTCATCAATGTGTCATCTTCTAGAAAATTTTCATCGGTAGCAGAATCTGTAAAATAAAAATATTGAGGACATTACTTAATCATTAGAGATAAACATGTAAAATAAATAAATATTAGAATGTTCAAACATTCTTCTATTGCCGTGATAGTACTATCTTCAAAATCATCATCAATGACATTAGAAATTTTAAAATGATTGAATGTTTTGAGCCAACTTTGAGAGCATATAAGAGCTTCAACATTTTGGGGGGTAGAGAACTGCGAAAGACATGAAGAACATTACCACCACAACTAAAAACACATTCTGACGTCACCATAGAAATTGAAATGATCCATATATCTTTCACAATTGCACTAAAAAATCAATACTTATCGAAGTTCCTCTTCAACCAAAAAAATATGTCAACACTGTTTGAAAAATTCTCTAATTTCTCAGACAAATATTGATCAATCTCTGACATATTACTTTCACCATTTCTCTTAGAAGAATTTCCACCAAAGATGTAACACCCGAAAAATTCTTACAACGCGCGTAGCCTTAGATAGGTTATGTTACGTAGTAAAATTAGAGTGAAAACTTGGAAGAGGAATTTGAGAGAAAATAAAATTATAAGGTAATTGTTTAATAAATAATTGCTTTAAGTAATTTAAAAGAAAAGTGAATAAATTTGGTTACCTAATTGGTTAATTAATTTATGTTCGAGTATTTCCAGTGGAGAACTTAAGTTGGGTACAGGGTGAGGGTCAATTTACGAAAATTTATAATTTAAGGACGGGATTTAACGGAATTTTGGGGAGGACAAAATGGTAATGTTATTGTTATTAATGTTATTATTATTATTATTATTATTAAAAATAAAAATAAAAACAAAACAACAGAATGGCCGAAGCCATTCTGTTGTTCGCGAACGCCGAAGGCAGGGGAGAGGAGAACGGAGAGGGGAGAGACGAGCGACATCCCTCCGACGACAACCACCGACGATTCTGACCTTCTTCGGCCAGGCGACGGCGACGAGCGGATTTCGATTGTCTCCGCGCACTAACCAAGCGGTAAGTCCCCTTTTGTGCCCTGTTTTGCTTCTGTTCAAGGCCGACTGTGACGAGCCAGATTTGGCTCCGATCACCGGCCGATTTTGGTCACCTCCGGCGTGGGTTTGTCGACCCTTGGACCGGCTTTGTTTGCCTGGCCGTGGAGAGCTCTATTTAGGCGAAATTCAGCAATCCCGAATTGGGGCATTTTCGGGTTTTGTGTGTGTAGCCTTGGAATTTTGATTATTTTAGGCTAATTGGGTGTGAGGGTGATTGATTGGTGAGGAAATGGATGGAAATTGATGAAAAACCGAGTTGGGGGAAATTTCCGGGTGAAGGGCAATTCGGGTTTTTGGATATTTGACATAGCTACGGTCGTTTGTTTTAAAATTCCTTTTGGCAGGTTAAAATAGGTTATTAGAAGAGTACGTGGCCGCTGGAATCGTTCGATTCCGATATCCGATGCGAAAGTGCACATTTGAAGTTTCGGGTCGGTTTTTACCGAACCCAAATTAGTCGCCCATTAGTTAGGTTTTAGTTGGATTAGATTAGAAATAGTAGTTTGAGAGTAATTGGTGAATGTAGGTTTAATTTTAATGAAGTTTGAATATTTGTCGTAGGTCGAGCCGTAGGTGGATAGGGAACCGAGCATCCTCAGCGAGATAGGACGCCAGGTAAGTAGTGGATTGCTTGTGTTTTACCTTCGGGCCTACACCATGGAACGGTAGGGCATTATTTGTTTGTTTGCTTATTTGGTTGTTTTGTTTCGTGTTGCGTGTCATTGTTTTGTTTCGTGTTGTATTGCATATCTTTGTTGAAACATGCATCATGAGTTATAGTACGCTACGCTAGAGATGAGTAGTTGCATTGTTTGGCATTGTGAGTAGAGAGGGAAGATTATGAGCGCACGTGTACCTCCATATGGGGACCCACGTGGCAGCAGTGAGGGCACGTGTACCGCCCTACGGGGACCCACGTGGTAGCAGTGAGCGCACGTGTACCGCCCTACGGGGACCCACGTGGCAGCAGTGAGTATACGTGTACCGCCCTACGAGGACCCACGTGGTAGGGGTGGGCACGAGCCGGTTCGGTCTGGTCCCGAGCCGGGACCGAACCGGCCCGAACAGGTTCGGGATTTTTTCCCCAGAACCTGGACCGGTCCAGTCCGGTCCAGGATTGGGATCAAACTTGGACCGCACCCGAAATCCCGGTCCGGTCCCGATTTCGCCCGGCCTTTTTTTTTTTTTTTCTGAAAAAATTCAATTGGGAGAAAATGTTACACACTCCAGAACCTGAAAATTAATACATTAAAATGCATGGTAACAAGCTAAATAATACTATGATAATAACATTGAAAAGCTATCTTGTAAATAAATAATATTATCGTAAAAAATAAATTTAATACTTTAGTAATAAGTAACAAAGCTAAATAATACTATAATAGTAACAACAAGCTAAATAATACCATGGTAATAATATACTCAGTAGCCTCAATGCACGAACTTTCCTGCAAAAAAATATGGGAGGAATTGAAGTTGAAAATTACACTTCCACTGTCTGAACTCTGAAGGGTGTTTCTCAGTCGTGGGTAGAGAGAGACTGATAGAGACAAACTATTGGAAAGATTATATATTAATAAAAATCCAATGTTGAATAAACAAAGCAGTATATTTATCCCACATGATACATCAATTCCTCAATACCCGGTAAACCATCTCATGCAGAGATGATGAGGTTTCCAATTAGACAGACACAACACATTATCTACAGAATAATTCTACATGAAATAGACAACATGTGCAATGAAATGAAGCAGACTTGGAAAATCAAAGTAAAAACACACAGTTCAATTAACATTGTCCAGATTATAGAGATAGAATACTACGCTAATAAATACAAACTAAGAAACTAAAGTTAATATCCAAATGTATAATATCCAAGTACTTCAAAATTTAAAAATACAAGCAAAATAATAAATTGAAGTACATAGTAAAATTCATCACAGTAACCAAGCTATCAATCATCGATATCAATTATCAAGTCATCGATATGTCATCTTGTACTTCTAGAAAATTATCATCGGAAGTGTCAATGTCAACGACATCTGCAAAATGACAAATTAAAGACATTATTTAATACTTAATTTAGAGATACACTTGTAAAACTAAAAAATATTATAATGTTCGAACCTTCTTGTATTGGTGTCAATGTCGTAGTACTACTATCTTGTAAATTATCTAGAGAAACTTTAAAAGGATTGAAAGTTTTGATCCAACTCTGTGAGCATATGAGAGCTTCAACACTTTGTGGGCTTAGAGAACTACGAAAAGCGTCAAGAACTCGACCTTCACAACTAAAAGCAGACTCTGACGCCACCGTAGAAATTGGAATGATCAATATATCTTTGACAATGGCACTCAAAATTAGATACTTCTCGGAGTGTCTCTTCCACCACGATAAAATGTCATAACTATCTTGAACAATCTCTAACTTCTCAGACAAATATAAATCAATCTCTGTCTCAGTAGTTTCATCCCCCATCTCAGAAGAATTGTTCGGATCATAAAACATGGAGTACACTGCACTTGAACGAGCTTCCGCCAAAAAACCCTTTGACTTTGGAGACCTTTGTTGTCTACTACTACTAGGAGGCTGGTCTTCATTAGTTGTATCACTTTTATATTCTGTATACAACCTTTGAATTACATTCTCTACTTGCTTTACGTATTCTGCAGCTCTTTTACTTCCAAAGAAAATGTTTAAACAATGCCGTAGAAATTTTGTTTTGCAGCTTGGATCAAGAACAAGTGCAACATAGGCAAACATGTTTATTTTTTCGAAAGATCCCCAATATTTGTCAAATTTTTTAATCATCTCATTGGTCATTCTCCTCAGCATTATATTCTCACTTCTACCATAGTTCTCAATGGCAATCTTCAAATTGCATACTTCTCATACATACATATTTGTTGTAATATGCAAAGAAGCAGAAACATGAAGTGTCATTTTATAGAATGTTTCTAAGAATTTAATAAATTCTCGAATGCATCCCCAATCTTCCATTGTTGGTGCACCTTCTACTCCCATTTCTTTTACAGAAGAGTTTTCAGTCTGTGCAAGTTTTTCAAATGCTGCTTCAAACTTCTCAGCGTTTGCCAGCATCAAATATGTCGAGTTCCAACGAGTGGGAACGTCGAGTGACAAATTACACTTGCAAGTAATTTTCACTGCATCAACGTAAGCTTTGAACTGTTGCAATCTTCCCGGAGAAGACCTTACATACTTGACAACTTTTCTTACTCGGGCGATGGACGTTTGATGTTCTTTCAAATTGTCAGAAACAATCAAATTGAGGACATGTGAAAAACAACGCATATGCATATGCTCGCCATCTAAAATCAACCCCTTCCAATTTCTAATTGTCCTTGTCAAATAAGAGATAGCAACGTCGTTGGAAGACGCATTGTCAACGGTGATGGCGGTAACATTTTCAAGCTCCCACTTTAGCAAACAATTTTCAACTTCCATACCAATGGTCTCACCCTTATGGTTCGATATCAAACAAAAATTCAAAATTTTCTTTTGCACATGCCAGTCTTGATCAATGAAATGGCATGTCAACACCATGTAATTCAAATTTTGGATAGACGTCCACGTGTCAGTGGTCAAACACACTCTCTGTGATGTTGAAAAAAAATACTCTTTCAACTTTTGTTTTTCTTTCTGAAATATCCCTCGAATATCTCGTGCTATTGTCCTTCGAGATGACATAATAAACTTCGGATTTAGATACAGACAAAATGTCTTGAAACCAATTCCTTCTACCACTTTCAATGCCAATTCATCAATTATAATAATCTTAGCTAGAAATTCTCTAGCCCCATCATAGTAAATATAGGTGTAGGTGTACTAACACTCTTGCCCTCAACAGCTTTAAAGGACAACGTTGGTTGCCTACTATCCAAATTTCGTGAATACTTTTTGCATACTTTGATATGCTTTATCATACTTGAAGTCCCATTCTTCGTCGGATGTGCTGCATATGTTTGCCCACAATAATTACATTTGGCTTGATCTGTTCCCGGTACCTTACTGAAGTGAAGCCAAGCCATAGACTTAGATTTTTTCGAATCCACGTGAGAACTTTCAATTTCTGAAGGATCCATCCTACCATAAAGTAAAATCACATCGAACAAACATCCACAACATTAATTAACAGCCAACAAACAAGACATACAATTAAACAACCAGCAAATTAATTAACAGAATATTTAATTTGATTTGGATTCATAGCAAGACAACCTATCAAAATCACAAGCATAAAAGTACAAAATAAAAACAATCTAAAATTCTAAACAGCAAACAAAAATCACAATGCTCTCGGTCAACAGTTCTGAAGAGTCTCCCACCAATTCTATTTTTTAGTTTTTACTAACACAAAAATTACATAAATAAAGAATAAACACATACAGTGAGGCGGAATGAACAAATTTCAAAATGCGGCCGAGTGACGAGCTGGGAAATGAACAATTGAGCACCTACATAAGTTAATTTCAAGATTACACAAGTTAATTTCACAATTCACAAACATACACTATGCAATAAGCAGTATTTCACAATTAAATTCACAATTCACAAACATACACAAGTTAATTTACACAAGTTAATTTCACAATTCAATTCACAAACACAAACATACACTTTAGAGTTTAGTCTTCAAACTAACAGTGAGCAGTCACTTACAGTGAGCAGGCAGAGCGCAGAGGAGGGTCGGCGAGGTTCTCTAGCAGTCGTGGTGGGAGCTGCTGACTGCTGTCTACTGAGCCGTGACTGTGAGAACTGAGGAGTAGGTGTGAGTGCCGAGTGGACACTGGACAGAGGTCCCCTGAATTGGAGGTCGCCGGTTTGGGGACACTTAACGGAGTAGGGACTTTCAGCTGCTCAGAATTCAGCCCTTAGAACAGCCGAACAGGGGGGGAGAAACTCTGGGGTCGGAGTTCGGTGCAGGGGAAACCGACACTTCGCCGTTCGCACTTCGCCGTTCGCACTTCACCGTTCGGGGCTCGATTCGACTTCGCACTTTGCCGTTCTCACCCAAACTTCGACATTAAATCTTCTCCGTTCGGGAATGGGAGTGGTAGTTCTCGACTTCGAGTTCGATCGACGAGCAGAGAGCGAGCTAGGTCGGGGGAGAATCGAGAGAGTTTAACGAGCAGAGGGCGAGCTAGGTCGGGGGAGGCTCGGGAGAGTTTAAGTTTATTTAGGTGCTTCGGTCCGGTCTGGTTCCTCGGGATTTATGTGCGCTGGACCGTGAACTGGACCGAGCTCCTCGGTTCCTATTGCTTTGGATCGAGGACTGGACAGCGATCCATTTATTATGGACCGTACCAGGACCGAACCCGCCAATCCGGTCCGGTTCTCGGTCCACGGTCCGGTCCTGCCCACCCCTACCATGTGGCAACGCAATCTGGATTAGTGTGCCTTGTCGGGATACGGTGCTGGTGTGTAGCACCCCGAGGGGAACACTATGAAGGATGACTGGCTAAAATACGTAATGGTAATTCTGGGAATGGCCGTCCTGTACGATTACGGGATGTGAGCTAAGGGCCGTCCGCGATTATAGGATGTGAGCTTACCCGATTCACACAGCTTATGAAATGATTAAAGCAACGAACAGTAAATAAACACAACTGAGTGATAGCAACTGCTTGGGTTAGGTTGATTGCATTGTGTTGTCTCATTTGTTATTCCCTACTTGCTAAGCATTAGGCTTACGTTTTGTGTTCTATGGTATAGGTGACGGATACTTTATTCAGGTGAGGTGGATGAGACAGCTCAGGACTAGGCAGCAGTTGGTGATGTATGAAGTATGCCGGTGCAGGATATTGTCGGGGCGCCTTGACCATGGTCTTCGGGGATATGGGCCTTTGTATTTTTGGTAGTTGATTGTAATTGTCTGTTGGTAGAAATTAGGGGGGTGCGTAACTCTTTTTGGTTGATGTTTTTAATAGTTATGGGATAGCTATTTGGATTTGTTGTATATAGTCATAGTTAAGGGTGATATGTCGCCCTATATTGTGGACTTTCTTCACTTAGGAATGTTTGTATTTTAGTTTCCCTCTTTACTGCTATTTGGAGATTTTTCATGCCATATGCTGGATAGTTGGTTAGGAGTATTCTGGATCTGTTTGAGGATTGATTTATTGCAGGTACCTAGCATTTTGGATGCGCCATTTTTAGGCGTTACTTTGCTGAAATTTTTGGGAAGGATGCCGTGGTGCTTAAAGGTTAGGATTAAGGGAAATTTGTGAGTCTAGGCAGCTAGGTATGACCTAAAAGAGTTTTAGGAGATTTAGTTTTAAATTCTACGGTGAAATTTTATTTTAAATGAGGTTTTAACGTGGGATTGGTTAGAAAAGTGGCGCACCGAGCCAGGGCGGGTTCGGGGGCGTTACAAAAGAACAAAGAGTACACTGCAGTTGAACGTGCATCTCGATTGTCATTCTTCTTAGCTTTATATTATCACCGTTAACATTTGTCTCAATAGCAATATTCAAATTACAGATTTCACCTACATACATATTCGATGTAATATGCAGAGAATCAGAAACATTAAATGTCATAGTATGAAATGTCTCTAAGAATTTTATGTATTCTCGAATGTATGATCAATCTTTCGTTGTGAGTAAACCTTTCCCTCCCATTTTATACAAGAAAAAGCTATCATTATCTACTAATTTTTCAAAAGTCGTTTCATACTTCTCGGCGCTTGCCAAAATTAAATATGTAGAGTTCCAACTAGTAGGAACGTCGAGCGACAAATTACTTTTACAAGTAATTTTAACTGCATCAACGCGGGTTTTGAACTGTTGAAATCTTCCCGGAAAAAACCTTACGTACTTAACAACTTTTCGTACCTTCTCTATGGACTCATGATGTTCTTTCAAACTATCATAAATGATCAAATTTAGGATATGTGCAAAACATCTTATGTGCATATGATCGTCATTTACAATCAACTCCTTTGTTGCGAAAAATACAAATGCAAGTGCACGGATTGCAAAAATAATAAAGTGAATAAATACGTGTCGAATCCACGAAAACTATTTCCACTAATTATTAAACGACTTTAATTCTATTTATAGATGAAAAATTAAATTTTGATAATTTTAATTAAAATAATAGCAAGAGAACTTAATTAAATAAGCTAAAATTGAATAAAGTTGTAGAATCTAATGAAAGAAAAATGTAAAGCTTTTGACTTCACCTTAATTAATCATGTTTAGTAATCCTAACTCAATTTATTAATATATTCATATGTGTTGATGGCGATTTCACGAATATATGTATCAATCTCTCCCAAGTAATGACACACTTATCCAACTAACGAGTTATTACTTCCCAGTGTCAAACCCTAGCAATTAATTGAATACATTACGAACGAGAAATCAAACTACCACATGAACGCCTTAGCTATCCCTAATCTAAGATCATTTCATGGCGAATTATCCATTGCATAACTATTTTTCACCTCCCGGTCTCAAAACAATCATACGAACATGCTATTGTTGATCAAGCAATCGCAAACAATAAGAACAGTAATAATTCACTTAACACATAATTGGAATACGATGTCAACAAATTAAATTAAAGAAAATACCAAACAATCATAATTCGGCTACATCTTAGCTCTAGAGAAGAAAATTAGTTCATACGAGGATAAAGAAAAGAAACAAGAATAAAAAAGATGATGTTCATAGTTGCAAAGAAAAATGGGAGAGAAAACTATGTTTTTGAATGCGAATTCTTGATGGAAGTGATCTCCTTTTTGTTCTTCTCTACCTCTCCCTACTTGTTTTTTGTTGCCTCCTTCCTTTATGACCTAATTTTGGAGTAAATTCGACATCCCTATATCAACGACTAAGGTTTTTTGATTAAAATCACCAAAATTGTATCTTTTTAAACGCGTCAGCTAATTGATCCCCTTGTGTAGGGGATCAGTTGGCTCAGACAAGAGATTGATCCCCTCCAATGTGGAGATCAATCGGCACTCTCTTAGTTTATATCTTTCACTTCTTCAAATAGTGCTTGAAAGAAATCGCCGAAATCAATTCTTGAGCTCTAATTGCCTTTGTTGAAACTTCAAACCTGCTATATTTCATTTATTCGCGCACTTACACCAAAAATGTCAAATTCTCTTAAACACTTGAGAAAAATTTATCGAATCAAATATAAAAGAGCAGAAATAAGGTGTAAATACACACTTATCACCCTTCCAATTTCGAATTGTCTTCCTCAAATGATAAATAGCAACATCATTGGAATACGCATTGTCAACGATTACAGTTGTAACATTTTTAATCTCTCAATTAAGCAAATATTTTTCAACTTCCTTACCAATAGATTCACTCTTATGGTTTAAAATCAAATAAAAATTCAATATCTTATTTTGCACATTTCACTCTTGATCAATATAATGACATGTCAGCCTCATGTAATTCAAATTTTGAATAGATGTCAATGTGTCAGTGGTCAAACATACCCTCTGTCAACTTGGTTCTTTCTTTCTAGAATATGTTGCGAATATCTTTTGCTATTGTTCTTCTCGATGACATAATAAATTTGGAATTGAGATACAAACAAAATGTCCTAAAATCAATTTCTTCCACCACTTTCAATGGAAATTCATCCAAAATAATCATCTTTGCAAGAAATTCTTGAACAGCCAATATAGTAAATATAGGTACACCGACAATCTTGCTCTCATTAGGTCTAAAGATCAAAGTTTTTTGCCTAGTGTCTAAATTTCGTGAAAATCTTTTGCATACTTTAATATGCTTTATTAAACTTGAAGTCTCATTGTTCATCGAGTGTGCTGCATAAATTTACCCACAATAATTATATTTAGCTGAATCGGTGTTTGGTATCTTACTGTGGTGATTCCAAGCTAGAGACTTATTTCTTTTCGATTTCACATGTGAATTTTCACTATGAGGAGTATCTATTCTACCGTGTAGTAAAAAAATATTTCATGCAATTAATTTTTTGTCATATTAAGCATAACTGTGTAGAAGAATTTGAAAGAACTTGACAAATTTCTATGGAAAAATTAATCGAGGAGTTTAACTTAGTTAATAATAAATGAAAATCTTCTTGATGACTTGAAAACTATCAACAATATCGACTATTGAGCACATAATTCTATTTGAAAATTTTAATATATCAATGGCTCTTACCGACAACAATCATTCCATTTCTTAACAAGAATATTGCAACATATAACATAAATCACTAATCAGTATACTTGCAGAAGTCACTAATCAGTATACATTATTTGCAATAGACAACATAAATCACTAATCAGTATACTTGTAGAGTGCAGCTCTATCTACATTCACCAAACGAAGTTCTTTGGCAACAAAAAATAAACGCACATCTTGGTTCTTACGGTCGAGCGTTGGCAGAAGGTGGAGTGCGTGGGCCACGGAGAGGCACAATGCTTTGATTCAGCAGAGGCTGAATGACGATTGGCATACACCGACGACGAATGCTGAGTTGCTGACTGCTCAATGTGAGCACTGAGCATTGCTGCGTGCTGAGAGTGAGCACTGAGCATTGAAGTTGCTGCGTAGTGCGTGAGAGCTGAGACTTGAGAGTGAGCATTGAAGTGAAGAGTGAAGGCTGAAGTTGTTGACCGAGCCGTAATTTTGATTTCAAATCAAAAGAACGGGTCCGGTTCTCCACGAGATTTTGGAATTTTTGTATCAGGACCATGAACCAAACCCGAACCGACGGTTTGTTTGGTGGAAGGACCAGTACCAGACCGAACACCATGGAGAACCGATCAAAACTAGACTGAAACTTTCGGTCCAGTCCGATTCTGCAGTCCAAGTCCGGTTCTGTTTTGCCCACCCCTACAGTCTCAGCACTAAGTTGGCATGGTTTGGCCAGTTGCCGAGGCTGATACTATGTTTACCATGTCGATGTAATATAAATCTATGAATAATGTTACGTGTACTCTCTTATTTCACCCTCTTATAAAATTTGCTAACGTGTTAGATATCTATTGGTGCAATTAATGTAATAAATTATAAAACCTAATTTATTGCATTAATTACACCAATAATTATATGGCAGTATACATTGTACAATATTTGTCACATTCAAGTATTATTTCAACTAATATTATGTGTTTGGTTACATGTATTGTGCCATACTAAACCATTTTAATTTTTGACATTTTCTTACATTAAAAAAACTTAGCTCTAATTTTGAGGAAAAAATATGATAATAAAATTATATAAATAAAAATTACTCCCAAGTATACCATTTTTTTTTTTTTTTTTTTTTTTTTTTTTTTTTTTTTTTTTTTTTTTTTTTTTTTTTTTTTTTTTTTTTTTTTTTTTTTTTTTTTTTTTTTTTTTTTTTTTTTTTTTTTTTTTTTTTTTTTTTTTTTTTTTTTTTTTTTTTTTTTTTTTTTTTTTTTTTTTTTTTTTTTTTTTTTTTTTTTTTTTTTTTTTTTTTTTTTTTTTTTTTTTTTTTTTTTTTTTTTTTTTTTTTTTTTTTTTTTTTTTTTTTTTTTTTTTTTTTTTTTTTTTTTTTTTTTTTTTTTTTTTTTTTTTTTTTTTTTTTTTTTTTTTTTTTTTTTTTTTTTTTTTTTTTTTTTTTTTTTTTTTTTTTTTTTTTTTTTTTTTTTTTTTTTTTTTTTTTTTTTTTTTTTTTTTTTTTTTTTTTTTTTTTTTTTTTTTTTTTTTTTTTTTTTTTTTTTTTTTTTTTTTTTTTTTTTTTTTTTTTTTTTTTTTTTTTTTTTTTTTTTTTTTTTTTTTTTTTTGTCTTGTTCTAAATAATAAATTTAAACAAGAGTCTTAAAATTTGAAAACTAATAATATAGTTTTGAACTTTTCTTAATAACTCTAACATTGTTTAGATTCCGGAGAAGAGGTTAGTAGTAACAAACGAGGAATGGTTGAACCTTATTCGATCAAACATTCTCTTCTTCTTTATCCGTCTTAGATTCACATCAAGAACACGAAAGAGTGCAGCTTTAATTTAATACGCATCCTACTTTCTAGTCAAATAGTCATATCATTTAAATAAATGAAAAATAATATAAAAATTGAAAGATTTTGACAGCTTGGGTTAAAGGAAAATAGATGAGAAGGTGGCCTAATTCAAACAGGTAGGATTTGTCACAAATGTACACAAATATGGTCACCAGAATCCATCTAAATTTGACCACTTTTCACATACCCTCATCCTTATATAAACCCATAGCTAACCCTCTTCTTCCCGCAACTCAAATCCTTAGATATCATTTCCTTTTGTGATTAATTTTTTACAGAGATCTAAGTTTTCATAAACTTAGAAAATGGCCTCGCCCAAGTCCATCACCATAGTCTTGTTTCTTGCTCTTGCACTTTCAAGCTTCGGCTCTGGGCTCGCTGCTCGTAATCTCCTCCAAACTCCACCACCCACCGTTCCAGTGATGCCAACATTGCCAATTCCGACAGGGCTGCCGTCTTTGCCGTCAATTCCGTCAGGGCTGCTGCCTTTGCCGTCGATTCCGACAGGGATGGCTTTCCCTTCCATTCCGAACCTTCCACAGCCTTCATTGCCTAATCCCGCTTCGCTTCCTCCATTGCCAAGCATGCCCACCATCCCAAACCCTCTTCCAACAGTAACACTTCCTCCTTTTAACATGCCCACTATCCCATCCTCTTTCCCATCTATTCCTTTTCTCTCTCCCCCACCTTCAACCTCTAGCCCTTGAGTCCTTGTCTGTTCTTCTCTGCCACCATGAATTTGCATTTTACTATTTGCATCGTGAGGATCATCTCATTTTCTTGGTTTATTGTGTGTTTTCTGTAATTTCTTATTTCAGAGGAGTGATATTGTCTGTAGGTATTCCACCTTTTCTTGGTTTTTGCTTACACTACTTATACATGTATTATGAAATGCTATTTATGGAATATTTGAATTCTCTTTGGCAGATCATACATTACAAATTTCTTATTCCAAAACCCACCTAACTATGAATAAACTTTGAAGACAGAGATATTGTGGTTTTATAAAATGTTCGAAGAATTAGTACATATTATAACATATATCATATTAAAAATAAGATTACTACCATTTTCTGTAGAAAACATTTAAGTGAAAAGAAGAAGACCTTTACTATAAGTGTCATAGGCCTACATGAATAAAATCGACCATCAAATAAATCAATCACAAGAATAATTACTGACTCAGTTGTATGTCCACAATACAATATCGCAAAACTATCATGCTCTCCTTTAGCACCGCAATGTGAATATCGCCCTTCCAATTTATAAAACCACAATACTTAAAAAAAAACTTATCGAATCAAGTGTAAAAAAGCACAAATACGGTGTAAAATACACATTTATCAATATAATGACATGTCTGCATCATATAATTCAAATTTTAAATAGATGTTCATGTGTCAGTAGTAAAACATAGCATGTGTGATGTTGTAAAAAATACTCTTTCAACTTAGTTCTTTCTTTCTAGAATATATTGCGAATATCTCTTGCTATTGTTCTTCTAGATGACATAATAAACTTTAGATTGAAATACAAACAAAATGTCTTAAAACCAATTACTTCCACCACTTTCAATGAAAATTCATCCAAGATAATCATCTTTGCGAGAAATTCTCGAGCAGCCAACATAGTAAATGTGGGTACACCAGCAATCTTACTCTCATTAAGTCTAAAGATCAAAGTTTTTTTTGCCTATTATCTAAATTTTGTGGAAACTTTTTGTATACTTTAATATGTTTTATTAAACTTGAAGTCTCTTTGTTCATCGGGTGTGCTACATAAATTTGTCCACAATAATTACTTTTAACTGAATCGGTGTTTTGTACCTTACTGTAGTGATTCCAAGCTAGAGACTTAGTTCTTTTTTATTTTACATGCGAATTTTCATTATGAGAAGTATCCATCTACCGTAGAGCAAAAAAATATTTCATGCAATTAATTTTCTGTGATATTAAACATAACTGTGTAGAAGAATTTAAAAGAACTTAACAAATTTCTATGGAAAAATTAATCGAGGGAAATAACTTAGTTAAGACAATAAATGAAAATCTTCTTGATGACTTGAAAACTCTCAACAATATCGACTATCGAACACACAATTCTATCTGAAACTTTGAATATGTCAATGACTCTTACTGACAACAGTCATTCCATTTCTTAACAGAAATATCGCAACAGACAATATAAATCACTAATCAATATACTTGCAGTAATCACTAATCAGTATACATTACTTGCAATAGACAACATAAATCACTAATCAGTATACTTGCAGAGTGCAGCTCTATCTACATTCACCAAATGAAGTCCTTCAGCAACAAACAATAAATGCACCTCTAGGCTCTTACAATCGAGTGTTGACTGAAGGTGGAGTGCGCGGGCTGCGGAGAGGCGTAGTGCTTTGATTTAGCAAAGGCTGAATGGCGATCAGCTTCCGGCGACGGCAAATGCTGAGTTGTTGACTGCTCGACGTGAGCATTGAGCATTGCTGTGTGTTGACTTAAATAATGTTTAAGTCTTAATTTGTTTTTGATGATGAATTTGTCTGCGTAATATTGTAATTTGATTATGTCTATTAATTGAATTTAATGAAATGCATTTGAGTTAGACTTGTTGGAGATACCCTTAAAAAGGGTATTTTAGTTTTTAATGCATATGATTAAGTGTTCAGGACTGAAATGTGTTAAGCAAAAGAGTCAGTCCACCGGTCGCTAAAAGACAAAGGCGGATGACTAAAAAGAATTAGTCCACCGCTCACTAAAAGACAAGACGGATGAGCGAAAAGAAAAATACTCCACCGCTCGCTAAAAGACAAAGGCGGATGAGCGAAAAGAATTAGTCCATCGCTCGCTAAACGACAAAGGCGGATGATTTCAACCAAAATACTCTTCCGGCCACAAAACGACAAAGGTGGATGATTTCAACCAAAATACTCTTCCGGCCACAAAACGACAAAGGCGGATGATTTCAACCAAAATACTCTTCCGGCCACAAAACGACAAAGGCGGATCCAAAATACTCTTCCGGCCACAAAACGACAAAGGCGGATGATTTCAACCAAAATACTCTTCCGGCCACAAAACGACAAAGGCGGATGATTTCAACCAAAATACTCTTCCGGCCACAAAACGACAAAGGCGGATGATTTCAACCAAAATACTCTTCCGGCCACAAAACGACAAAGGCGGATGATTTCAACCAAAATACTCTTCCGGCCACAAAACGACAAAGGCGGATGATTTCAACCAAAATACTCTTCCGGCCACAAAACGACAAAGGCGGATGATTTCAACCAAAATACTCTTCCGGCCACAAAACGACAAAGGCGGATGATTTCAACCAAAATACTCTTCCGGCCACAAAACGACAAAGGCGGATGATTTCAACCAAAATACTCTTCCGGCCACAAAACGACAAAGGCGGATGATTTCAACCAAAATACTCTTCCGGCCACAAAACGACAAAGGCGGATGATTTCAACCAAAATACTCTTCCGGCCACAAAACGACAGAGGTGGAAGACAACTTCAAATCAATCATCCGATGCCGGTTCAAGCGTTTTAAGCTTCATCATCCGACGCCGGTTCAAGGGTTTAAAGCTTCATCTTCCGTTGGCGGTTCAAGACTATGAGTCAGCTTTGTCTTCCGCCAGAATTCAAATTAGCCGCGAAGCTACAGTGACGTCGTTTTCAGCCATAACTCCAGAACATTAATGGCGCCGACGATTTGCAACTACAAACGGCAACGGCTACCTGAACTTGTACGAAAGCTGCTCCAACGGTAACTAAACTTCTATTATGGATAAGGAGCATTGAAGCCAAGCGAATAGAAGACAGAGTATATAAGCTGAGCTCAGAGCACGAAGGAAGAACTTTGCCAAATTTGAATTCTGAGCCCTAGCTGCGAAAGTATTTGCACACTCTGTATTCTTCTCTAACATCTCTCAATCCTAACTTGAGATTCACTTTTGTGAGATTGTAGTCTGAGATTTATATTTTACAACTCAAATCTGTATAAGGCAGTGGATTGACGCCGTGAAGTTCAATCCAGAATTGTAAAGGCAGGTTGATCGGAGCCCGGAATCCCGATCAGTTATTTCTCGTGAGGAGAAGGATAAGGATCTTCAAGGGGTGAGCCTTGGAGCGGGACGTAGGCAGTAGTTTGGCCGAACCACGTAAAAGTATTGGTGTTGAATCTCTCTTACTCTCTCTTTAATTTTGATATTACCGTATTTGCAATTAAATCACTTAAGAGAGTAACACTAATTGACTATTAGATTAATTTTTAAAAGTCTAATTCACCCCCTCTTAGACAATTCCGATCCTACAATTGGTATCAGAGCGAGGTATTTATTGTCTAAGTTGCTTCTCTAAGAGATATTGCTATATCTGAAATGGTATTCAACATTAACAATACACAAATAGAAGGTCAGGCTACAAATAGACCTCCATTCTTTGATGGTAGTGACTATGTCTATTGGAAGTCTAGAATGAAAATATTCATCAAGCCATAGACTATGAAACCTGGTGTATTATTGAGAATGGCCCTTACAAGGCCATTGAAAACTGTTGATGGGAAAAGTGTCCCTAAGGACTCGTCTGAATTAACTGAGTCTGATAAGAGAAATCTAAGCCTTAATGCTAAGGCTGTAAACACCTTGTACTGTGCCTTAAATAGAGATGAATTTAATAGGGTACAAGGGTGTGAAAGTGCTCAAGAAATTTGGCACTTATTAGAGGTCACACACGAGGGCACAAATCAAGTAAAGGAGAGCAAACTGAATATGCTCATTCACGAGTATGAATTATTTTCTATGCCCAAAGATGAGTCTGTCTCTTCCATGTTTACAAGATTCACTAATATTACTAATGGTTTGAAAGCTCTTGGTAAGTCTTATTCTAGTGAAGAACAGGTCAGGAAGATCCTAAGGTGTCTTCCAAGGAGCTGGCAGCCAAAGGTGACTGCAATTCAGGAAGCTAAGGATCTCAAAGCATTAAAGCTTGAGGAGCTCATTGGATCTCTCATGACGCATGAGATCACAATGAGAGCAAATGAAAAGGAGGACCTCAAAGAGAAGGAGGTAACAAGAAAGAAGGACATTGCTCTAAAGGCTTCCTCAAGTAAGCAAGAGGATTCAGAAGAAGAAGAAGAAGAAGATGAGGATATTGCACTCATCACTAGAAGGTTCAGCAAGTTTCTGCATCGAAAGCGGATGCAGGGAAAAAGATTTCCGAAGGGTGAGAAATCACAAAAGGAAAAGGAAATCACGTGCTTTGGGTGTGGGAAGCCTGGTCATATGAAGGCAGACTGTCCACAAGCAAAGAAGGGTCCCAAGAAGTTCAAGAAAAGGGCAATGAAGGCCACTTGGGATGATAGTGAAGAAGACGCCTCTTCATCAGATGATGAGGAAGTTGCTAACCTGTGTTTCATGGCACTCGAAGAAAAGGTTAGTACTTCTCCGTCAAATGTATCTAGTGATAGTGATAGTGATGATGAAGAGGGTGAAATAATTGACGCTTTTAATGACTTAGTTAAACAGTTTGGCATGCTGAAAAATAAATACAATCTTTTGAAAAAGGAGAATACAGATTTATTAGAAAGGCATACTAAAGATGTAGACTTGCATGTCAAGGAAATTGATAAGCTTAAAAGCAAAAACGAAGATTTGAATAATATTATTCTGAACTTCACTAAGGGTGAAAAATTTTTTAAGATGGTCATAGCAGGTCAGAGAGCGAACTTTGACAGAACTGGTTTAGGCTATGACAAGGTTAATAAAAAGAAAGTCTTTAAAAATTTCTTCGTTAAATCTACTGTGTGCCACATGTGTAATGAAGTAGGACATAAGTCTTTTGTATGTCCTTTAAAAACAAACGGTATGAAATCAAGTAACAAATTACAATGGGTTCCTAAGGGAACCAGGCCTAACACTAGGACCCAAAAGATTTGGGTACCTAAGAAGACAACCTGATCTTTGTTTTGCAGGTTGACTGTTCTCCTGGGAGAAATCAATGGTATCTCGACAGTGGATGTTCGAGGCATATGACAGGAGACTCAACCAAGTTTGCTGTTGTCAACAAGAAGAAAGGAAGTGTTACTTTTGGTGGAAACCAAAAAGGTAAAATTGTTGGCATTGGCAACATAGGTAACAGCTTTAATCCTATTATTGAGAATGTTCTATTAGTAGATGGATTAAAGCATAATCTGCTTAGTATTAGCCAGTTATGTGATAAAGGATATGAGGTGATTTTTAAATCAAACTCATGTATAATTAAAGATGCATCTAATGACAAAACCCTGTTCACTGGTTATAGGAAAGATAACATCTATACTATTGACTTAGATGATATTACTGTATCCGATGAAAAATGTTTTACTGTGAATTCTTCTAATGACTGCTGGATTTGGCATAGGAGATTAGGTCACGTAGGAATGGATACCTTAGCTAAGATTACTAAGGAGAATTTAGTTAGAGGGATTCCTAAGATATCCTTTGAGAAGGATAAAGTCTGTGAAGCTTGTCAAATGGGCAAGCAGATCAAAAGTTCCTTTGCATCTAAGAATGCAATTTCTACTTCTAAGCCTCTTCAATTCCTTTATATGGACCTCTTCGGTCCTTCCAACATAGCCAGCCTAGGAGGAAAATTCTATGTTTTCGTCATTGTTGATGATTTTTCTAGATTTACTTGGGTTCATTTTCTGAAGACTAAGGATGAAACCTTTGACACCTTTTCTAGTTTTAGGAAAAGAGTTCAAAATGAAAAGGAGCTCACCATTGTTGCTATTCGTAGTGATCATGGTGGAGAGTTTGAAAATGAGAAATTTGAACTCCTGTGTCTCAAGTATGGAATTGAGCACAATTTCTCTTCTCCTAGGACCCCTCAGCAAAATGGAGTTGTTGAGCGGAAGAATAGATCTCTCCAGGAGTTAGCTAGGACTATGCTTAATGAAAATTTCCTTCCTAAATACTTCTGGGCTGAAGCTGTTGCTACAGCTTGCTATGTTCTCAATCGGGTCTCCATAAGACCTATTCTTGAGAAAACTCCCTATGAGCTTTGGAATGGCAAAACTCCTACTGTTAAGTATTTTAGAGCCTTTGGAAGCAAATGTTTCATCCTCAATACTAAGGATAATCTAGGAAAATTCGATTCCAAATCTGATCTTGGAATTTTTCTAGGATATTCTCTTACCAGCAAAGCATATAGGGTATTCAATAAGAGAACTCTAGTTGTTGAAGAATCTGTTCATATCAATTTTGATGAGACTCCTCAACCAACAATCAATGTGGATGAGGATGATGTTTTGGAGAAACAATTGGATTCTCTTTCTTTAGAAAAGCCTAGTGATTCTCCTCAAATAGAAAAGTCTTTAGAATCATCCCCTAGTTCTCTTGAGATAGTCCCTGTCAAAGCTGAATCTGTAGATCTTCCTAGAGATTGGAAATATATTAGAAATCATTCGATAGAGGAAATCTTAGGTGATCCATCACTAGGTGTTAAGACTAGATCCTCTCTTAGGAATCTTTGTGCCAATGTGGCATTTATCTCTCAAGTAGAGCCTAAGAAGTTTGAAGAGGCCGAGAATGATGAGTATTTGATTTTAGCTATGCAAGAGGAGCTAAATCAATTTGAAAGGAGCAAGGTATGAGAACTTGTTCCGAGGCCTATGGATCATCCAATTATTGGAACAAAATGGGTTTATAAGAATAAATTGGACGAAAATGGGATAGTTGTTAGAAATAAAGCTAGACTTGTAGCTAAGGGATACTCTCAAGAAGAGGGAATTGATTTTGAAGAATCCTTTGCCCCTGTAGCTAGATTAGAGTCAATTAGAATGCTTCTAGCTTTTGCTTGCTACAAAAACTTCACACTCTTTCAAATGGATGTAAAGAGTGCATTTTTAAATGGTTATATAACAGAAGAAGTTTATGTAGAACAACCTTTAGATTTTGAAGCCTTTGATAAACCCGACCATGTCTTCAAACTTAGGAAAGCTCTCTATGGACTTAAGGAGGCTCCTAGAGCTTGGTATGATAGATTGAAGAATTTCCTTGAGGAAAGGAATTTCAAAAAGGGTAACTCCGATTCAACTCTGTTTACCATGCAAAAGGAGAAGGACATTTTGTTGGTTCAAATTTATGTCGATGACATTATCTTTGGCTCAACTAATGTCAAAATGTGTAATGAGTTTTCATCCCTCATGCAAAGTGAATTCGAGATGAGTATGATGGGGGAGTTAAAGTTTTTCGTAGGTTTTCAGATTAGTCAATCTTCTGATGGAATTTTCTTCTGTCAAGAAAAATACATCAAGGAACTTCTTAAGAAATTCGGTCTAGAATCTGTCAAATCTTTTAAAACTCCCATGAGTACCACTACTAAATTGGACAAGGATGAAAATGGTATAAGTGTAGATATCAAGAAATATCGTGGTATGATTGGTTCTCTGTTGTATCTGACTGCTAGTAGGCTAGATATACTCTTTAGTGTGTGTCTTTGTGCTAGGTTTCAGGCTGCTCCTAAGGAATCTCACTTAACTGCTGTCAAAAGAATCTTTAAGTATTTAAGTGGAACTCCTGACTTAGGATTATGGTATCCAAAAGGTACCTCTTTCGATCTGATTGGCTACTCAGATTCTGATTATGCAGGTAGTCTAGTGGATAGGAAAAGCACCAGTGGAACTTGTCAATTCCTTGGTGAATCTCTAGTTTCCTGGTATTCTAAGAAACAAAATTCTGTCGCATTATCAACTGCTGAAAGTGAATATATTGCTGCTGGCAGTTGTTGTGCACAAATGTTATGGATGAAACAGACTCTAGAAGATTATAATCTGTTTTATAATAGGATTCCTATTCGGTGTGATAACACCAGTGCTATAAATATCTCTAAAAATCCTATTCAACATTCTAGAACAAAACACATAGATGTCAGATATCACTTCATTCGTGATCAAGTGCAAAAAGGTGACATATCTTTAGAGTTTGTCAATTCTGAAGATCAATTGGCAGATATTTTCACAAAGCCTTTAGATGAGAAAACATTCTGTGGTATTAGAATAAGATTAGGTCTTCTCAAATATGAGAAATGTTAAGTTTTTCCCTTATTTCTCTGTCTTTTTTGTTCACATCCTCCGGTCCTCTTTCATTTTTCACCGGAAGATATACATCATCCACTGACCGGATGATATATTTTTTAATCTGCCGACACGTGTCTTTAATCGGACAATATCAATCTTACACGTGTGATTTCCGCATGTCGGGCGTAGTTCTCTCTCGTTTAAACTTGGCTTTCTCTCCGAAACGCTTCATCTTTCGCGCCCTTTCTCTCTATCGATAACCCTTGCTCTCTAGGTCGTCTTTCCAAAATTTCTCAAATGGACCAAGTTTTTGCACACGATCATAAGGCTTGTTCTTCAAAGGGTGGTGCTGAACCTGCGAAAAAGAAAGCCAAACCCAATCCTCGACCGGCACGGGTGATTCCTCGGGGAACCAGTTGGCCGTCACTCTACTTCATATCAGAAGCGGCTGAAATCCGATATCACGGCGACTTTAAGGACAAAAAGTTGATTTCGGGTCGTGGTATGGTTCCTGACGAACTTGCTTCTTTAAATATAGTAACACCCCTGGCCGATATTGGATTACTAGGTCTGTTTGAGGTTGAATCCTTCTATTTTTCCTCTGCCATTAGGATGTTCTATGCTAATCTTAGCGCTACTTCTGATCAGTCAGTTATATCTAGCTATGTGCATGGAAAAACCATAGAGCTTACCTCAAAATCCATCAATGAACTTTTGGGAGCCCCCCAGTTGGATAATCACCCGAAAATTTATTCTATTGGCCAAGAAATTCCATTTCTAAAGCTTTCTGATGGCCAACAATTTCTAAAGGAAATTGCTCTAGATCCGAGAAATATTCCAAACCCTCTCAAAAGCAAGCATCTAACCATTAGAGCTAGGCTGCTTCATCAAATGATCTGTTACAATGTCATTCCTAAAGGGGGACATTATGATGACATTAGCAGCATGGAGCATGTCATTCTTTATGTCATCTATATGAAGTTCCCTGTAGATATTGGATACATCATCCTGCGAAGGATGATTCAGAGTGTTTCTTCAGGGACCACATCTTTTCCCTACAACCTCCTGCTCATGAAAATTTTTCAGAAGAATCAGGTTGAATTTCCTGAGGATGAACATCCCACCTGTCTGAAACATACCAGCTATTACTCCAAGGATACATTGTCCAGGATGGGAATTAAGAAGAATCGTCAAGGAGTGTTTGTCTTGGATCAGTCCAAGCAGAGGGTAGCTAAGGTCAAAGCTGCCAAAAAGGGCAAACAGGACGTGAGTTTGGATGCAGAATCTTCTGTTCAAGAAGGTGGTGGTGATTCTGAGATCCCTGCCTTTGATATTTCCCCTCCTAGTCCTAGGGTCACTCGGCCTACACGCCCTCCACCAGTAACCAGCCGCCGTGCCCCTTCTACAAGGATTAGCCAACCTGCTCCAATAGCTTCTGCACATCCTTTTGAGGCTATTTCTGCCCCTTCCGCACCTAGCCTACCTTCACCTCCTTCTCCTCCACCTTCTCTCATACTGCCTTCACAACCTGCTCTTCCCTCCATCTCTCCGGTATTTCGGGCTATTTCCTCTATCATTAAACATGGTCCTCCAGCTCAACCCTCTTTACCATCGCTGCCTCCACCTGCCTCATCTGGGCATCCTCTGCCTGCAGCCCCTTTGGCAACTGCTCAGGCCGAAGTTGTTCCAAGGAGGAAAAGAAAACTTGTCCTGGCAGAAGAGTCTGATCAGGATAATGTGGATGCTCCTTTGTCTCCTATTGCTCAATCTTCTACTCCTACACCTCTCCTTCCTCTCACAGTTCAACAACCAGTGTCTCCAGTCCTTCTCCCTGTTCAAATAGTCTCCCTACCTCTTTCAGTTCAAGTGACCTTACCAATTCATACTGTCACTCCTGCCACTCCTATCCTTTATAAGAGGAGATCATCTATCAGTGAGGACCAGTACCTTGAGCTGAAGTCATGCCTTGCAAATCTAAAGTCCGATTTCGATTCAAAGTTAAATCAACTCAAGGTGGATTTGCAAGAAGCTGCTGTTGTGGAACGGGGTCAAATGGATCAGAATTGGGACAGGCACACTAAAATCTTCTCTCGTGATCTTAAGGCTCTCCAATCTAAAGTTGAGGGTCTTTGTCCTGCACCTCATATTCCTCTCAGACCTTCTGAGCCTACTTATGAAGACCTCCTCCTTCCTTTCTCCAGACCGGAGGTTGTTCCAGACTCTCGAGTGTTGCCTTTGGATTTACAAGAGTCTGAACTGGCATTCCCTACATCTGCTGCTCTTTCAGTACAGGAGCCATCCTTAGAGCCCTCCAGTCTAATGGATACAACTCTTATCGATTCTCTGGAAGTGCCTCAATCTCCTGCTGCTCCTCAAATCGAGCCTTATCCAAGTCAGGATCTGATGGTTTCTCCAGAACCAGTTCCCATTGTCAATACCTGCACGGACTTGGTGATCTATCAGGCACCTCTACCTCGTGATCTTGATTCACTTCAAGCTCTAGTGGATGCCTACTTCAATCCTGCACTCACATTGCCCTCTTGGGCTATTCATGCTTTTTGGAAGAGATTTTTAGAATCCTGTCATAAACGCTAATGGTGTCTTTATCTTTATACATTCTCTTTATAGATCTCTATTTTGAATCAGGAACAATATTGTTGAATGTCATGTTTTCTGCTGTCTTTCTCTGTTTATTGTTTTTGATAATGTCAATGGGGGAGACATGTATGCAAAATGTGTTGTCTGATTTAGTTCTGAATATGCTCTCTGTTTGTTTGTCTGATTTAGTTCTGAATATGCTCTCTGTTTGTTCTTTTGCTATCTGATGCATATATTATGGGGGAGCTTAGATTATGGGGGAGTTATATGTAATCAAATTTTGATAGGTTGTCATCATCAAAAAGGGGGAGATTGTTGACTTAAATAATGTTTAAGTCTTAATTTGTTTTTGATGATGAATGTCTGCGTAATATTGTAATTTGATTATGTCTATTAATTGAATTTAATGAAATGCATTTGAGTTAGACTTGTTGGAGATACCCTTAAAAAGGGTATTTTAGTTTTTAATGCATATGATTAAGTGTTCAGGGCTGAAATGTGTTAAGCAAAAGAGTCAGTCCACCGGTCGCTAAAAGACAAAGGCGGATGACTAAAAAGAATTAGTCCACCGCTCACTAAAAGACAAGACGGATGAGCGAAAAGAAAAATACTCCACCGCTCGCTAAAAGACAAAGGCGGATGAGCGAAAAGAATTAGTCCATCGCTCGCTAAACGACAAAGGCGGATGATTTCAACCAAAATACTCTTCCGGCCACAAAACGACAAAGGTGGATGATTTCAACCAAAATACTCTTCCGGCCACAAAACGACAAAGGTGGATGATTTCAACCAAAATACTCTTCCGGCCACAAAACGACAAAGGCAGATGATTTCAACCAAAATACTCTTCCGGCCACAAAACGACAAAGGCGGATGTTTTCAACAATATGCTCTTCCGGTCACTAAACGACAGAGGTGGAAGACAACTTCAAATCAATCATCCGATGCCGGTTCAAGCGTTTTAAGCTTCATCATCCGACGCCGGTTCAAGGGTTTAAAGCTTCATCTTCCGTTGGCGGTTCAAGACTATGAGTCAGCTTTGTCTTCCGCCAGAATTCAAATTAGCCGCGAAGCTACAGTGACGTCGTTTTCAGCCATAACTCCAGAACATTAATGGCGACGACGATTTGCAACTACAAACGGCAACGGCTACCTGAACTTGTACGAAAGCTGCTCCAACGGTAACTAAACTTCTATTATTGGATAAGGAGCATTGAAGCCAAGCCGAATAGAAGACAGAGTATATAAGCTGAGCTCAGAGCACGAAGGAAGAACTTTTGCCAAATTTGAATTCTGAGCCCTAGCTGCGAAAGTTATTGCACACTCTGTATTCTTCTCTACATCTCTCAATCCTAACTTGAGATTCACTTTTGTGATATTGTAGTCTGAGATTTATATTTTACAAACTCAAATCTGTATAAGGCAGTGGATTGACGCCCGTGAAGTTCAATCCAGAATTGTAAAGGCAGTTGATCGGAGCCCGGAATCCCGATCAGTTATTTCTCGTGAGGAGAAGGATAAGGATCTTCAAGGGTGAGCCTTGGAGCGTGGACGTAGGCAGTTTGGCCGAACCACGTAAAAAGTATTGGTGTTGAATCTCTCTTACTCTCTCTTTAATTTTGATATTACCGTATTTGCAATTAAATCAATTAAGAGAGTAACACTAATTGAATATTAGATTAATTTTTAAAAGTCTAATTCACCCCCCTCTTAGACAATTCCGATCCTACACTGTGTGCTGAGAGTGAGCACTGAAGTTGCTGCGTATTGCGTGAGGGCTGAGACTTGAAAGTGAGCACTGAAGTGAAGAGTTAAGGCTGAAGTTGCTGACCGAGCCTTAATTTTGATTTCAAATCAAAAGAACAAGTCTGGTTCTTCACGGGATTTCAGGATTTTTGTATCTGGAACATGAACTGGACCCGGACCGACGATTTGTTTGCTGGAAGAATTGTTCCCGGAAAAAACACCGTGGAGAACCGATCGAAATCGGATCGAAACCATTTCTGCGGTCCAGGTCAGGTTCTGCCCACCCCTACAGTATCAACAGCGAGCTGGCATGGTTTGGCCAGCTGCCGAGGCTGATACTATGTTTACCATGTCAGTGTAATATAAATCTATGAATAATGTTATGTGTATTTTCTTATTTCACTCTCTTATAAAATTTGTTAATGTGTCACATATCTATTGGTGCAATTAATATAATAAATTATAAAACGTAATTTATTATATTAATTATACCAATAATTATATGACAGTATATATTGTACAATATTTGCCACAATCTAGTATTATTTCAACTAATATTATGTGTTTGGTTACATGTATTGTGCCATACTAAACCATTTTAATTTTTGACATTTTCTTACATTCAAAAAATTTATCTCTAATTTTAAGGAAAAAATATGAGAATAAAACTATATAAATAAAAATTACTCCTGAGTATACCAACTCTTTGTCTTGTTCTAAAGAATAACGAGTCTTAAAATATGAAAACTAATAATATAGTTTTGAACTTTTCTTAATAACTCTAACATTGTTTAGATTCCGGAGAAGAGGTTAGTACTAACAAACATTCTCTCCTTCTTTATCCGTCTTAGATTCACATCAAGAACACGAAAGAGTGCAGCTTTAATTTAATACTCATCTTACTTTCTAGTCAAATCGTCATATTATTTGAATAAATGAAAAATAATATAAAAATTTAAACATTTTGACAGCTTGGGTTAAAAGAAAATAGATGAGAAGGTGGCCTAATTCAAACAACATGTAGGATTTGTCACAAATGTACACAAATATGGTCACCAAAATCCATCTAAATTTGACCACTTTTCACATGCCCTCTCCTTATATAAACCCATAGCTAACCTTCTTCTTCCGCAACTCAAATCCTCAGATATCGTTTCCTTTTGTGATTAATTTTTTACAGAGATATAAGTTTTCACAAACTTAGAAAATGGCCTCGCCCAAGTCCTTCACCATGGTCTTGTTTCTAGCTCTTGCACTTTCAAGCTTCGGCTCTGGGCTCGCTGCTCGTAATCTCCTCCAAACTCCGCCACCCACCGTTCCAGTGGTGCCAACATTGCCAATTCCGACAGGGCTGCCGTCTTTGCCGTCAATTCCGTCAGGGCTGCCGCCTTTTCCGTCGATTCCGACAGGGATGGTTTTCCCTTCCATTCCGAACCTTCCACAGCCTTCATTGCCTAATCCCGCTTCGCTTCCTCCATTGCCAAGTATGCCCACCATCCCAAACCCTATTCCAACAGTAACACTTCCTCCTTTTAACATGCCCACTATCCCATCCTCTTTCCCATCTATCCCTTTTCTCTCTCCCCCACCTTCAACCTCTAGCCCTTGAGTCCTTGTTTGTTCTTCTCTGCCACCATGAAATTTGCAGTTTACTATTTGCATCGTGAGGATCATCTCATTTTCTTGGTTTATTGTGTGTTTTCTGTAATTTCTTATTTCAGAGGAGTGATATTGTCTGTAGGTATTCCACCTTTTCTTGGTTTTTGTTTACACTAATTATACATGTATTACGAAATGCTATTTATGGAATATTTGAATTCTCTTTGGAAGATCATACATTACAAATTTCTTATTCCAAAACCCACCTAACTATGAATAAACTTTGAAGACAGAGATATTGTCGTTTTATAAAATGTTCGAAGAATTAGTACATATTTTAGCATATCATATTAAAAATAAAAGTACTACCATTTGTAGAAAACATTTAAGTGAAAAGAAAATCACTCAAAGAACTTTATTATGAGTGTCATAGGCCTACATGAATAAAATCAACCATCAAATAAATCAATCATTGTAGGTGCACAATACCATATCGCAAACTGTCATTCTCTCCTTTAGCACCACAATGTGACTCATGCCCTAGGCTGCTTGGAAGAACAATCCATAGTCGCAGTGTGACAGGTGTCGTGATTTTTTATATTCTCAGGAAAGGCTCAACACTACAACATTAGCCAAGAGGTCGACGTAGAGCTACACACATAACTCCATGGCGCAGACTTGGTTTAGCACACATTGTGAAAAATTTGTTGTTTCCAGTGATCTTTAGGGGTGAGAATGATTCGGTTCATTTGGTTGAAGAGTCGATTTGACTATTTTTGGTTCATGAGAAATTGACTAAAATTGAACCGACCATGTAGGAAAATCGAACCGAGAATCTTAGTTTAGTTCTTAATGGTATCGGTTCATTTTCGAAAATCCTTTTTAGATTTATTTTAATTTAGTATTTTTTTTAAAAAAAAATACTAAATTATGAGACAAATTAAATATCATAATAATGCCTAACCAATTAGGTAATCTAATTAATAATTTGGCAATGCAATTAAATATTTCATATCACTATATTCAATCCAATTACTAAGCAATATAACTATTAAATGCACAATTCATTTACGAATTAGTAATAATCTAATAATCCAATTATAGGAATAAATATAGTCTAATTATTTAATTATTAATTAGATAATAATCTAATAATCCAATTATTAACTAGTGCAATTCAATCACTAATTAGCTAATAAATCAATACTAATTAAGTTATAATCAATTAATAGGAATTTCAAACAAGTTTAAAATAAAGGAAAAGTACAAATTAGTTTTTATAATTAGCAGTGAGGGAATGGCTTGGATAGGTTTTTTGAAAAATTCGGCCCCTATAGTTTATCCATGTCATCACAAAAAATATTAATTTGGCCACTGCAATGTACTTGTCATATAATTTTAATCGTTTGATTTTTTTTAGTCTCGTCAACTTTGCCCACCCTATTGGTTTGACCTCTATTCATTTTAAAACCCACCACCAAGCCTTAATCTACCAAGGCAATAAACTAAAATACAACTAAGATTTCAAATTTTTACCTTCCAAATAAGATTTTTCAACAAACCAAATGAAACAGAGTAAGATCAGTCATACCCTCGAAGACTCGTACTAGAGAGCGTAGATATGAGACTTTGCAACACAGATCCAATGCCAAAATCCATCTTCACTCTTTCTCCTTTGCCGAACACAAAGGCCAAGTAGGACGAGAAATCGGTTTTGGTGTTCGGTTTGGTTTCAAATTTGGAAAAATCGATTTTCGAACCAAACGAACTGAATCGAGATTTTGAGTTCGGTTATTGGTTGCTTCTTTCAAAAATAGATCAAAATTAAACTAAATTGAATTTATTATATTTGTACAATTTTTTTAATTGTATAAATATAGACATAAACAGGTCAAAACCGCCCCAAACCGAGTTTAAATCAAACAAAACCTATACAAAACCTAATTTAAATTGAAAAAAACCGAGAACCATAACCGAGCCCAGCAAAATGTGAGAATTATACATCTTTGACTCAATAACTCGAGTCTCTTCACGCTATCTATGATTCTTCCAATTACACAGACTAAGATAATGTTGACCTTTCTGTCCAAATTATGTACAAGTTTCTCTTCATAAAAAATATCTTCTTACATGAGAACATTATTCGATAAGATGATGTGAGACAGGTTATGGAGTATACTTTCTTAGCGTGGATATTAGGAAAATGTTATGAAACTACACAATTTGTGGAGGCAAAGCAAGTCAAGTTCGTATGCATAGTTGTGTCTTCTAAACGATATGAAACAAACAATAATGCTAGTATCGTAGTTATTGTTGTTAGAGTAGTGTTAGAATTTCTATTCACTTACAGTTTAGTTAGCTTTACATTTTCCCAAGCTCATCATCATATGTTTTTTTCCTGCAACTCTCTCTCTGTGCCGCCACTTGTTCTTCTTTTTCTTCTACCTTTGATTACTTTCACCACTGCCTTCTTGGTATCAGAGCTAAGAAAATGGCGTCAACCAGTTCTGCAATTCTGTCTTCCCCCTCAACCCCGTTTTCTTCTCCCCTGCCTATTTTTCCCTCGGTGAATCAAACACTCATCATTAAACTTGAAAACACAGATTACCTTGTCTGGAAAGCTCAGATGTTCAACGTCGTTATCGCCAACGGAATTGATAATATACTGGACGGCTCCTACTTTGCTCCTCCACAGCTTCTGGATTCTCTCTCCTCCCAAATCAACTCAGAATTCACCATCTGGCAACGCTACAATCGGATCATTATGAGTTGGATTTTTTTCTTCGCTCTCAGAAGATTTGCTACCCCAAATTGTCTCATTTATCACTGCCAGTGAGATTTGGCAAGCGCAAGCTCGGATGTTCGCATCATTTTCCTTAACCCAAATCATGGACCTCCGCAGCCAGCTACACTCATTGTCTAAAGAGGGCCTCACTGCTGCTAGTTATATCCAGAAGATCACCTATCTTTGCAATACCCTAGCGGCAAAGAATCGGTTCCATATCGTGACCATCTATTTTTTAGGCAGTTTAGGCAGCGACCACAATGCCTTTGTGACCTCTATTGCAAACCGCGCAGACCAACCGTCATTGGAAGAAATCATTAGCCTCCTCCAAAGCTATGATTTCCGACTGGAAAAACAGAATGCAATCATCTCTCTTCCGATGCCAAGTCAATTTCAAGCCAACGTCGCTGTTCAACGTCATTTCCTACCAGGATGGAACCCTCGGTCATCTCCAAATACTTCACTCCGACCTAACTTTCAGTCGGCTGTGCATCCGACCAGATTCGGGCCCCCTTCTTCAAATTCACCATCTTGGCATCCAAATTAGCCCAATCATGACTCTAAGCCCAAATGCCAGATCTGTCACAAGCTGGGTCATTCAGCTCCATCCTACTATCACAGGCTCAACATGTCTTACAGGCCACCCGGGTTACCCGCCCAATACCCAGCTCATTCACCCGCCCCATACCCAGCTCTATTTCTCGCCTAAGCTCCTCTGTTAAGTTACCCGACACCTTAAGCCAACTTTGTCGGCATCTTACCGAATCCGCCCATCTCTGATCTGGCTGCTCCATCGTTGCTCGATTCTGGAGCAAAAAATCATTTCACACCTCAACCGGCCCGCTCAATCAGCCAAGACCATACAGCGGCTCTACCCAAGTTTCCACCGCCGATGGTAATCTTCTTCATATCAAAGGAGAGGGTTTTCGTGTGCTTCGGCAAATTCGACGAACTCATTGGTTGCTCTTGAAAGTCTCGAGTTATGGGTCATGAAAACATTGTCGATCCTACCCAAAACAGTTCTGCTTGTTGCGTACCTGTGATGTACAGGTCGTTTTTCGTTCAAAAAATCATGTGAACTATTAAAAAATCAAATCATAGGTCCGCTCTTAAAAGAAAAAAGAAATCAGGCACCCATTAAAACTAGGACTGAACTGTGAAAACCAGTTCGGTTCTGGAATCTAACGATTTAGGAATTTCAAGAACCGTAACCAGATCGAATTAGGTCATGCACAACCTTCCCAGAAGTAGTAGTTGAATTTGTTTTGGTTGAAGCTTATGCCCTTTAAATTCATACGAGAGAAATAGACTTGCTCGGTCGTATTTCTGAAAAATATTCGTTAACATTGTCAGCCAAAACAGTTTTTTGGATAATTTTTTATTACATAATTTGTTTTGTTTCGACATTTGACGAAAGAATTTGAAAAATAACTCTCGAACAGACACTAATTGAGAAAGATTGTCATGTCAAAGAAAGCAAGTAGTGTCTATTTTCACAAATCAAATCTTATGAAGAACGTTCCCATTGGATTTTTCAGGACAAAATAATTTCAGCTATTTAAAGCTTTGAAAAATAGAGTAATATTAGGGGTGGGCAGTAGGGGTGAGCAAAAACCGGATTGGACCGAAGAACCGGACTTGAACCGAAAATTTGGTCCAGTTCTGGTCGGTTTTGCAAATTAAATAATCCAGTTCTGGTTTTTTTTAAGAAGAACCGAAAAATCCGGTTCGGTTTTCGGGTTTAATGCTGCAAAACCGAAAATCCCAGAACCGGATTATTCACTTATATTCAGTAATCAGTTGCCCTAACGCTCGTCGCTTTGCTCTGCCTCGCTCGTCGCTTTGCTCTGCCTCTCTCTCTCGCACTCGCAGACCGCAGTCGCCCGACGCCAAACCACAGTCGCCGACTTCCGACCTCAACTTCCGACCTCGACTTCCGAGTTCCGAGTTCCGAGTTCCGACTACCCTAAGCCCTAACGCTCTGCTCCTGCCTGTCTCTCTCGCACTCGCAGACCGCAGTCGCCCGACGCCAAACCACAGTCGCCGACTTCCGAGTTCCGACCTCGACTTCCGACTTTCGACTTCTGACTTCGACAAAGCTTCCGACTTCCGACGAAGGTAAGCAGCATTGAGTTTATTAAAAAGTGATTTCATGTAATTTTGCTTTCATGTACTGTATGCGAAGAAAGTTATCCGCACCATGTAGTTATTCTATTTTTAGCATATAATTGATTTTAGTGGCATTACAGAAATGTAATGCATTACTGGAGAGTCCAACAGGAACCGGAAAGACCCTCTGTCTCCTATGTGCTACACTATCTTGGAGAAAGAGTTTGGGTAGCTTCTCAACTGGTGTGAATTCAAGGATCAGTAAACTCCGACAAGTGGTTAATGAGTAAAGACTGGTTTTGTTGACTGATTATAGTTTTAAAGTTGGTGATAATGGAGGATCATTATCAATTTCTTTTCTATAAATCTTATGCTTTATAAGTTTGTGTTTTTTTATTTGTAAATATCATACTTTCTTGGGTCCATAAGGCGTTATCATGGCTGAGGAGTAATTTAATATCCACCCACTATTTCCAGGCGAGAGGTGTGTAGATATGTTTATTTTCCTTTTGAACGTTTGGAATAGAAAAAATGTTTGCCTTGACTTTTATGTATACATACTTAGAGCTTGTGTTTTTTTATGAAGTATTGGTAAATGATTTTAGCTATAGTAAAGCAACTATGTCAATTTAAATGAAATGTGTGGTCTGGAGTTACAACTAGACTCTATTTCTCAATTCTCAGTAGAGTCTAGTTGTAACTCGCCCGTTACACTTGCCCACAAGTGATTTAATATTAGAAAAAATTCTCTCTGTTAGAATACAAAATAGAGAGAATTTTTTTAAATTAAAAAAAAAGTGGAAAAACCGGAACCGGATTGGAACCGGAACCGAAATTCGGTTCCGGTTCGGGCCCGGTCCTTCAAAAAATAAAAACAGTCCCGGTCTTAAAAATTAAAAACCGAATTTTATTATTTCGATTCTAATTTTCTTCAAAACCGGACCGGACCGGTTTTTGCTCACCCCTAGTGGGCAGACCCGAAATCGACCCGAGCAACCGAACCGAACCGAGGGTTCGGTTCGGTTTGGTTCGGGTACATGAGTCCTTTTTCTGTGTTCGGGTCGGGTTCAATTATAGATTTTCGGGTTCGGTTCGGGTGGAAGTCAAACCCGAACCGAACCCAAAAAACCGAACTGATGGATTCTCTAAATATATTTCTGGGAAATTACCTGCTTCAAATCCCTTCCTACATTGGGGAATTTTCTCAACAATTCCTGAACAACCACTTCAGGTTTAACTCGACTCATTTCGCCATGGGAGTCACCTTCACTCGAATACCCAGAATCAGAATCGATCGATTCTCTTTTTCCCCTCCTTTTCAGTTTCCTTCTCTTTTTTTCTCTGACTTGATCTCTGTATTTATCCCTCTCTATCCTCTTCCTCTCCTTATCACCAGTTTTTTTCTCCCTCTTTCTGTATTTCTTCCTGCTGTCTCTACGAGAGGAATGACGCTTCCTAGAAGAACGACTTGTTTCATCAGAGCTTGATGAATACAATGAAGAAGAAGACGAGTCTTCAACTAGATCTTTCTTGCTCCTATTCCCCATTTATGTTGTCCGGAGCTTCCTGACTTTCTCTCCAAAAGGGACTTCAAAAGGGCGTTTAATTGCATAAAAACAGAGTTTCAAGCATAGCTCTGAACCCTACTTTCTCTTACCCGCGTTCTCCCCCTCCCTCCCTCTCTCTCTCTGTCGAATCTGAGGGCTATTTATTGCAAGTCGAGGAAGCTGGAGATAATGAGCATCGAACGGGCGACTGGTGCGTCTCAGTTCAGAATTTTAACACTCAATACTCATCTTGCGCCTGAACCGACTTGACCCGAACTGAACCGAACCGAACTTTTTGGTTCGGGTCTGTTTTAAGTTATTCGGGTTCGGGTTCGGGTTCAGAAACCGGAACCCGAAACCGAAAAGGTTGGTTCTGTTCGGTTCAAAACCGAACCGAACCGATGATTGCCCACCCCTAAGTAATATTGTGTTTAAATTCTATTTTTAAATTATAATTATTATTATTATCGTATTAATTGAAGTTATTAATCATTGACCCGTCAGGAGATAAATTACACGGTAGATATTACCTTAAAAAAATAATATTTACCGTATAATTATAAATACACAAATAATGATTTTATTTGGTGTTTTGTGCATGGTGTGATTTGTCTTTCTTCTTTGATACGAAGGTGCTTCTTCCAATGAGTCTTCATTATTTGCATGGTGGATACGTATGTACAATCAAATATTGTTCATTGGATCTTAAATACCAGAGTCTCTTCGTTAGTAGTCATGCAGGGATTTTTATGTGGAAAGTGGATGTGTAATTTTGTTGATCGCTCAGTACTGCTAGTCTATCTCACCTGTCTATTTCAAAAGTTTTCCATAACGTGGATGGAGTTCATTTCATTTTGTAGCCGTCTGATCTTGAAGGAAGTGTTCACCGTCGATTGTAGCCGTATGTTTGCCATTTTCTTTTCCTGTAATGGACTAAATCATACTGCCACTTAATAGGGTGTTTGAGTACTTTTGTTTTGTAGTCGTTCGATCAAGAGATAATTGTTGAAGATTTCATCTGTATGTTTCTCAATTTACCTTCATAGACTCCGTCAAATCAACATGTCAATGAATAGTGTCTTGTGAAATGTGAGACATGCAAAAGATTTGTTTTTAATGAACAACTATCAAAATAATGTTGATATGCCTCTTCATCTTTTAAATTTCTCACAATATTTTATATTATTTTTTTGAAAGAATAAAAAAATGGGGTATTCAGAAATTTCTGACTTTAACTTAAACAAAATGAGATATTTTTTCAACCAATTTTGAACTATTGTCAACCACCAGATCCGGTTTGCTGCCAATGATAATCTCCTATGAAAGGTGAGATATGCAAAGGATTACTTTTCAATGAACAACTATGAAAAATAATTTCATCTATGAGTAGGATAATGATGACAGGGCTCTTCATCTTTTAAACTCGTCATAAATTTTTATATTATTTTTTTAAAAGTACAAGCAAAAAAATTATTGAAGACAAGAAGAAAAGATATTTCACTCTCACAAACATGTCACATATTACTTCCTCAGTTGAATTCGCGGAGTCGTACTTTCTACTATTGATTCAATGTCTTTTGATGTAACCATCCAACACAAACAATATTGTTCCTCCTTAGTCTTCCTCAGTTGAATCCGCGGAGTCGTACTTTCTACTATTGATTCAATGTCTTTTGATGTAACCATCCAACACAAACAATATTGTTCCTCCTTAGTCTATCACTGTTGGCAGTTCGTCTGAGTCTTATAATGCACATATATCATTCTATGATGAAAGTAATACATGTATTATTGTATATTATGATCTCATTCTTAAAACGTATTTTGAGCTACCAGCACCCTTGGCTTTCTTGCTATCAAAGTTAAAGTTTTTGTTTAGACGAACTTGAACATGTAACTCGAGATTTCTCATTTGAAAATAACACTTCTACTTTTGACTGAATATCTGCGATGCCTCTATGTTTTTATTTTTGTCGCTCCTAGAATGGAGCTAATTTTGTTAATGTAATGACTCATGTTTCCAGCAAGATATTGTCCGCTTTGGGGATTGGGCCGCAACCCAATATCCTCCCCTCACGGCTTTGTTTAGCGAGAACTTCCCGGAAGGTCACCCAACCTGGAATTGCTCTCGCCGAAGCACTTTTAACTTCGGAGTTCTTATGGGATCCGTCGCCAATCGTGCTCCAAAACGCGTCTTACTATCTTATCTTGGGAGGGAATCTCTTACATATGTTTCATTTTCTGTACTTCCCCAAGCGATGTGGTATTGTGACGACCCCACTTTCAACGATCGAAATCCTCCGGCCCAACCTCTGGGATCCGCAGAGTTTTCGTTGAACCCTCCGGCCCAACCAATCGTGCTCCAAAACGCGTCTTACTATCTTGGGAGGGATCTCTTACATATGTTTCATTTTCATGTACTTCCCCAAGCGATGTGGTATTGTGACGACCCCACTTTCAACGACCGAATCCTCCGGCCCAACCCTCTGGGATCCGCAGAGTTTTCGTTGAACCCTCCGGCCCAACCCTCTAGGATCCGCGGAGTTTTCGTTGAACCCTCCGGCCCCAACCGGGCACATACGTCCTCTGAGGATCCGCGGAGCATGGGTGGTTCCACTACATACGTGTCAAGTCGAGTCATCACAATCACCCCCCCTTGGGGGCCCAACGTCCTCGTTGGCCACATTTCCGGTTGGGTACAGACTCTAATACCATTTGTAACGACCCCTGTTCGCAGCAAGATATTGTCCGCTTTGGGGATTGGGCCGCAGCCCAATATCCTCCCCTCACGGCTTTGTTTGGCGAGAACTTCCCGGAAGGTCACCCAACCCGGAATTGCTCTTGCCGAAGCACAGGATCCGCGGAGTTTTAACCCATACTCCGGCCCCAACCGGGCACATACGTCCTCTGAGGATCCGCGGAGCATGGGTGGTTCCACTACATACGTGTCAAGTCGAGTCATCACAATCACCCCCCCTTGGGGGCCCAACGTCCTCGTTGGCCACATTTCCGGTTGGGTACAGACTCTAATACCATTTGTAACGACCCCCTGTTCGCAGCAAGATATTGTCCGCTTTGGGGATTGGGCCGCAGCCCAATATCCTCCCCTCACGGCTTTGTTTGGCGAGAACTTCCCGGAAGGTCACCCAACCCGGAATTGCTCTTGCCGAAGCACTTTTAACTTCGGAGTTCTTATGGGATCCGTCGCCAATCGTGCTCCAAAACGCGTCTTACTATCTTGTGAGGGATCTCTTACATATGTTTCATTTTCATGTACTTCCCCAAGCGATGTGGTATTGTGACGACCCCACTTTCAACGACCGAATTCTCCGGCCCAACCCTCTGGGATCCGCGGAGTTTTTGTTGAACCCTCCGGCCCAACCCTCTGGGATCTGCAGAGTTTTAACCCATACTCCGGCCCCAACCGGGCACATACGTCCTCTGAGGATCCGCGGAGCATGGGTGGTTCCATCACATACGTGTCAAGTCGAGTCATCACAGTTAAAGATGAAGTCTATGTTCTAAGTTCCCTACTTCTTGTCCATGAGTTACTAAATTGTACATAATTTTGGCAATCTTAAACTTAATATGAAACAACTATCTTTTTCGACTTTGGTACAATGTTGTTACTCTGAAATATGTGCATGTTATAATGTTTTTCTCCAACATATTGCATATTATATCATATCACTATGTATTAATTATCTCATTAATTAATTATCTATTTATTGTCAATATCATATCAGTTCTTAATATATTACTATGTCACTAATATATTCCTTATATTACCTATTCATTGATGATATTATAGATTATGTACTTCCATTTGTTTAATTTTGTGTTGACTATTGTTATTTACTAAAATAATATGTAATATATTATTATCGTTGCAATACAATACAGGTTTCATGTCATTGTATTGTCGTATCTAAAAAGGTTTTGTTTTCATTTTATTAACTCTTTTTTATTTTTTATTATAACTTCAAGATGATTTTTAAACATATCAATGACATCAAGCCACATATGACTTCTGAGTGGACTTTCAAGTAAATATTCATTGTAAAGTCATACCTAAATTTGCCTGCTTGGCTGCTTGAATCCTACAAAATACAAAAAACTAATTCTTGTGGATTTAATGGTACGAATGCGGCCTATTTGTGGTATCCTTTGTCATTTCTAATCTTTATTTTACAAATGTATCACGTGTATGGCACACAAATTCAAGCTACATTATTCGCTGGAAATATCATCTTGTTCTGCAACACTCTTAATATGGGACAATATTTTGGTCAGAGATGTAAGAAAGAAATTTCAGATTGGGGATTATAAATATTAGTGGATGATAAACCCTAGAATTTGATAGAATAAATCTGGATTTGCTCCTTCCAAATATAATATAACTCTTCTAAATGAACTACCTACTTTTGGTAGCACTCTTTGCTTTGTTGGTGAGTTCGAAACAATCTTGTTCATGTTATAACCTATTACATGTTTCCAGTGTTCCTTTACATTTACTCTAAATTTCTTCTTTTTGTTCTTCGTTAGGTCAGAGGTATTGTTATTAATGTCTACTCACCTAGAAATATTATCTCCAAAGGGGAGTATCTTCGTAAACGTGAAATGCTTATTGTTGATTCAATATAAGTTTTTCAGTCTTAATATTATAGTTATATTCTCTTCATTTAATTAACTAGAAAGCGCAAAATATATGTGTTGTTTATAGATTCCAACACGTGAAGATCACTTTATTATCTCTGATTGTTGAGGGAGAAAGTGAAGTCATTAATTACATCATAATGAAAAAGCGATAATTATAGCAACAAACCTCGTCATCTCTTCTTACAATTGTATTTGTCTATTTTGCTTTTCTTTTCTATGGCCTTCTCATCTTATATATTATACTATTATTGATACAACACTTCTGAATTCAACGGTTGGTGGTTCTTCAATTGCTGCGGCAAAGTTCAATTTTTCTTTCTTTCTTATTTTTTCAAAAAAAGTGTGCTGAAGCCTCTCTATAAATAGAGGCTTCAGCATACAGTTTCAATCATCCCCAAACCAAAAATTCCAAGTAGAGGAAGAGTAGAGGGAGAGAGAGGTTTGAGAGTTTTTTGTTCACTTGGAAATTGAATTAGATTTTTCTCTCAAATACATCTTGTGATACCCAACAACTTCGACTTCTTTTTGTCATTGGTTTTACGCTTATCATTACCATGATTCTTTTGTTTCTTTAAAGGTATTTCTCTTTCAACTACTTTCAATAACACTATTGTTATTAATCTGACACTTGAAAGAGCAAATGAACTTTGACTTTGGTAACAATTCATTATATGTTTTCAAAGTGTACAAATTGTTGCATTTAATTAGATTTGTCCGCCTACTAAGACAATTGATTTCTCTTATCGGTCAAATGCAAATGTATCCTCTATTAACAGTGTTCTCACAGTTGTCTTAGCATGCTTTTTCCTTCCACTTCAACTAGGACAATCTAATCCCCCTTAAATATTGTGCAAATTAATCATCTTTCATATTGTTGCAATCTGGTAAGTTGTTGTATACTATATTAGATAATTTATCTAATAGTCTAATTTCATTGTATTTCTCTGTTAGATGAATCAAGTTTGGTTTCGAGTTTTGCTTAATGTGACAAATTTTACTCAAACCATTTTATTATTATTGTTGCACTAAATGTAATAAGAGTACTCGTTGTTGAGTAACTGATATATTCACATGTGATATTTGTGAAGCTTCTGATACTCAAATGGCTATGAGGTCATTGCTCTCCCTTGATTGTATCATCTATGTGTGCATTAGTCACTAGATTTTGAGTTGTTTTTCTTTTCTTTCAGTAAAAACAATAGATATTCATTGGAGGTTGAACTGTCTAATGCAAGTAGCAAGTAGCAAAATTAAATTTGTTTTTTTTGGAGGAGATGCTCAGTTGATTCTTACTACTACTACATTCAACTAGGCCACCCTCTCCCATGAAGTTTACTGTTGAATATTTTTTCTTAATTTTCAAATTTTGAAAGTCTATACAATGACATCATTCTTACCAATTTAAATACTTATGTCATAAATTCTTCAATCGAAGAAAAAACAAATTATAGGAGATCTATTCTCTATTTTTCATCTCAATAATCTTCGCGAAAATAAGGCCTTTGAAATATTTTATCTTATGGTTGTTGTAGAAGATGCACAAGAGTTTCGTGTGTCCCCTCTTCAGTTAATGTCCACAAATCAAGTATCAAATTGTTGCCAGTTTCCAATGATATGCCTTCAAAAGATGTCGTTCCACCCACTAAATCTACCAGCAACAATGAAGATTAGGACTTTCCAATGTTATGTGTATAATATGTCTACATGTCATCCACTTTAAACTACTACTCTAATATTGCTTTTTGCGTTTAAAAATGTTTTTTTTTTGTCCGCTTTGACAACGTTGTAGTGATACTTATCATTTGTTTATTGTGTGATTAATCCATTGTAAATTGTTATGGGCACCATACAATTTTTACAAGTATTTGTTTATCTCTATTATATAATTTAATTTCCACAGTTACACAAGAAAAAAAAAATCTTTAAACTGGCATTTTTGGTACTCAAGGCAACAACCTGAAAAGTGAGCAGCTATTTGCAAACGACAGGGGAAGTTGTACAGATTGATAAAAAGTCGAACAAAACAAGATGATAGTTTCAATCTATTTCACAGTTTTTCTATCACATGGATCATATTACGTATCAAAGTGGAACCCCTAATATTGCACATGTCGGGTATTTAGGAACTCAAACACTCGTTCTAACAGCTCAGATATTCAAAAAGAGCACAATAATCTTTAATCCCAAATAATCTTTAATCCCAAAGTATCGTTCTCAACTAAAATTTTCATCTTATCTATTATTATTTTCGCTATATATGTCACGATCCGGGAGGAGGCCTAACAGAAACGCCAAGTTAAACAATCAACATCATGGAGGTCCACCGTCTAACCTAAGGCTAAGCGCGGAAGTTTTAACACTGATCCAGGACCTCCTCGAAGTAACAAATATGAGAGTACAAACAATAGTAGGAATACAAGATAAATGAATATCATTACATGCCAAAGTACAGTACAATCTCGAATATGTTCGTTCTCACATATTACAAAGCTGCAGGAAGAAAATGTGAGACTCAAGGAAAATCCAATACGAACAGAGCTCACTTCCTGTTCTTCCTTCCTTTACCTGTAAAGAGGGGAATCGTTGGAGTGAGCGACAAACTCAGTATGAGATGTTATACCTACCAGTTTCAATCTTATTCATTTCTCTTCTCATTATTCATTTAAAACGATTGATGGGACTAACAATAAAATAAGTATATGTAGTAAACATAGACCCACATCAACAATGTTATCATAAAAATATATATCCAGGTATACAATGAAAAGGGAGGTCACTCACGGATCCTCTGAACCTCACCAGCACAGAAAAGCCGCGATAACACCAGGCAAGGCCTCATAGGGAGAAGAGAAAAGGTCAACCACCAGGAGGAACGAACCACTCAGCCTTAGGCCACCGGGACACACGCGCTAGAGCACACCAGGAGGGACGAACCACTCAACCCTGGATCCAAGGAGAAAACGCAATGGACTTATCAACCACCAGGAGGGACGAACCTGTAACACCCGGTTTCTATTAACCGATTTACCTTTTTTCATTTTTTTTAGAGAATGCTGTAAAATTGAAATTTGTGTGATTTAGTGATTAGGTTAATAGGTGAAAGAGTAAGGACAAAAAGGTAAATTGCAATTTATTGTGGATAACGTATTTAAGGGAGGGTTTAATGAGGTTTAGCCGCCACTGTTCCCTCATTTTCCTTTCTCGGTATTCAGCTCAAGCTCATCAGAGCTCCAGGCGATTTTCCCTCCGACTTCTCCAGTGATTTCTCTGACTTAGGTAAGTCCCTTCATTTTCTTTATGATTCGACGGTTAGATAGCAGAGGGAGTGCAATGTATGTGTTTTTGGGAGTGTTGTGAATGTGTGTAGTTTTAGGTTTAGTGCAGAATCGGGAATGCACGAAGATCTGGGCTTCCAAATTAATTTCCTTAGACTCCTGGATAGTTTAGAATGAAGTATAACTAATACACTGTCTACGGTTTTAGGTCTGAGCGAAACCCGAAGTGGTTAGCAACCAAACAATTTCCAAGAATCCAGGTAAGTGAAGTAATGTGTGTGCCTTCAGGCCTACATCACAAAACAGTAGGTTTATGCATGTTTGAGTATTTTCTATATGTTATACATCATGTTTTTGAAGAAATACGAAAATGAATTTATATGTAATGTTATGGCAAGGTATGAACAGATTGAAACAGACAAGCTATTAAGGGAACTAATCCACCCCTTAACTTATGAAGGGATTTATAACATTGGGAGAATTGATCCCACTCCCAAGGGAACTGAGGGATCAGATCAGCTATTAAGGGAATTCATCCACCCCTTAATCGAATAGAGGATGTATAACATTGGGAGAGTTGATCCCACTCCCAAGGGAACTAAGGGATCAGATCAGTTTATGAACGAATGAGAATGCAACTGAGATGAGAAAGTAGAAATTGCATGTTTAGGAATTTATGATTCAGCATTCCATTTTATTACTGATTTACTTACTTAGCATTAGGCTAATAGATGAATTTTGTGATGTATGTGTTGAGGTTACTGCATGTGATTTTCCTGAGTTCACAAATGCATAGATGATGTTGGAGGAGCACATTCAGGCCACGACTTGGTAAACTGATGAGGCGGTTTAACCAGTGTTTTGTTTATGTGCATTGTAGTGAACAACTGGGTAGCTGAGTTGTGTTGAGTCTCGTTGACAGAATCAACTTTTAATATTTTGATCTTAGGTTTGAAAACTCTCTAATTCAGTTGACAATCTTTTCACTCAAGTATGTCGAGTCTTATGACAGTAATAGTTTTCAATGTTTTGAACACATTTTGAAACTTTCTGATAATAGTACCTTGCCGATTTAGCATTGGTTTTTACTGGATTTGAGTAATGTAGGAACTGAAGTTGTTTCTGAATGGTTTCATTGAAGTGAATAAGTCCTTTCGTAGTATAGTTGTTTTGTATAGGGTATGAATTGTGGAAAAGTTGTTCTGTCTTCTACTGGCAGTTGTAGTCTATCGGTAGAAGACATCGTTTGCTATCGGTAGAAGATGGTTGTTTTCTACCGGTAGGAATAGCGTGTTACAGCTATCGGTAGATGTGAGTAAAAGTCCTTTGTCGTTTTGTGATCGGTAGGTGTAGTTGTTCTATCGGTAGATGTGAGTAAAAATCTTTTGTCGTTTTGTGATCGGTATAAGTAGTCGATTCTACCGGCAGAGGCTGGATGGATGATTCATCCGGCTGACGTCATCGGTAGATGCAGGTAGCAAAACTTGTCGTTTTGCGATCGGATGGAGCTGGAAGAATGATTCTTCCGGCTGACGTCATCGGTGGAAACCTTCAGTTTTGTCTCCGCCCTGTTTCGCTGACTTTGTTCAGCAGCAGATGCGTTTGACTTCTTTAATCTTTAAGTATTTCACGTTTTATACCTTCATTTCTTTCAGGCGACTATCTTCTAATTTTATACTAATTATTCACACATTGTTTTACAGTTTGTTTAACTCTATTTTGCTCAAATGATTTCCGCTGCAAGACTTTTAATGTTTTGAGGTTTTAGAAAATGTCAAATTTTGACTTTCGAGCGAAGTTTTAAATTTTGTCCAAAGTTTCCTAGTTATGTTCGGGCTTATGAGTAACAAACCAGGTTCAGAAAACTCGGGGCGTCACAGAACCACTCAACCCTGGGCCACCGATGCAGACACGCTAGAGCACACCAAGAGGGACGAACCACTCAACCCTGGGCCCAAGGGGACCACACAGTGGACTTATCATACCGGGGGTAGCAACGAACAGACACTGGCCAGATCGGGTAACAGGGGCTAGCATAGCTCAGAGCCCATTCCTCCATTCGCAGGGAGTACCACACAGAACTAGCATAGCTCAGAGTCCCTTCCTCCTATTATTAGGGGGAGTACCCTATCCAAACAAGTGTGGGGAGTACCACAGCAACCCTCAAACACGGGTGCAACTGGGCAAAGCCCCTTGATACTCTTAACATATGGGCCACAGCTAAGAGTGTCAAACGGTTATCTCCAGTATCAAACTCCAAATGGCACAGCAGAAAACCAATGCATGAACAAAATCAAATGCTTGTATAAAACCATTTGCATGCCAAACATGATAAATCTCATGACAATGGCATCTAAAATCCAGTAGGCAGTATGAATCAGTCACAAAAAGTATACATGTCACAATATGCAAAATGATCATGCCAGTAAAATGCCGACGTCAATACTAGTGGTATCCCATCAAAAATAATATATGTGCATACAAGGCTAGGTATAACGCAATAAGTATAATAACTCATACCTCTGAGGCTATTTTAAATATAAAACAATCCTGTATGAATCATTATTTTATTATTATATCATATTTTATTATTTTATTTATTTTGTTTTGTTTTAATTTAATTAATTCTTTTATTTAATTTAAATGAAATTCATCCATTACCGTTCGGTTTCTCGAATTCAATTCTTACCGAATAATTACCTTCGGTAAATTCGGACATATTTCAACTGTGAATTGAATTCACTTGTGTAACACCCGGTAATTTTGCCATGTAATAATCTGTTGAATTATTGTATGGATTTAAATTGCCATAAATACAGAAACTATTTTATTGTAAATTTTGGAGCGTTTAGTGAGGCGAAGCAAACTAATGACTAACTAAACAAAACACTAAGTTTGAAATGCATGGAAGGGCAAATTGGGGAGAAATTATGGTTGGTGGGAGTTAGCCAATGGATAGCTGACACATGGCAGCTTGTTGAAGAAGTTAAGTTCCTCCTCCTACGTGAAACCCTCTTCATTTCACTTCCCTGCTCTCTCTCCATTTCTCTTCTCGGCATTCTCTCTTCCAGTCGACAAAACAACCATCGAAGCTACTTCGATCTCCTCAGTTCCTTTCTGCTTCTCCGCTAAGGTAAGCATCTTTTATTGCTAACAAGTTTGGACAAGTTTGATGTGAGTTTTTACTGAAGTTTAGGGTTATGGTATTTGGAGAAAACTCAATGTTCTTGGATGAAAACACATCGGTTTGTTTTCTAAGGGTTTGAATGAATTTGGAACAAATTCTTCTAACTTATTTGTTAGCATTGCAGCTTGTTTATTTTCTGAACGTGCATGTACAGGTTCAAGCATTTCTGAGATGTTCAGGACTATCAACTCTGCAGCAACAGGTAAGTTCATATGCATAGATTTGGCCCTTAAGGCCCTACATCGTGGAGGTACTAGGTTTTCTGTTCTGTCGGGTTGTTTTGGGTAAAAGAGTTAGAGTTATGTTCTGAAATGTCTGGCTTTGATTTATTTTATGTTGTCTATTGTTTTATTCTGTTATCTGCCAGTTTAAGTTCAAGCACCGTTCATGCATACACGTTTTCTCTGAAAGACATGCAAATGTTTTCTGTACACGGTTTTGAAGTTAAGAAAGATAAAAATCTGACTGTCTGAAATATATCGGTTAAGTGTGGGATAGGGACTGGCACTCTGTTCTGTTCTGATTCTGTACTGTTTACTGTTATGTGCCTGATAGTGCACCGTGCCTGATAGTGCACTCACTGTATCGCCAGTTCCCCTATCAGCTCCACTTATACCTCACTGTCACTGGAAGATAAATGTTCTGTACTGTCACTGTATTTCTAAAAAGTTCATACATAGCATATGCATCACTGCATTTATTTCTGATATGTTCTTACTGAGTTTTAGACTCATAGGTGAGGACTTTGTGCTTCAGTTTGATGAATAGGTGGTTGGTGGCTCGAGCTCATGGGGGTTTGGTTGCTGCAGTCAAGCATATTTCTGTCATGAGGTTTAAGTTTTTAGAATAAAATATCTGTCTGTGAACTCTATTGAAATTCTGGTGTTTTGTTTTGAAACTCCGTTGGGATTCTGTTAAGAATTAAGATAATGTATAGTTTCTGCTGCTTAAGTTTTTAAGCCTCTGTATTTGACAGTTGTATGTACATTCTGAAATATTCTGGAACTGTTTTGGAAATCTGTCTTTTAGGGTTGTGCGTGGATGGTCTCGAGTTTTAGAGTCATCCATGCAGTTTGCTTTCTTGAACCTCTGTCACTTGTAGAGCATGATTTCAAAACTTTGTTTTGAAATCGGTTTTTGAAGGTTTGAAACCTTTATGCCTTTTGTTTTGAGGTTTTCTGTTTGTATGTCTTCCTGCTAAAAGCTGTCAAATTTTGCCTTAAAGACTGCATCTTCCGATCACATCCATCGTTGCCTAGTTCCCTTTAAACCTACATCTACCGATGCCCTTTTTGAAGTACATCCACCAATGTTCACTGTTCCCTTTTTGTCTTATTCGCATCCACCGCCAAACAGTATTTCTGTTATAGGTTTTTCTCCATTCTGATTCCATCTACTGCGTATATCTGCCGATGACGTCATCACATCTTCCGATGATGTCATCACACATTCCGATTCCATCTACTGCCTATATCTGCCGATGACGTCATCACATCTTCCGATGATGTCATCACACATTCTGATTCCATCTACTGCCTATATCTGCCGATGACGTCATCACATCTTCCGATGATGTCATCACACATTCCGATTCCATCTACTGCCTATATCTGCCGATGACGTCATCACATCTTCCGATGATGTCATCACACATTCTGATTCCATCTACTGCCTATATCTGCCGATGACGTCATCACATCTTCCGATGATGTCATCACACATTCTGATTCCATCTACTGCCTATATCTGCCGATGACGTCATCACATCTTCCGATGATGTCATCACACATTCCGATTCCATCTACTGCCTATATCTGCCGATGACGTCATCACATCTTCCGATGATGTCATCACACATTCCGATTCCATCTACTGCCTATATCTGCCGATGACGTCATCACATCTTCCGATGATGTCATCACACATTCCGATTCCATCTACTGCCTATATCTGCCGATGACGTCATCACATCTTCCGATGATGTCATCACACATTCCGATTCCATCTACTGCCTATATCTGCCGATGACGTCATCACATCTTCCGATGATGTCATCACACATTCCGATTCCATCTACTGCCTATATCTGCCGATGACGTCATCACATCTTCCGATGATGTCATCACACATTCCGATTCCATCTACTGCCTATATCTGCCGATGACGTCATCACATCTTCCGATGATGTCATCACACATTCCGATTCCATCTACTGCCTATATCTGCCGATGACGTCATCACATCTTCCGATGATGTCATCACACATTCTGATTCCATCTACTGCCTATATCTGCCGATGACGTCATCACATCTTCCGATGATGTCATCACACATTCCGATTCCATCTACTGCCTATATCTGCCGATGACGTCATCACATCTTCCGATGATGTCATCACACATTCTGATTCCATCTACTGCCTATATCTGCCGATGACGTCATCACATCTTCCGATGATGTCATCACACATTCCGATTCCATCTACTGCCTATATCTGCCGATGACGTCATCACATCTTCCGATGATGTCATCACACATTCCGATTCCATCTACTGCCTATATCTGCCGATGACGTCATCACATCTTCCGATGATGTCATCACACATTCCGATTCCATCTACTGCCTATATCTGCCGATGACGTCATCACATCTTCCGATGATGTCATCACACATTCTGATTCCATCTACTGCCTATATCTGCCGATGACGTCATCACATCTTCCGATGATGTCATCACACATTCCGATTCCATCTACTGCCTATATCTGCCGATGACGTCATCACATCTTCCGATGATGTCATCACACATTCCGATTCCATCTACTGCCTATATCTGCCGATGACGTCATCACATCTTCCGATGATGTCATCACACATTCTGATTCCATCTACTGCCTATATCTGCCGATGACGTCATCACATCTTCCGATGATGTCATCACACATTCTGATTCCATCTACTGCCTATATCTGCCGATGACGTCATCACATCTTCCGATGATGTCATCACACATTCTGATTCCATCTACTGCCTATATCTGCCGATGACGTCATCACATCTTCCGATGATGTCATCACACATTCCGATTCCATCTACTGCCTATATCTGCCGATGACGTCATCACATCTTCCGATGATGTCATCACACATTCCGATTCCATCTACTGCCTATATCTGCCGATGACGTCATCACATCTTCCGATGATGTCATCACACATTCCGATTCCATCTACTGCCTATATCTGCCGATGACGTCATCACATCTTCCGATGATGTCATCACACATTCTGATTCCATCTACTGCCTATATCTGCCGATGACGTCATCACATCTTCCGATGATGTCATCACACATTCTGATTCCATCTACTGCCTATATCTGCCGATGACGTCATCACATCTTCCGATGATGTCATCACACATTCCGATTCCATCTACTGCCTATATCTGCCGATGACGTCATCACATCTTCCGATGATGTCATCACACATTCTGATTCCATCTACTGCCTATATCTGCCGATGACGTCATCACATCTGTTTAAAGTCGCATCTACCGACTGACGTCATCTATATGTCTTGTCTGAATCCACGATGCTCTTTTTTTAAACTAAGTCCTACGCTAGCCTTATGCTTATGTTTTTCGGTTTTCATTTCCTGTTATTCTGTTTATTATTTTTCTTCGCTACTTCTTCTCTTCTGTTATCCATTTTCGAATTGTCCATGGTTTCTGTTATATACCGTAGCCTTCCACAGTATGTTTCTTCCTCAGTTTACGTTCTCTTTAATGTCCCTGTCTTCCTGCTATCCTTCTGTCACCCTTCCTGCGTTTCGGTTTTCTTCTGCTATCCATTATTGAAACCTGTTTTGCTTTCAATTACAGAGAACTCTCTCTCTGTCAATGTTTTAAAAGTATAATGTACAAAAAAAAAACAGTCACCGTTTTCTGTTAACTGCCCCGGAGTGATGGCTCCGATCCCGGACCCCGATCGGGTTCAGTTTTGGGCTGTCACAACTTGAAAGACACGAACGTCAATTTACAATTTTAATTAATTTCTCTAAATTTACTGTACGGGTCGCAAGTGATCAAAATTTGTACGTTACTACTTTTCTAAAATTAGTGAAATGGCGCTCAAATTTACACTTAAAATACGCGAAAAATTTATTCAAAAAATTTTATCTTAATTAAATTTTGGCAGATTTTACAATATATATATAGAAATAATAGTCAGACTATATTTATATATTATTATTTAAACAAATTATTACTATAAAAACTATAATGCTTAATAGTAGTTGTATTACACACAAACACATATAAAAGTTATAATGCTTAATAATAATTGTATTAAACACACATATTTATTGTATATTTCTATTATTTTATTTTATTTATATTAATTTAGTGTTAAAAAATTCTCTTTTTTCTAATTACTATTCGTAATTTATCTTATTATGAATATGAGAATGACCACTTTCAAATCTATGCATATTCACATATTATCTTTATATGTTATATCTATATATCTTCATATATTTTCTTTATATATATACAGATTCACATGTTATATCTTTTATGTATATATCTTGAATATATTTTCTTTATACACACACGTGTTATATATTCTTATAAGTTTATCTTAATTTATATTTTGTCTTAAAAAATTCTCTTCAACTTGTTACAGTAACACAACTCTCCAAAAGACCGCAATTATATAATGGTCTCATACTCTCACTAGCATCATCTATGCATCAATCTCAAATTGTCCTTATTGTAAAGAGAAAAAATTCTACCTCGAGTCAGCTACCTTTTGTTGCTCATCAGGGCAGATAGAGTTAACGACTAATAATATTTCTCTCATGTTACATGATCTTTACACTGCAAGATCTAATGAAAGTACACATTTTTACAATTTTTTTAGAACATATAATATTACTTTTGTTTTTACTTTTTTTTGTGTAAAAGAATAGAGCAGTTGTCGAGTTGACATAAGGGAATATATAAAGTTGGCATATGGACGGGTTTGCTCGTTAGTCCGTCTGCTTGACTCGTTACTGTAGCAAGTCGAGCTCAACTCGGCTCGCTACAATAACGAGTCGAGCTTGGCCCGGTCTCAAATGACAAGCCGAGTTGAGTCCATCATCTCAGGCTCGCGAGCCTGCTTGGGAACGGGCTAAACAAGCCAGCTCACGAGCATACTCACAAGCTCAACGAGTTTGGCTAGTCAGCCCACAATCCCACACTCGATACCTTTAATATTAAAATTTAATTTATTTTCAAGCTATGTCAACATTTTTCTCTTCAATGGCTCTCATTTTCCTCCATTTTCTCTTTACTTTTCCACCCTTTTCCTCTCCACTTGTCATATTTTATAACAAAATAAAATGTAACTCTTATTTCACCTTTACAATGTGTGATGGAATGTTTGAGTTTTTTTTTTAAATTATTTTCTTTCTTTTCTTCCATTCTTTTTCTTTTTTAAAATAAATAAATTGTATTTTCTATTTCACGTCTACATATAATATTAATTTTCTTTTAACAATTTTAATTTTTTTAAGTAAATAATTTATATTTTTATCATCATATATTAATTTAACTCCTTTAAAAATAATGTAAATTTATTGTTTATCTCTTATTCTATCTATTTGAATTTATATAAATATTATTTTATTCGCTAAGTTAATATCTTTAATATGGTCGATATTCAATGATATTACTTTATCATCAATAATATTGATTAAAAATTGAACAAATAATCATAATACATGATCATCTCCATGTAACATTTACATTTGTCAGGTGAGGTGGCTCGCTAGCACGTATACTCGTTCAACAATCCTTTCTTTTTTCACTAGAAATTCTTTCAAATTATTTCTCTTTAAAATTATTTGAAACATTTATTTACGTTCAGCTTGTTAGACCGCCTCGGCTCGTGACTTGCGAGCCGGCTCGAATTGAAATTTTTTTGGGTCAACTCGTTAGGCTCGTCATCCTTGTTAGGCTTGGCAGGCTCGGTGAGCCGGTGTAATGACCCGAATGTGTACGTATGAGTACGACTGCAGGGTAAACCTCGGGACCTAAGCCGAGTATAGGCAAATCCCAGACTCGGGTATAGGTAAATCCCGGGTCGTGAAAATAGGTCGTCACAATCTCATATCGCTTGGGGAGATATATGAAAATGAAACATTTGTAAGGAAATCCTCCTAAGATAGTAAGACGCGTTTTAGAGCACAATTGGTAACGGATCCCATAAGAACTCTGAAGTTAAAAGTGCTCCGGTGAGAGCAGTACCATATTGGATGACCGACTAAGAAATCCTCGCCAAAACAAATCTGTGAGGGCTGTATGTGCGACCCAAAGCGGACAATATCTTACTAGGATGAATGGGTTCGTTATAAATGGTATCAAAGTCTATACCCAATTGGAAATTTGGCCAACGAGAACGTTGGGCCATCGAGGGGGAGGTGATTGTGATAACCCGAATGTGTACATATGAGCACGACAGCGGGACAAACCTCGGGACCTAAGCCAAGTGTAGACAAATCTCGAGTCGTAAAAATAAGGTCGTCACAATCCCAAATCGCTTGGGGAGGTATATAGAATTGAAACATATGTAAGGAAACCCTGCCAAGATAGTAAGACGCGTTTTGGAGCACAATTGACAACGGATCTCATAAGAACTCCGAAGTTAAAAGTGCTTCGATGAAAGCAGTACTATGTTGGGTGACCGACTAAAAAGTACTGGCCAAAACAAATTTGTGAGGGATATATGGGCGACCCAAATCAGATAATATCTCACTGGGATGAAGGGGTTCATTATAGTCGGGCATTTTTAAGCTCGGCTAGGCCGACTCGTTTAACATCTCTAGGAATATATACCTTTTGTATTTAAGGAAAAGTATATCACTTTATAAATGGTGTATTCTCGTCCGTTGAACCACCATTATGTTTGCAACTATATTTCTATGATACCAACTCGCAACTTGAGCATCGGTTGTCGTTAATTGATAGATTGCATGAAAAATAAATTATAGTATTTTGAAGAAGTTCATAATCATCTGAATTTAATTAGTCATTGGTTCGTGCAAAACTAAAAGGGTTAATGTAAAAACCACAAAAAATATATATAAACATCCCTTGTAAGGTTAGCTGTGATTTAAATGGGAATCTTCCCCATTTAGCCATGAAACTGTCTCTCTCTCATGCCTAAATTTCCTTTACATAACAAGTTTCTTTTCTGCAAAAAAACGTATTGGGTTATTGTCAAGGTGAATGGGAATGCGAGGTTTTACCTTTGTATCAAATAAGATGATTTTAGGATAATCGAAAAATTCAATAGTAAGTTAGCTTTTTCGCTCCTTTTTTATACTGTTTTTGTCAAAACCTTACTTTTTCGTACTAGAAAAATGTTGTAAAATTTAAAATTTTTCTTCAATAACGTAAAAACATTTGAAAAATGTAGTGGAAAACTTTTTACTACAATGGAAACCCATAGTATAAAACTCCGATTAACAGTTAAATTTCAAAATCTAAGAAATTGTAAAAATGTTAATTTTTTTTTATAAAGGGCCGATCGATCGGTTTTCCCTCTGTTTTCAAACATTCTCTTTTTTCCTTTGAAAAATTCAAACCTATTAAACATTTTCTTCATTTCAAATACCTCAAAACATATCATTTCCATAAAAACGTCCAAAACTATTGTCATTTATGAAAACATATTTTCCCAAAATATTTAAACTTATACGTTTACATACATAAGTCATACATTAAAACATACTTACGTCACGATCAAAATCGCCCTAACAAATACCCGATCACGTCATGGACGTACCCTGTCAACTGAGTTCACTAATCCTGTATATGCTCGAGGATCTCACCAACTATCTCTTTGTCACCTACATCACAGAATTCAAACTATAAATCTAATACTTAGTAAATAGTGCAATAATGAAATGAAAACAGGTTACATAACTCATATCTTAACATATGTAGTTTCTACCATCTTATTTCGTTTTCGTTTTCATTTTTATTTATGTTTCGTTTTATTCCTTCTTTCAATTTTTGTTCTTTGTTTCTTTACGTACTAGATTGAGTATGAACATCTCACGGTCCACCTCACGGAACGGTCATATATACCTAAAGAGGAGGGAAAATAGCAAACCTCGCGGTCCACCTCTCGGGACGGCCATACCACCCACTACACTTGCATGGTCTTTTCATACATTTCTTATCATTTCGTTCTTAACGTGTCGTTTCAAACTATGTCATTTCATAAAACATGATAAATTCATTTTTCTTTCATTTTTGTACTTTTAAAACCATGATGCATGACATAATCAAAGTGTACAATAACATACAGTCATAAACCTAGCATCCTGTGATATAGGCACGAAAGCAAAGCGCTTACATACACTACTTACCTGGATCCGTAGGCAACTTATCTGAATCCGTACACTAAATCTTTGAAACTTTTAACAACCTGAAGTATAAACGACATCCATTAACTTCTATCCTATAACATAATCAAACTGAATGCATAAAATAAACGCATTCACTAATTCCAAGTATCCAATTAAATCACTTATGCATCAACAAACTTAATTGAAAAATTTTCTTAAAAAAATCTCAAATTTACCATTTTATCGTACAACTTCAAAAATTTGTAACAATTCAAATACTTGTCCGAATTCGGTGATTCAAAAATGCTATACAATCCTTAAACTGTCTAGTTTCTAATGGTATAAACCATTTATCAAACCAAAAATAATATCACCACCGAAATTAACAAAACTGAAATTACCTTGTACATAGCTCTAAATTCAAGTTTTTATCAAATATTCAATCATTTTCAAAAATTTGTAATAAATTGAATATAGGTCCGAATTCAATGATTGAAAATACTATGGACTTTTTAAAGAGTCTACTTTGACATTCCAAGGTCAATTTAGAAATCAAGAACCATCAAATGATTCAGAATTACCAAAACCGAACTGTCCTAGAAATTTTTTCTAGTTTTTGTACAAAAGATTCAAAAATTCGTAACAAATCGAATATACGTCCGAATTCAATGATTCAAGTTGTTATAGAAACCTCAAAGTGTCTACTTTCTAATAATCAAATCCATATTATAACCTAACATCAACAGCATAGCCGAAATTGACCAAAAAAACCTTCTCTGTTTTAGCCTACTTTTATAGATTTCTTCAACTTTCAAAAATTTCATCAAAAAATCAATTTTTTTCCATCTAATTCACCAATAAATCAATCTAACATATTTAAGCATTCAATATAAAAAGAAAACAACAACATATTCATCATTTTCATACAAGCATTTAATTTTATCGATATTCATTAACTTCATTAACTTCTATCTCATAACATAATCAAAATGAATGCATATAACCACATTCACTAACACAAAGCATCCAATTAAATCACTTCTACGTCAACTAACTTTAATACATACATTTTCTTAACAAATTCTCGGATTTACCATTTTATCGTCCAACTTCAAAAATTCATAACAATTCAAATATTTGTCTGAATTCGGTGATTCAAAATGCTATACAATCCGTAAAGTGTCTAGTTTCTAATAGTATAAACCATTTATAAAACCAAACATAATATCACAGTCGTAATTAACAAAATTGAAACTACCCTATACATAGTTCTAAATTCAAGTTTTTATCAAATTTTCAACCATTTTCAAAAAGATCTGAATTCAATGATTCAAAATGCTATGAACTTCTTAAAGAGTTTACTTTGACATTCCCAGGTCAATTTAGAAATCAAGAACTATCAAATAATTCATAATTATCAAAACCGAACTGTCCCAGAAATTTTTTCCAGTTTTTGAACAATATATTCAAAAATCCGTAACAAATCGAATATATGTCCGAATTCGATTATTCAAGATGTTATAGAAATCTCAAAGTATCTAATTTCTAATTGTCAAATTCATATTATAACCCAACATCAACAGCATAGCCGAAATTGGCCAAAACAGAACCTGCTCTGTTTTAGCCTACTTTTCCAGATTGCTTCAACTTTCAAAAATTCCAACAAACAATCAATTTCTTTCCATCTAATTCACCAATAAGTCAACATAGTATGCTTAAGCATTCAATAGAAGAAGAAAAAGCAAAGCATTCATCATTTTCGTGTAAGCATTTAATGTTATCGACATCTATTAACTTCATTAACTTGTATCTCATAACATAATCAAAATAAATGCATATAAACACTTTCACTAATTCCAAATATCCAATTATATCACTTATTCATCAACTAACCTTAATTTATACATTTTCTTAACAAATTCTCGGATTTATCATTTATCGTCTAACATCAAAATTCGTAACATTCAAATACGTGTCTGAATTCGGTGATTCAAAATGCTATATAATTCTTAAAGTGTCTAATTTCTAATGGTATAAACCATTTATCAAATCAAAGACAATATCACAGTCGTAATTAACAAAATTGAAACTACCCTATACATAGTTCTAAATTCAAGTTTTTATCAAATTTTCAACCATTTTCAAAAAGATCTGAATTCAATGATTCAAAATTTTATGGACTTCTTAAAGAGTCTACTTTGACATTCCAAAGTCAATTTAGAAATCAAGAACTATCAAATAATTCATAATTATCAAAACCGAACTGTCTCAGAAATTTTTCCAGTTTTTGAACATATATTCAAAAATCCGTAACAAATCGAATATATGTCCGAATTCGATGATTCAAGATGTTATAGAAATCTCAAAGTATCTAATTTCTAATTGTCAAATTCATATTATAACCCAACATCAACAGCATAGCCGAAATTGGCCAAACAGAACCTGCTCTGTTTTAGCCTACTTTTCCAGATTTGCTTTCAACTTTCAAAAATTCCAACAAACAATCAATTTCTTTCCATCTAATTCACCATATAAGTCACTAAGGTATCTTAAGCCTTCAATAGAAGAAGAAAAAAGCAAAGCATTCATCATTTTCTTGTAAGCATTTAATGTTATCGACATCTATTAACTTCATTAACTTGTATCTCATAACATAATCAAAATAAATGCATATAAACACTTTCACTAATTCCAAATATCCAATTATATCACTTATTCATCAACTAACCTTAATTTATACATTTTCTTAACAAATTCTCGGATTTATCATTTTATCGTCTAACATCAAAAATTCGTAACAATTCAAATACTTGTCTGAATTCGGTGATTCAAAATGCTATATAATTCTTAAAGTGTCTAATTTCTAATGGTATAAACCATTTATCAAATCAAAGACAATATCACAGCCCAAATTAATGAAACCGAAACTACCCTGTACATAGCTCTAAATTTTATTTTTTATCAAATTTTCAACCATTTTCAAAAATTCGTAATAAATTGAATATAGGTCCGAATTCAATGATTCAAAATTTTATGGACTTCTTAAAGAGTCTACTTTGACATTCCAAAGTCAATTTAGAAATCAAGAACATCAAATGATTCAGAATTACCAAAACCGAACTGTCTCAGAAATTTTTTACAGTTTTTGTACAATAGATTCAAAAATAAAAAACAAATCGAATGTAGGTCCGAATTCGATGATTCAAGATATTAAAGAAATCTCAATGTGTCTAGTTTCTAATGGTTAAATCTCTATTATAACCCAACATCAACAACATAGCCGAAATTGACTAAAACAGATTTTACTCTGTTTTAGCCTACTTTTCCAGATTTCTTAAACTTTTAAAAATTACATCAAACAATCAATTTCTTTCCATCTAATTCATCAATAAGTCTATCTAGCATGCTTAAGTATTTAATAGAAAAAAAAAACAGCAAAATATTCATCATTTACGTTGAAAAATTTAATTTTATCGACATCCATTAACTTCATTAACTTCTATTTCATAACATAATCAAAATGAATGCATATAAGAACATTCACTAATTTTAAACATCCAATTAAATCATTTATGCATCAACTAACATTAATTCATACATTTTCTTAACAAATTCTCAGATTTACCATTTTATCGTTAAACTTAAAAAATTTGTAACAATTCAAATAATTGTCCGAATTTGGTGATTCAAAATGCTATACAATCGTTAAAGTGTATAGTTTCTAATGGTATAAACTATTTATCAAACCAAAGACAATATCACAGTCGAAATTAACAAAATCGAAACTACCCTGTACATAGCTCTAAATTTTAATTTTTATCAAATTTTCAGCCATTATCAAAAATTCGTAATAAATTGAATATAGGTCCGAATTCAATGATTCAAAATGCTATGGACTTCTTAAAGAGTCTACTTTGACATTTCAAAGTTAATTTAGAAATCAAGAAACCATCAAATGATTCAGAATTACTAAAACCGAACTGTTTCATAAATTTTTTCTAGTTTTTATACAATATATTCAAAAATTCGTAATAAATTGAATATAGGTCCGAATTCAATGATTCAAAATGCTATACAATCGTTATAGTGTCTAGTTTCTAATGGTATAAACTATTTATCAAACCAAAGTCAATATCACAGTCGAAATTAACAAAATCGAAACTACCCTGTACATAGCTCTAAATTTTAATTTTTATCAAATTTTCAGCCATTTTCAAAAATTCGTAATAAATTTAATATAGGTCCGAATTCAATGATTCAAAATTTTATGGACTTCTTAAAGAGTCTACTTTGACATTTCAAAGTTAATTTAGAAATCAAGAACCATCAATGATTCAAAATTTTATGGACTTCTTAAAGAGTCTACTTTGACATTTCAAAGTTAATTTAGAAATCAAGAACCATCAATGATTCAAAATTTTATGGACTTCTTAAAGAGTCTACTTTGACATTTCAAAGTTAATTTAGAAATCAAGAACCATCAATGATTCAAAATTTTATGGACTTCTTAAAGAGTCTACTTTGACATTTCAAAGTTAATTTAGAAATCAAGAACCATCAATGATTCAGAATTACTAAAACCGAACTGTTTCATAAATTTTTCTAGTTTTTATACAATATATTCAAAAATTCGTAATAAATTGAATATAGGTCCGAATTCAATGATTCAAAATGTTATGGACTTTTTAAAGAGTCTACTTTGACATTTCAAAGTTAATTTAGAAATCAAGAACCATCAATGATTCAGAATTACTAAAACCGAACTGTTTCATAAATTTTTCTAGTTTTTATACAATATATTCAAAAATTCGTAATAAATTGAATATAGGTCCGAATTCAATGATTCAAGTTGTTATAGAAACCTCAAAGGGTCTAGTTTCTAATGTTAAATCCATATTATACCCAACATCAACAGCATAGCCGAAATTGAACAACAGAACCTGCTCTATTTTAGCCTACTTTTCCAGATTTTTTCAACTTTCAAAAATTATATCAAACAATTAATTTCTTTTCATCTAAGTTACCAATAAGTCAATCTAGCATGCTTAAACATTCAATAGAAGAAGAAAACTAGCAAAGTATTTATCATTTACGTATGAAAGTATTTAATTTTATCGACATCCATTAACTTCATATCCTATAACATAATCAAAATGAATGCATATAAGAACATTCACTAATTTTAAAGTATCCAATTAAATCACTTATGCATCAACTAACTATTAATTCATATCATTTCTTAACAAATTCTCGGATTTACCATTTTAGCGTCCAACTTCAAAAATTTGTAACAATTCAATACTTGTCCGAATTCGGTGATTCAAAATGCTATACAATCGTTAAGTGTCTAGTTTCTAATGGTACTAAACTCATTTATCAAATCCAAAGGACAATATCACAGTCGAAATTAACAAAATCCGAAACTACCCTACATAGCTCTAAATTTCAAGCTTTTATCAAATTTTCAGCCATTTATCAAAAATTCGTAATAAATTGAATATAGGTCCGAATTCAATGATTCAAAATGCTATGGACTTCTTAAAGAGTCTACTTTGACATTTCAAAGTTAATTTAGAAATCAAGAAACCATCAAATGATTCAGAATTACTAAAACCGAACTGTTTCATAAATTTTTTCTAGTTTTTATACAATATATTCAAAAATTCGTAACAAATCGAATATACGTCCGAATTTAATGATGCAAGCTGTTATAGAAATCTCAAAGTGTTTAGTTTCTAATGTTAAATCCATATTATAATTCAATATTAACAGCATAGCCGAAATTGAACAACAGAACCTGCTCTATTTTAGCCTACTTTTCCAGATTTTTTCAACTTTCAAAAATTCCATCAAACAATTAATTTCTTTCCAAATAATTTACCAATAAGTCAATCTAGCATGCTTAAGCATTTAATAGAAGAAGAAAACAGCAAAATATTCATCATTTATGTTGAAAAATTTAATTTTATCGACATCCATTAACTTCTATCTCATAACATAATCAAAATGAATGCATATAAGCACATTCACTAATTTTAAGTATCCAATTAAATCACTTATATATCAACTAACCTTAATTCATACATTTTCTTAACAAATTCTCGGATTTACCATTTTATCGTACAACTTTAAAAATTTGTAACAATTCAAATATTTGTCCGAATTCGGTGATTCAAAATGCTATACAATCGTTATAGTGTCTAGTTTCTAATGGTATAAACCATTTATTAATCCAAAGTCAATATCACAGTCGAAATTAACAAAATCGAAACTACCCTGTACATAGCTCTAAATTTTAATTTTTATCAAATTTTCAGCCATTTTCAAAAATTCGTAATAAATTTAATATAGGTCCGAATTCAATGATTCAAAATGTTATGGACTTTTTAAAGAGTCTACTTTGACATTCCAAGGTTAATTTAGAAATCAAGAACCATCAAATGATTCAAAATTACCAAAATCAAACTGTCTCAGAAATTTTTTCTAGTTTTTATACAATATATTTAAAAATCCGTAACAAATCGATTATACGTCTGAATTCAATGATTCAAGTTGTTATAGAAACCTCAAAGTGTCTAGTTTCTAATGATTAAATCCATATTATTACCCAACATCAACAGCATAGCCGAAATTGAAAAAACAGAACCTGCTCTATTTTAGCCTACTTTTCCAGATTTTTTCAACTTTCAAAAATTATATCAAACAATTAATTTCTTTTCATCTAAGTTACCAATAAGTCAATCTAGCATGCTTAAACATTCAATAGAAGAAGAAAATAGTAAAGTATTTATCATTTTCGTATAAGTATTTAATTTTATTGACATCCATTAACTTCTATCCTATAACATAATCAAAATGAATGCATATAAGTACATTCACTAATTTAAAGTATCCAATTAAATCACTTATGCATCAACTAATCTTAATTCATGCATTTTCTTTAACAAATTCTCGGATTTACCATTTTATCGTCCAACTTCAAAAATTTGTAACAATTCAAATACTTGTCCGAATTCGGTGATTCAAAATGCTATACAATCGTTAAAGTGTCTAGTTTCTAATGGTACAAACCATTTATCAAATCAAAGGCAATATCACAGCCGAAATGAACAAAACCTAAACTGCCCAGTACATAGCTCTAAATTCAAGCTTTTATCAAATTTTCAACCATTTTTAAAAATTCGTAATAAATTGAATATAGGTCCGAATTCAATTATTCAAAATGCTATGGACTTCTTAAAGAGTCTACTTTGACATTCCAAACTCAATTTAGAAATCAAGAACCATCAAATGATTCAGAGTTACCAAAACCGAACTGTCTCAACAATTTTTTCTAGTTTTTGTACAATAGATTCAAAAATTCGTAACAAATCGAATATACGTCCGAATTCAATGATTCAAGTTATTATAAAAACCTCAAAGTAACTAGTTTCTAATGGTCAAATCCATATTATAACCCAACATCAACAGTATAGCCGAAATTGGCCAAAACAGAACCTTCTCTGTTTTAGCTTACTTTTCCAGATTTCTTCAACTTTCAAAAATTTTATCAAACAATCAATTTTTTTCCATCTAATTCACCAATAAATCAATTTAGCATGCTTAAGCATTCAATTGAAAAAGAAAACAACAAAATATTCATCATTTTCGTGTAAGCATTTAATTTTATCGACATCCATTAACTTCTATCTCATAACATAATCAAAATGAATGCATATAAACGCATTCGCTAATTCAAAAGATCCAATTAAATCACTTAGAGCACCTCCAATGGAGATGCTATCTTGGTTGTTTGTCAGACTTGCTCTGACAAGCAACAACAACTATCGTTACTATCCTCATTGGAGAGCAACGATAGTTGCTCAAGGGTTGCTTTTTTAAGCAACCCTTGAGCCACGCTGAATTAATTTTTTAATAAATTTTATTTATTTGTTTATTTATTTTAATTAGAATAAATATTATATTTTGTGGGTCATACAAAAAAAAATTATACCGTTGCTCAACGGCTAAAACTTGAAAAAAATTATTATTTTATATATTCTCACTTTTTCTATCTATAAATACAAACATTGTTGCCCAAATTCATATTTTCTTCACATTTTTCTTTCACAATTTTCTACAATTTCCTTATTATTTTTCCTCAAATTCATATACAAATGAATTCTGATAACTCTTCAAATTTCAATCATTCAAATTATCATAATCCATTTTTTCAATTTTCTCAAAGTTCTTCAAATATCCCTCACCCAATACCTCAAAATCCATTTAATCAATTATCCCAAAATTCTCCAAATTCCCAAATTCCACATTTTCAATATCATTAAGTACGGTCAAACTTTCAAAATTTTCAAAATTATCCATTTCCACCATTTCAAAACCCAAATTTGAGTTTCTTTGAAACGTCCCAATATTCGTCATTTGTCAAGTTTGTAAATTCACCACCATTTGGTTCACCTCCCAAACACCAAACACCATCCACCTCTGCTTCTAAATCCCAACCTGGACGCAGTGGAGACGAGTTACAAAATGCGCCTCAAATTGTTGAAGAAAATAAACCTCAAAAATCCAAACAAAAAATGAGGTGGAGTGAAGCAGCAAATCTACTTCTGATAAGCGAATGACTCAATACATCTAAGGATTCTGTAGTTGGCATTGACCAAACAGCAGTACACTTTTGGGACCGCATTGCTGATTACTTCAACGAAAATTGCAAAGATGGGCCTAGCAGAACAGGGAATCAATGCAAAGACCATTGGAACAAGATAAATCATAAGGTACTACTTTTCAATGGTTGTTACCAACGAGTTCAACGAGCACGCCATAGTGGATGGTCCGATGACCAAATTATGGAGTATGCCCACCAACTGTATAAATCTGAAAATGGTGGCTCTCATTTTATGTTTCACTACTGTTGGAAGATGTTAAAGGATGAGTCGTAATGGAATACTTCATATCAGCAAGAGGGCTCTAAGAGAACAAAAGTTTCCGAATCAGGGGCACACACTTCGTCATCAAATCCAGAGAAGAGTGACAATGAAGTACATGAAGTGTGGCCAATTGGCCAAAAGGCAGCCAAAAGAAAGGAAAATGAAAAAAAAGAAAAAAAAAGGTGAGTCTACTGAGTATTTGGAAACTCAATCTCGAAAAGCAGCTGCATTTGAGAAATTGGTGGAGATTGAAGCTAAAAAGACAGAAGATAAGAGAATAACAAAGTACATGGACTACCTCATCATGGATACGTCGTATATGACTAATCAACAAAAAAAAATCACAAAAGATTTTGTAATCATATTAGGACTAACATCTTGAAATTTTAATGTATTTTTTTCCGCAAGTTATGTAATTTCTTTTCAGCAAGTTATGTAATTTTGTTTCCCCAAATAAGTGTTATATACAATTAATATTAATTTTGGTTACTTCCCAAACTATAATATTTGCTTCTTTTGTAAATATAAACTATAATATTTACTTAATTTAATGATATTATGATTATATATATGTAAGAAAAATTAATATTAAAATTAATATAAAATTATTTTATAAGCAACGGACTAGGAGTTGCTATCATTGGAGTGAAAGGTTGCTTGAGGTTGCTTAAGAGATGAGGTGGAAGAGAGAGAATGTAGTTTATTTAAATAATATTATAAATAATATTAATTTATTTTATAGCAACTCCAACGGGTTGCTACCGTTGGAGTTGCTCTTATGCATCAACGAACCTTAATTCATACATTTTCTTAACAAATTCTCGGATTTACCATTTTATATTCAAACTTCAAAAATTCATAACAATTCAAATACTTGTCTGAATTCGGTGATTCAAAATGCTATACAATCCTTAAAGTGTCTAGTTTCTAATGGTATAAACCATTTATCAAACCAAACATAATATCATAGGCGAAATTAACAAAACTGAAACTACCTTATACATAGTTCTAAATTCAAGTTTTTATCAAATTTTTAACCATTTTCAAAAATTCGTAATAAATTGAATATAGGTCTGAATTCAATGATTCAAAATGTTATGGACTTCTTAAAGAGTCTACTTTGACATTCCAAGGTCAATTTAGAAATCAAGAACTATCAAATGATTCAGAATTACCAAAACCGAACTGTCCCAGAAATTTTTTCTAGTTTTTGTACAATAGATTCAAAAATCCGTAACAAATCGAATATAGGTCCGAATTTGATGATTCAAGATGTTATAGAAATCTCAATGTGTCTAGTTTCTAATGATCGAATTCATATTATATCCTAATATCAACAATATAGCCGAAATTGGCTAAAACAGAACCTGCTCTGTTTTAGTCTCGGTGCTCGACTGTGAGACAATTTTTTGTTTGGTGGAAGATCACGAGATGAGGTTGGAGCCCAAGAATATACAAAAGTCACTCGTGCTCTTACAGTCATCGGGACAAGAGGCCCAATCAGCATTTGTATAACATACCAAATTGGAGGCAGAAGAGGATGAGAAGGATATACCCAAAGAGGGAGTACCTTGGAGATACCGTTAAATCCGTTTGACTGTCTGTCAATGGACGTCTAAGGGGGAGTGCGTGAATTGAGAGACCTTGTTGACAGCAAAAGCAATGTTAGGCCAAGTGAGGCAGCAGTATTGCAGGCTTCCAACTATACTGCGATAAAGTGAGCCATTACAGAAAGGGATGCCAGAATTCTTCAAAAGAATAGGAGCTAAAATCATCGGGGTAGGAACGGGTTTGCAGGAGACCATATTAGCTCTGCGCAATATTTCATGAATATATCTAGACTGTGAAAAAATCATTCCTGTAGGAGTGTGAGTGACAAAAATCCTGACAAAAAATGATAATGATCCAAGGTCACACACCTTAAATTTAGAATTTAAGTACATGAGAAGCTGGTCGAGTAGAGAAGTAGAGTTACCCGTGAGAATTATGTCTTCAATATAGACCAGCATAATAATAACGGAGGAGGACTAGCGACGGATGAAGAGAGAGGTATCTGACTTGGAAGCAATGAACCCAATCTAAGAGGACTATGTATAGCTTTGTGTACCAGGCTCGAGGAAATTGTTTTAAGCCATAAAGAGCCTTGCGTAATTGACATACAGCGGATGGATGAGAGGAACTCACAAATCCTGGAGATTGCTCCATAAACATTATCTCAGTCAAATCACCATGTAAAAAGACATTACTTACATCCAGCTATTTGATGATCCAGCCATAGGAGCTGGCTAAGGCCAGAGTAGTACGGATGGATGCAGGTTTCACAACTGGGCTGAAGGTTTCCTCATAGTCGATGCCTTCCGTCTGATCATATCCCTTTACCACTAAACGAGCTTTGTACCTGTTGATTGTATCATCGAAGTTGTGTTTAGTTTTAAAAACTCACTTACACCGATAATCTTGACTCTTGGAGAAGGAGGAGGAACCGTTGTCCAAGTAGAGTTAGCAGATAGAGCCATCATTTCCTCATGCATAGCAGCCAACCAGTGAGGGTGTTTGGAGACTTGGTTAAAAGTTTTGGGTTCAATGGTGGTTTCTACGGAGAAAGCTTTGGGCTTAAAGATACCATCTTTGGCTCTGGTGCGCATTGGATAAGCATTTATTTGAAAGGGAGGGCCAGGGTAGGAGAAGCGGGAGGTTGGGGAATGGACAGGGATGATGGTGAAGGTGTAAGTAAGGCAGGTGGATTTGGAGAATTAGATGGAGAATGTGAAACATGAATTGAATGAGAAACATTAGAAGAAACTGGTGGGAGTGATGGGTGACTCAGGGTTATAGGAAGTGAACTTGAGGAAGGAATGGGAGGAGATAGATTGAGAGAAGAGAAGGGAAAAATAGATTAGTCAAAATTATCGTGACGAGAGATGTATAGTTTGTGAGATCGAGATTCGAGGCAAATATACCCTTTGTGATTGGGGTTAAGACCCAAGAACACACATAAAAATGATCTAGGCTAGAGTTTATTTTGATTATAGGGACGAAAAAGGAAAGCACAAGTAACCAAAAACACGTAGAGACGCGTAATCGGGAAGAGAATTGTACAAACATTCGAAAGGTGATTTATTGTTAAGAACAGGTGTAGGAAGGACATTTATGAGACTCGTAGCAGTAGTAAAAGCATAAGGCCATAATGTTTGAGGGACAGAAGAATGGAAGAGGAAAGCGAGACCAGTTTCGACAATATGGCAGTTTTTGCGCTCTACACAACCATTCTAATTAGGAGTATACGGATAGGAGATACGGTGGCGGATGTCAAGAGATTTAAAAAGAGGAGAGAGCGATTGGAACTCCCCGCCTCAATTGGATTGAATGACCTTAATAGAGTAACCAAATTGTATTTGAACATAGCGATGGAAGTGCACAAAAGTAAGACGAACATCACTTTTTAATTTTAAGGGGAACATCCAAGTAAAACGAGTGCAATCGTTCACAAATAAAAGAAAATAACGATTGCCAGTAAAAGAGGAAAAATGGTATGGACCACACACATCTGTATGCACAAGCTCAAAAGGAAATTGGAATGAGATTCAGAATTAGGAAAAGGCAATCAGTGAAATTTATTCATTTGAGAAGGAGTACAAAAATTTGGCATTTCATTGTGTATAAAAGGAATATTACAAATATTCATTACACTTTTCAAAATACATATAGAATGGTGACCCAATATGGAATGCCACAATTGGGTGGAAGATGGCTGTGAGCTCGGTAAGGAGGCAGATAAAGAAAGAGTTACAGAGGGCACGGGAAGATGATACAGGCCATCAATAAGTGACCCCGGAGAAGGATTTGGTGAGAAATCCGATCCTTAACACAAAATCATTGGGAATCAAATTCAACAATCACAAAATTATCACTGCATAATTTCCTAACACTCATAAGATTATGGGGAAAACCAGAAGTATGACAGATTGAATTTAAGTGAAGAGAACGGAAAGGAGTTGGAATTAAAGCAGAACAAAGGTGAGAGATCGAAATGGACTTACCATCGGTAGTGCATGCAAAATTCGGGCCACTGAAAGACTGAGGGTTGTGAAAAGTAGCCGATGTTGGAGAGAAATGATGGGTAGCCTCAGAATCGAGAACCCACGGAGCAGGGGCCGGAAATGTGGGAAGAAGACTGGCGAAGAGGGTGCGTGATGGAGCAAAGAGTTCGGAAGGCAGGGGTTCTGGAAAGTGAGCGATGGAGAAAGAAGGGGTAGGTGGGTGGGCCGGGTTATAAGGTGATGGGTCGGGTATGTATAAATAAGGATATTGGGCTGGGTTGGGTTGTGAGTAGTGGTTTGGGGCAGGTAGTCTGGCTTGGTAAGCTGAAGGAGGTTGGGCTGAGGAGGCTGGTTGGTGATTTAGATTATGTGGGTCAGGCGGGTAGGAATTGTTGAACCGATGGAAGCAGGCTGAGGCGGAGTGGCCCAACTTATGGCAGATTTTGCATTTTGGCCAATTGGTTTTATTGTTGGGCTGGTTTGGTTGCCAAGCGTGCGGAGCCATTAATGAAGACCCAAACCCGGTTGAATACTGATGGATCAGAATGTTAGGGTGCAGACCTGGAGCTCCAAATGGCCGAGGAAACGACGCCGGTTTGAAGGGCTACTAAGCAACGGCGAGAGCCTGAATGGAGTTAGGCATCTAGAGGGAGGCCGCATGATTCTGTTTCTCAAGACGAAACTCAAAGCTCTGCAACAAACTGTAGATATCTTCCATGGAGAGCTCGTCGGTCGGATTTGTAATGGCGATGACGAAGGATTTGTAATCGCTGCCAAGACCGCCTAGAAGATAAATCACTTGATCTCTGAGCGAGACCGGCTCACCGATGGCAGCGAGAGTGTTGCAGATGGAGGTAAGTTTTTTAGCTTACTGGGAAACAGAGAGACCATCTTTGGTGAGGGAGTGGAGTTGGCCTCGTAACTCTATGATCCGGCAAGCGATGAGGATGCAAATCAGCGAGCTAGGGCTGTCCACATTTCAGCGGTAGTGGAATAGGAGACAATGATCGAAAGAAATTCTTCCGATGAGGAAGAGAAAACCCAGCACATCCGTAGGCGATTGAAGTGCTGCCATGTAGTAAACTCGAGATTAATATATGATAAAAGATTATCCAGAAACTGTGGGGGTTGAGGGAGAGTTCCATCCAGAAGAGTTTCGAGTCCATTGGCAATGACGATATTGAGCAATTGTGCTTTCCAGAAGAGGTAATTAGTATTGTTGAGTTTAATGTTCAATACTTGATTTGTGGTGGGGAAGGGCGGCAAAGAGGTAGATGAAGGAGGGGTGAAGAAGGGGAGGGTATTGTCGAACTTGGAGACGTCATCTGTAGCTCTGATACCAAGTTGGAGTTTGCAGAATTTAACCGAAAAAGAAGATGGAGAGGAAGAAGAAGATGATGAAGGAGGCAAGATGAAAGAAAACTCTTTTTCAATTATCAAGAAAAATGTTTTACACTGTATATGTACAGCAGCTCATGATGAGCATAGGAAAGAGGGAAAGAGAAACTAAACTAGATTAGTTAAACTCTAACAAATAATCATACTCTAACATTTAATTCACCAATAAGTCAATCTAGCATGGTTAAGCATTCAATAGAGAAAGAAAACAGAAAAGTATTTATCATTTTCGTGCAAGCATTTAATTAGCCAAGAAACAGAAAAGAGAAACCACAATTTCGTGATTCAAAAAATAGAGTTTTCAAACCATCCAATAAACACCACAAAACATCTTTTCTAGCACATGAGAACTTTAAAACGTGCATAAGCTTCAGCTAAGATTGTCATACCTTAAAAGTCTTTGAGAGGATAAATGAAATTGATGAAAAAAAAATCTCAGAAAGGAGGGAGAGATGTCGTGGTGCTTGAGGGTTAAAGTGAGGGTTTACAATACATTTTTCTTTATTTAAAGTAAAAGAAGGTTCTAGAGAGGGTGAGGTGTCCCTCATTTTTTTCTTCTTTTCTCCCTCCACTTCATTCTCTTCAGTCAATCTCGTCCCATCTCATCCCACGTTAAAGCCTTTTCCATCCACCCATTCAACCAAAAGTTTGACTTCAACCTCCATTTCTATTAGTTTATCAATTCCCTTTGACTTTTCAAGGTAATTTCCTATTGGTTCTTCCTTCATCTTGACCTTCAACTTCAATGTTATTACTCCTTTATTTTATTTTATTTTGTTGTTATTATTATTATATTTCTTTTTTGACTTTTTAAAATTTATCTTCTCTCTCTACTTCCATTTTCATCCCTCCATTATCCTTTGTTTTTCCCCCTCTTAACTTTTAAATTCACAAATTACTTACATAATTTTATAACTCTCAATTTCCTTGGAGGTATTTCCACTCAATGCATGTAATTCCACCAATTCACTTCAATCTTTTCTTTCCCTGTTCAACTTCTATTTATGGAACAAATTTTAACTAACTTATCAATTGAAATATTTGTATGTAATTAGCATAATGAAAATTTTGGATGTCTTGATTTTTGTGGTTGTGAAATCATGGATGGAAGGTTAAACATATAACTTTTGGAGAGGACGTCGTAGAAGGTGATCAAAGTCAAATTTAGGTCCGCATAGACCACTGTAAATGGAAGACTAAGGAATCCAGCCATAAAAGCTTTGATCGTCGGAGGAAAACATTATCCGTTTCCAAAAAAAGAGGGGTTAGCCAATTTCTTTTTGTTACATAAATTTCACAGCGTGGTTGGAAAATTGGACTTTCTTGGACTTGAGATTTCGATTTTATGGACCTGTATTAGGTGCTGTCTTGAGCCTACATATTGTTGATTGATTTGGGTTTCGTTTAAGTTATGGATGAAAATTATGATACTTTTGCAAACCACATGCAATCATAGTTAGAAACTCTGGAAAATTCTGGCAGAAACCAAAAATGAATGTTGAATATTCTAAACTTTTATAGGAAGCTGCGGCTTGCAAGATATCAAGTCGCCGCTCAAAGCTTTAATAATAGCAACAGTTTATGCTTAAATAAAGCCGCAACTCACATTGTGTTTTGGGCTTTTTAGACCATTTATTCGAGACCAAAAATGAGTCCAACGGTTTATTCTTAGGTTAAAAAAAATAAGTATTACAAGAAAAACAAAAGGGTGTCTTACAATTACACAAATGGCGACATTACGATCAAGTATAGAGGTATAAAATATTTATATTACATATTTATTTTTCATATAACATGTTTCAATTGAGAATGCACATTTATTTAAAATTTCAATTATATTTATTTGTTGTTAGCTACAAGTAATAGCACAACTGAAGGTCGTGTTCTCGACATTAAAGTGAAGATGATTGTTTTGTCACCTTCATCAAGCATCATATCTAACGAGCCAGTCCAACAAGTCTAACAAGCCTAGTCAACTAGTCTATTTAACACTTTTTAAGAAATAAAAGAAAATTAGAGTGTATATTTTAAAATAATTAAAAAAACAAAGTTATATGAACAAATAATAATATTGATGGTTAACGTGTCACAGGTTGACTCAGCTTGTCGTGTTGTAGCCATGTTAAATTTTTCAGTCAATTGGTCAAAATCGATAATTTAGAAAGTTACCGTGTCGTTAAATTTAAAAAAGATAAATAATAAGTGAATTGAAATAAATTTTCGTATAAATTTTGATTAACGTTCAGTGTTTTGAAGAATAGAGATTTAGAGGATTTTTATTTAATATAAATTATATTAATATTAAATAAATGAAATGAAATTAAAAATAAATAAAAAGGGTTAATTATTGGAAGGGAGAGAGGAGAGGGGGAACTGGGGACGCGAGGCCGGCCACCACCAACTGAGAAAGAGAGTGAGAACTATGTAGGTGCCCACATCTTCCTGGTTTTATAAATAATGGGGTGTGCCTAGTGAGTTAGGGGTGGCCATTAAAATGTAGAGGTTGGGCACAACAATACCTCCAAGAGTTGTTGGACATTTGTGATGGGGGTGGGCGGGATGGCTTGACGGGCCAAGATTGTCGAGCTCGCAAGTTGGCCCGTTCAGCCCAATCCCAAGCGAGCTCGTGAACCCATTACAATGAGCTTAGCTCCACCCCGTCTTTTTGGACCGGATCAGGCTTGACTCGTTATTGTATCGCGCCGAATTTGGCTCGACCCACTACAACAACAAGCTGGCAGCTCGCTCGCTTACAATCTCTACTTCAAATACTATTAATTTCATACCCTCAACGAAATAATCAATAGTTTAAAAAATTTCATCAGCACCTTAAAATAAAATATAGTAAAGTCAATATCGTGCTCCACCGATATATATCAATGGTGTTTAGATCCTTTATCGTCAATTAGTGAATTCAATCTATTTCTCAACCAAATATAATCTATGATTAACAGCATCCACCACGTCTCCTTCATCTTGTACAAAATAAATGTGACAAAAATTAATCTTTTATTTTTCAGTATAACAATGGCATTCCATTCTCACTAGTGCTAGGTTTGTAGATTTATGAATACTAGTTGATTTGTAAATGGTGTTACATTTGTGATTTTGTGTTCAATGTTTTGTGTTTTTACATAAATTTAATGTTTGAATTTGACTCTATAATTTAATTAAGTTGTTTGGATGAAAAAGTAATGTTTTTGTCTGTTTTGATTCTTTCAAGCAAAATGTTTTTTTTTTTTTTTTCTGATGAAATATGTGATCATACACCGTCAAACCATAAAAAAAATACATCAAATCTACAATTTTAAATCTAGAATATTATACAAGTTTAACCATTTGGAAATAGATTCAACAACACATGCCCGAAACTAAGTTCAGAAATGCTTGCCCATCCATGTATTCTGCAATTCGATGGATAAAACAAGTAACAAAAAGAAGCACTAAATTTCTCATCTAACACTACTGGTTTTTGCACATCTCCACAAAAAAAAAAAAAAATTAATAATAATAATAAAATAAATAAGTCGTCAAATGTACATAAATAAACGAGTTCTTGGTGTTGAGTGTAAACCCGAGACAGCCAAATGTACCACTGAAAATACTTGAAGTGGAAACCTCCATAGTGATATATGACGCTTCTTCAAATGTTTGAACTCAAGCCCTTTCCACGATTAGTAGATGTTGGAGCTCTTCCCTACGCCGTTCCAATTCCTGCAATCGTTAATTGACATCCGTCAAATTTTTTGGGATAAAACTAAACCCATGCAACATGAGAAAGTTATGTTGGAAAACCATTTTTGGCTTTTTTTTCTGGAATGGTGCATGTTAATTAATGTATGAGATAGCTTAATGTCATGGCAAAGAGTTCAAAGAATAAATATTGCAACTAGTTTCGTATATATATTGACACATGTAAAATTCACATTTCACCTCCACTGTCACAAGAAATAAAAGAGAACAAAGTGGTATACATAAACAAGCATGAATGATATTGATGGGCATCAAATATAAACAACAGGTTTTAAATTGGTATTCCTTTAACGTTTAAAACAACCAACACAAATAACACAACACATTAACATAAACAGCTTAAAACTATCTCCAAATCCAATAACAGAATAAGAAATGAAATGACAAACACCACAGATCACCGACCCGGAATTACCAGGAGTCTTAGGCTCGGAATCTCCTACGCCTAACAGAAACGTTCCTAGAAATTTTCTCCCAAATACCTCAGCTCTCTTCTCCCTCCCCTTTTTATCTCCTTCGTGTTCATCACCAAATCTCACTCCACTAACACCGTAACCGACTGACAACTCAGCCCACATAATGGCCAAACTACGCCTTTGAGGTAAAGACCCTCTTGTACAAACATGTTTCTCTTTCTCCTCTTCTCTCAATAGATATACAAAATACAAAGCAGTCAATTACATCTTTTCTGCAATAAGTTTTGAACTTTGCAGTATTTCACTTACCTCAATTTCTTTGAAGGCCTGGTCCCTTGTGATTTCCTTCTGCTGCCGAGAACGTTTAAGAAATCCAAGGCAAAGGACCCCCTTTATTACAAGGTTTTACACATCAGAAAATTTCAAGAAAGAACAGAAATATGCAGCAAAAAGAATCTTGTGAATGAGAAGATATGCACCAACAAATGCCCCCATGTATGATTTGTTCAAAAGTAAAATAACTTCTCCACTCTTATTCGTTACCAATATGTAATCATGAGCTAACTAATGAATGCAATGATGATAAACAACAGTTGAAGCAGGATAAATATGACCAATTACTTTTAGAACTTGCTTGGCCTGGATGTTGAAACAAAAAAAAAAAAAAAAATTTCAAATTTAACCTAAAGATTTCTCGGTGAAAGTTTGAGCAGTTCAGAAAGCTATATCATTTTTCCTCTGCGGAGAAATTTTAGTACCATGGAGCATGGTGGGGGAAAAATGTAAAGGACCTGTCTACAGTTCAAAAGATAGTGTATTTTTTCCATTATACCGAAATAACATAGACTCCGCCACAAGCAATGAGTAGATAGCTCGCTAGGTTTTGAATGAAAACAAGTTCTTTCTTCTCCGTGTAATAGTTGGGGAAGGCTCTAGTCATCACGCCAACACTGCAGAAATTAACATGGCTTCAGAAACTGAACATATATCATTATTGCTAACAATGAGATTTTACTAAGAACTACTAAATTAGTTTTTTTAGCCATATCAAGAACTATCCAACAACGGTAAACTGGAACGAGAAGAAAAAAAATTAGTGCAACGGAAGTTTTGTTTTGTACTCGACACAGAGAGTGGGGAAAACTAGAGAATAAACTGTCATAGAAATAGAATAATTCAATATCAAATTCTAAAAGTCTAACTTAATATTTATCATAACCCTCTAAATAGAAATAGAAATTAAATATCTAAACGTTAAAATAAAAGATAAAAGATTAAATAAAGCGATAAAACAACTTATGGACTCATTGAGCTATCTTGAGATTGTGTCTGTGCCACATCAACTCCTCCCATTAAAAAAACTTGATCTTTTGTAGGTGAAAAAAATTCATCTAGAAGACTATATATTGTTTGTCGACGCTAAAAATTGTGAAACTCCCTCTTATCGAGCCACGGAAAGACAAAGATATTATCTTGTCCTCCATAAGTTGCGTCGTCATCATCATAAAACCATAGTCGTCCGAGTAAGATATGACAAGGATCCATATCCATCACATCACACGTGATTTCATCTTTGTAATATGTCTCGATTGACATTGAAATCTTGCAAACTTCGTATACTCGAACTTTAGGGTATTTTTAATCCATGCAATTTTGTACGAGAAATTATATTTTCCACTTGCAAATTCAAGATCTCTGCCAAAGCTTTGCAAATTCAAGATTTTCTGTACTCTCACTGCCAATTATCACATAACAAACTTTGTCAATAATAGTTCATCGTGTTCAAAATCTTGTCCTGTTGAGAGTTGTCTCATTCTTTTGAAATAAGCAAAAGTCGTTGGAGGATGCACACTACTTCCCCTCTCACATCCCCTTCTACAAATGCAACACCTGCATAAATATTTTCTTCAAAACCATGTTTATCACCACCACCTTCCTCTATGAAATTAACTAAACGCCTGCTCAGGTAATTGTTTGGAAGTTCGTCTAGTTGGTTGTGCTGAAAATATTTTTTGAGATTATGATGCACATTAGAATTGTTATTGACTTGTTGCTGCTGGTAGATTTGAACTTGAGAGTCAAGCTAAGCAATGGTTAAAGAACTTTCACTAAAATTCTGCGCTAAGTTCTAATGTGAAGAAGCAAATGTCTTTGTCGTCTGTAATAGTTGATTTTTTAAGAACAAATGAACTTTCTGGAATGTGACATCGAAAGTTGTTTGGCGTACGCACTGCAGCTCTGCTGATTTGCACTTCTACTTCCATGGTTAGATTAACTGCATCTATTAGAGACCAAATGGTTTGAAGAGTAAAATGATCTGGAATAACTAGTTTTAGATCTCCAATGTAGCGAGCTTTTAACTGAACTTCTGTCTCATATAAATTTACTCTCGCATTTAGTCAATAAAATTTTTTGTGTATTCATTAACTGGTCGGTTGTATTATCGACAATTCTAGTACTACTGATGTAAGAATTCCTCATAATCTAGAGGAAGAAATTGTCTTTTTAACAAACTTTTCATATTGAGTCAAGTTCTTATGCGTAATTTTTTTATGTCGTTGGCGATTAAATCTAAGTTGTATCCACCATGCTAAAGCTCCACCTTCTATTTACAGCTTCACTTGTTTCTCCACTGCGATATTTAAATAATTGAAAAAAATTCAATTGTATGAACCCAATCAATGAATTTCTCAATATTTAACCAACCATCAAAAATCGGCAAATTCCATCTTGAATTCATGAGTATTTGGATTCGCTTAAAACCTTGATCATTGTGAAAATCATCTCTTTCGTCGGACAAATAATTAATTTTTCGTGTCTGACTTCAATGAAAATCTCCATGTTGTTAACAATTGGAATAATTATTAACTTGATCAACATAAAAAAGTATTTTATTCATTAGGGTTTCGAGCTAGATCGTTCGAAACCGTATCACCGACCAGAAACCCTCGCCAATTGTCTGGGTTGCTGGAAGTACTTGGAGTCAGTTGTGATTGCTGGTGTGAAACCCGACGGGTTCATGCTCTATCGGATCACGCCATGAGGGGTCGCGATGTCTAACCTATTCTGTTTAAGTTGTCGTCGTCCAATGGCAGTTCGAAGTTGTCCGGCCATGGTCTATGTCAATGATAGATAGTCGGCGTTTGTCGAAGGCTGCAATGTGAGCAATTGCTTCTCTATGTGCGACGGTTGCTTCTGCTCAAACCTGTTCCAGGTAGAGCGACGGGTTATGGATGTCGCCAGTGGCGTCCAACCACCGTGGCTGGCACTAGATGGGTGAATGGCCTCCTCACCATATTAGGGTTTGTCAAAGTATTCTTTTTATTGTTTTTTTTCTTTGTTCATCGTTTTCTCCTCCTTCGTCTAATTTGCTAGAATCAAATCTTTGACTCCCTCGATTTCGTCACTCCTCAACAATCGCCGCAGTTATCATCGGCGAAAGATGGCGGAGGGTTTCTTAAATTCCATCAAACTTTTTGCCAATTCGTTGCTCCATGGCTTCAAATCGATGTCTAAGAATCTCCAATCGCCGTTTGCTGTCAGTGATCTGTTGTCTATTAGAACCTTCGTTAGACATCAGATTGAGATGAAAATCCTCACTATGATACCAATTTGGTACACTGAAAGTTTTGTTTCGAATTGAAACAAAAAATAGAATAAACTCTCAGGGAAATAGAAGAATTCAACATCAAAGTCTAAAAGTCTACCTTAATGTTTATCACAACCATTTGAATAAAAACAGAAATGAAATGACTAAATTAAAATAAAAAATAAAAGATTAAAATAAAATGACAAAAAGAGTAATGAGCTCATCCGGCTAGCTTGGGTTTGGGCCTATGTTACATCAAAAATTGTTATAGTACATGATTAAGAAAGATAATCATTTTAACTAATAATACTAAGAGATATTGAAAACGAAATAAAAGTATCAATTCAAGAGACTATCAAAAGAAAATCTTTGAGCAACGAAAACAACTTGGTACACTATTAAATTTATTAGATTGTTGCAAGCATTGTTGTATATACGGTAAAGTCTGTTTGCCAAAAAAGAGGTTACGTCTGCATGATAAACTATGTATATTGAAAAATAAATAGATTGGAAGAACTTGGAGAATACGCAGTTCACAACATTTGTCATTTCTTTGGCTAACCCTATTTGATTAACCTGAAACAAGTTCAGTGCTGAATGCCAAACACCCCTTAAATTTGGTAAAGAATAAAACGAAATGGTTGTCCTTTTATATCTTCTTCATATGTGAGGAAAATACCTAACCAGTAGGTATCATGCATAACCTTCTTACAAAATATAAAACCAACGACTAAGACAACATCAACTGAATAAAATTTGAGATTACAAAATAATGGATTAAGCTCAAATAACGACTGTCTCAGTATGAAATGGCAGGTCAAATTAATCAAAACAATCTTACTATGAAAACATACAAGATCTGCAGCATGCCCCGACCAACCCAATACTCCAATACCTGCAAAATATAGATCCAATATGAAAACTGACTACACAAGCAAGCCTAATTCAGAACCAGTCACAAGCAAACCAAGGAAGACAATATAAACTCCACAGCCGTAAAAAGGTTACGATACTCATTTCAATATATCATTGCACCGTCAGAGACATCCACTTAGTATATACATCACCTAGGAGGCTATATCTGTCATTGACTAATTTTGCACAATACCAACAATTAAAATTCTCCACTATTTTCCATTGGCTATTTTTACTTATGAGCGGGAGAGGCAGACAAGTGACTTTAGGTCTATCTTAGAGAGTATCAATTTCATTTGTGTTTGGTATTTATTTACATAAAGGAGATGGAATTGAGACACTGATATAAAAACAAAATTATTTGTATCCAGAGAAGTATGTTCTTCAGAAATTTAAAGTTTAAATGGTGGTTAAAACAAAGTTGACTTCTAACATGCCGGATTATTAGTATTCAAATCTCTTTAAATCCTGCCACTAAACTCCACCATAATATCAGTCAGGTCTAGATGAAAGAAATATTAAAAGCGAAGGAAGAAGGCAGAGCAAATAGAGCAATTCTTCCTAGAGTTTTCGAAAACCAATTTCTTCCCATTTTTCCAAAGAAACTTAAAGAAATAGAATAAACTTAAAAGAAGTATGGGACAAGCTCAAAGGTGTCCGCCTTCCATGTCTATTTAGTACATTACCAAATAGGATTAACACGCTGACAACAGTTAATCATAATCGTCTTTAACATAAAATTTTAGAATCAACCTAGAATTTCAATAAGAATAAATTTCCACATTAAAAAATAGCAAATAAATGACTTCTGCAAGCTGAAATTCAAACCTCTGTGAAAACTGACCTTCCAGAACTTAATTATAAAACTCCATTCCGTCTCTGCAAGAACCACGAAGCATGCGATGACAACAGCATAACAGCGAAATACCCCATCGAATATCTTCAAAATATCATCATTAAATCAAATTGAAGCATATATACAAACAAATACAAATACCAGATAGAACAAAAAGAGGGAGAATACATCGGATCCATCTTCAAACGAGCGAATGGCGGAGAAAACATTGACAACAATACAGAAGACGGCAGAAAGAGCTGTAAAGACGCTGAAAATTCTGCAAGTGACGAGCAAGGCATCCGGCCTCTTTCGGAGTTTGACACTGGAAGACGAAGGAGACGATGAGGTTCCACCCAAACTCTCTTCCGATATGTTGCTCGGCATTTTCCAAAAATTTACTCAGTGAGGAGAAAGTTCCTCAAAATTCTCCCTCATTCACTCTCTCTCTATCCCTCAAACTCTGCTGCTAGCTCCTATCAGCTTCTGGAAATGGTGATTGAGAAGATTCGCCTGCATCTGTATATGTTTGCAGTTGGCATCCCAGAAGAGGAAGGAGACGGTAACTGACACGTGTCAGTCTGTCGCATGAGGTTATTCTTGGAGTGATCTATTTGGATATTTATCCTCTTAAAATACTAGAGATGTGTGAAACTATAGATGTTAATCGAGCCGAGCCGAGCCGAGCCGAGAAAGACCCAGCTCACCGAGCTTGCCAAGCCTAACGAGTCTGTCGAGTCTAATGAGCCGATCCTAAAAAAATTTCAACCCGAGCCAGCTTGCGAGCCACGAGTCTAATGAGCAGAGCCGAGCCGAGCCAACAAGCGTAACGAGCCGAGCTTAACAAGCCGAACTTACATAAATAAATATTTCAAATTGCATAACTAAAATATATCTCAAAATATAGCAAAGTCATAAGGCAAGCTATAATCACCCAAACTTAAAATAAATATGTCATCAATGCATAAAATAAAAAAGTAGGTGAAAAATAGCGTAACTCATAACGTGTCAGGCTAATCGTTGTCATCACCCTCTTGTGGAGAGTGATATGGCCTCAATAAGTGCTCCGAGAATATAGGTAAACGTGGGTTTGCTAGATCCGAATGGTCATAATGAAGCATTTAATGCTTTCACATATCGTGCAAAGAAGTTTGTCTGCTCTAGTGAATGGTTTTGCATATTCGTCAACTAATGTTCGATGCGAGTGTGATCTCGTGATAACTGTCTTTGCTGATCAGAAATATTTTTCAGCCTTTGTCTTACATCGTGTTCAAAGCTGGTTTGTTGAGCAGCCAGATTGACAAACATTTGGCCTTGTTGGATTGTAAGATTTTCTAACATCTGTCTCACATCGTTAGTTACTTAAAAGCGAGGTGGCACGGGCAGATGATGAAGAGGCGCCTTGATCGAGAGGCATAGTTGATTGGTTTTCATATCGCTGTTTTCGCGACGAGTCTCGGCGCGCTCTCTTTTTGTCTATGCTATGCTACATTGTGCACTCGTCATAATACCATTTTTGTGTCGGATACGAGGCAAAGGCATTAGTTGAGGAGGAATTTCAGCATCGGCACCATGCTCAATGAATCTCAATCCATTGTTTCTAATTTCGTCGTATGGCCACTTAGCTATTCTTGAAATATTTGAGGAGACAAAAACCTTTTGCTAGATCCAAGGCTCGTTAGTTGAGCTCATAGAGACATTCTCTACAACGCATAGGTGCGTGATTAGGATGAGGTGGATATGGCCAGCAGTGGTGGAACCCTTACGATATGCGCCGATATTATTGTGGATAATTCGTCCGACGTTTATGGAGCGACCAATGAGAATGTAATACAGGAGTACCGCCCGCTCTTTGGTGAGCTCAGAATTCTGGGACGTCGGCATCAAGTTTCCCTTGATGAACTTGCATCAAGCTTGAGCGTAGCAGTTAAGACAACTTAATATCAAGTGTAATGGTTGAGCTAGGTTGACGTTTGAGTAAACCCACTGTGAACCTCGATGGCCCATATCTTGTATGATCATCCCATAATCTGGCCCCTCTTCCATCATGGTGTGATAATCATCTTGATTTAAGTTGTCCAAACAAAGCTTAGCATTAATGATCTCGGCTGAGAAGTGGATGATCTTGTTGCGAACTTGAACGGTACTATCTGAATTTGATACCGTGAGATTTGAGTAGAATTCTCAAATGACACTTATGTTCACATCCCCACCTAATACAGCAAGAGTCTCCCATCGTCGTTGTCTAAGCATGACTAAAATATCTCCATCAGACTCATCGAGTTGAAATTGGATTTCACATATAAGAGGTTTATTTTTAATCATGAAATTCATGAAGTATTTCCTTGTCTCAGAGTTGATGAATGAGTGATTGATTTGGCCGACTAGAGCTGAGCTTGAGCTTGAAGAAGCTTTCAAACGTTTTGGCGGCATTTTTTTAACCTGTAAGTTAAATAATACCACAAGATACTAAACACCAAAATAAAATTAAGTATTAATTATCACACGATACTAGTAATTTGTGTACAAGAAGTTCAAACTCATAAAATATAAAGAAGATTATCAATTTTTAAAACTTAGAATTCTCAAAGATATTTCATCGAACAAGTGGTGTGCACAGTTATAAAACTTCGTTCACAATTGTTTTTGTATCCCAAACCAACCTCAGCAATCAAAATCAAACAATGCAGCCCAAATTCAACAATAGTAAGCAAAAAAATTTCATTTCAGTATCAAGTAAATTTTGAATAATATTCAATTAAATTATCAAATTGTGGAAGAAATAGAACATGGTCGGATGGCTGAGATTTACTGAGCTTCGACGGAGGATTCTGTAACGACCCTTACCTGTATCCTAGTTTTCCCGTATTATTACATTTTTTTTTATACTTGCAAATTTAAACCTAACGTTTAAGCGGAAAACCATTTTCATAACTTTCGAGCGAAGTTTAAATCAAAAACGAAATCGTTAAAGTTGTTTAGAAATTCATTTAAAACAATCTTAAAATCAATTAAATAAAACATAAACATATTTAAAACATAAAAATCATCGGCCAAAGGAGGAGGGACAAAAGGGACAATTGTCCCCTATTACACAGGGGCGATCGATCGCCCAAAATAGGCGATCGGTCGCCTGATGAAATAACTGAGGGGCGATCGATCGCCCAAAACAGGCGATCGATCGCCCTAAGCGATCGCATACCTTTGCCCAGTGATCGCCTCTCCAAGCGATCGCTTGGCACACGCCCTGGAATTTCTTCCAGGGCGCGACCAGCAGGGGGCGATCGATCGCCAAGTCCTGTGGAATCCGAAATTCCAGAGGACTTTCATCCCTTTTTTTTTTCTTTTCAACCCCTGCATAAAACTTAACACTTAACCCCTTTTCTTCATTCATTTTCCATACATTTCATAAAAACTTCTACACAATAACACTACCACCCACATACATTTCACTCGGTACCTATCACCCGTTCACCGACTCAAAACACATTTAAAATATAACCAAATTTCATAAAAATGAACCACATGGTTCCGTTTAAAAGTTTAACATTTCCTCATGTTTGAAAATATCAAAACATTACAAAATACTTTCAATTTTCCAAAAACACTATATATTATCTATCCAGATCCAAGCATCCTAAAATGTTTAACTATACAATTTCCTATATCCTATCTATCAATTCTCCCAAAATATTTACCTACGTCCCCACGGGTCAAAATCACGCACCGACTGCCAGCGCACTCCCACGGGCCATCCTCCTTCAACGTGATCATACTTCAGGCAGAGGGACGTCTTCCTCACCTGTCTCGAAATCACCTACACCATAGAATTAAACATGTGAGCTAGAGGCTCAGTAAATCTAAGTGAATGCACGTGAATGCTAATGCTATACATGTACAATTAATAAATCATGCGTCCTACCTTTTCGCTATTCATTTCATTTACGTCACCGGGGCTTCTCTCTCGCTAGATAGGAGCGGCACATCCGGCGATTGGATAGCCCCTCGTATCTAACCGGGGGGAAAACATGTTTCACCTGACAGCCATGTCTGAACCACCGCCACCGACGTGACCATCATTACATTCGTTTACCTTTTCGTTTTGTAAAACATGCATCGAAATTCTTTTTCATGCCTTTTTGAAAACAATGATGCGTGAACAACCATGAACGAAATAGAAATATACAAACAATAAACTAACAATTAACAACCTAACCAAACCTAAAACTAACTACCCGTTCTAATTACCCAACACAACAAACATCTCCAATTCCTCGATCGACATAGTCTTATGGTGTAGGCCAATCGGCCAAACAAATCACAGAGACTTACCTCGCGTCCGTTGCACACCGAGCTCCGTCCACGAGCGTTGTTTACCTAAGGCAATGCACAACATTTGTCATTTAAACCAATTCTAAACTATCGAGCTTAGAAAATTACAAACTCCTAGCTAAAGAAAATCTCCTAAACTCTAAAACTCCTCATTGAGGCATTTTATCGAGTAACTCGTGCTCGTGAACTTCCAAACCTCCATTAATGGAACTCTTAAAATTCTCCAACCACCAAACTTCTCAACCACCTCTATTAAACCATCAAACTTTCACCAATAACCATATATACGCCCCTTAGAGCCATAAATACGGTTAACCTATCGATTTTAAACTTAATTTCACGTTTTCAACGAAAATCCTAACGAACCCTAACCGTTTTCAACCCTAGAAATTGATATCTAACGTACCGAAACCATAGATTCATACCTAGAGTTGGGTTTGAAGATGAAAACGAGAAGAAACGATCGCCGGAGAGCAAGCTTTCGACGACGGAGAAGGGAATCGCACGAAGGGAAGAAAATCACCTGGAATGGGAGAGAAGAAGAACTCGCGTGAGGGAGGGGGAGAAATGAGAGATTTTTGTACTTTTATAAAAATTGATTTGTGCAATTACCAATTTGCCCCTCCATTAACTCTCTATTTGTTTCTCCAACAATTTCGTTATTTATCCAACGATTCGTTTTCTCCAAATTTTCATATTTCTCCCAAAATTCTAACTTATTATTACGGCTTCATTAAAACTTTCCGTTCGCAAAACGGACTTAATTTGACATATTTACAAAAATACCGTTTATATTGGAATAAAATCAAATATCGTAAAGCCGGGTGTTACAGATTCGGAGATCGAAATTGTGGGGCGATTGACGGGAGGCGCTGCAAAGATTGACGGGAGCTTTAGCGGTTTTCGGCATTGAGTTTCGTCATTGGTAGCTTTCAGTTGAAGGGGCGATTGATCGGGAGGTTGCTGACCTAAAATCCAATTTAATACCGACAACCGATCAATCGCCCCTGTTTTATTCAGCGCGATAGCCGATCAATCACCCTTAATCGGCTATTCAGCTGGGGCGATTGATCGACTGCGCTCTATGTTAATTCTTAGCGACAGTCGATCAATCGCCCCACATGGGCGAGTGATCGGCTATTGCTCGGTTTTCATTCTTACTGATAGCCGATCAATCGCGCAAATGCTCCTATTGATCGGCTGTCGTTTTTTAGCAACATTTATTTATAAAAAAATAAATATATAAAAAATATAATCTTCACTATAAATTTGACATTTGCATCACTACAAATGAAACACATCTCAACTAGGTTGGCACCCATCTAATTGTCAATCATGTGCAAAATGTCAAAAAAAATTACAAAATGAAAAAATACTTCAAAATTTAAATTACAATGCTAATCTTCAATGTCCAAATTTTTAAAGTCTTCGAGTATTTTGTCCTCTCGTTGTTGGTGTAACAACCTCGACTGGAGCCGTCACATAATCATAATGATTCTTATATCGTTACTGGATTTCCTTTCTCTCTCTATTTCTCATCCCGTATATGTATATGTATATTTTTTTTTTACTCTTAACTGAAAACAGAGACGTAACAACATCAAGGATATTGAACCCCTTTTGTGACATGACTTCGCTTTAATCTTAGTGGTTCAGACTCACACAGAATCGAGCGGCTATGCTCGGTCATCAGTTCCATGACCTAATAGGGCAAGGAAGAGATGCCCTCGAATCACTCGACGACGTTCTGCACGGCTGCATGGGTTTGCATGCATCGGCTAATAGGGTACACATCTTCCGATTGATCACGTGTACCCTACGTGACTCACTTAACGTTGCCCAGTGGAAGACATCTTCCGATGGGCACGTGCATCCCTCGTGACTCATTAAACATCACTCGATCACTAGACGACAAAATATCGTTTACATCATCCGATAGCTTAAATACGCTACATCTGCCGGTCACTAGATGACAAAATAACATCTACATCATCCGGTAACTTAAATACACTACACCTGCCGATCACTAGACGACAAAATAACATCTACATCATCCGGTAACCCAAATATACCACATCTGCCGGTCACTAGACGACAAAATAACATCTACATCATCCGGTAACTTAAATACACTACACCTGCCGATCGCTAGACAAAATAACATCTACATCATCCGGTAACCCAAATACACTACATCTGCCGGTCACTAGACAATAAAATAACATCTACATCATCCGGTAACTTAAATATACTACATCTGCCGATCACTAGACGACAAAATAACATCTACATCATCCGGTAACCCAAACACACTACATCTGCCGGTGGATGCAACTCTTAACATATTCCGATAGAGAACATCTATCGGGGGATGCAAATTTACACAGACTCCAAACTTCATTGACTCATCACTCTTATAAATAAAAGACAGAAACTCATCCAGAATTCTTATAGCGGAAGACTTAGTTAAATAACACGTTCTATATCCTTATAACCATTCTCAGACTCAGTAATCAAACCAAACAATCTCAAAAGCTCAGTATCTTAAAGTAATCTTATCCTACTTAGACTTCCATATTTAAAATCATACTGACATCATACAAACATTAACCAGGGGTTGAAATCGCCTTCCAGCCACGCACTGACACCTCGAGCACCATCCAGCAACCAATCTTAAGCATCTTCTTTGAACTTGAAATCCTCACCTGAATGTTCTCCACCTACATCACGAGGTTTAAAACTATAAGCCTAATGCTTAGTAAGGAGTGCAGTGCTATCAGTATACATAAGTGCACAGTTTAAAGAAAACATGTCCATAATCTTTTCTGGTTCTTATTCTTGTACTTGTTCATATTCATCCTTCATTGTTTACATCATTTACATCATTTGGATTTAAGGGAGGATTTGTGCCGAAAAAGGGGGTTGACTGTGATAGTGTACATAGTCCCTTGCGGGCCGTAATCATGATCCCCCTTACCGGGATAGTGACATGAGTCGAACCGCCCCCAACCCTCACTTATTCCTCATTTACATAAGTTTCATGGTCATTTCTTATTCATGAGAGAAAACATGCACTCAAAATATTTACGTATGCTTGTGGAATAAACATGATGCATGAGCACGAGTACACTTAACTCATCCGACTACAGGGCAGCTTACTTTTACTTCAAAAGACATACTATAACTTGAGTAACGCAACCAAACAGACATTGGCACAGACAATCATCAACATCATAAACAACACCTACCCAGTACCCTCATGATGTAGGGCCTTAATGGCCGGAAATCTTAATACATTCACTTACCTGGTTTCCTTAGCAAATGGAGCACTTCTCTGCAAACTTCTTCACCTAAAACATTTCACATTTTAGAGTTAAAACAAAATCCTAAAAGTTCTAACCAGTAGTCATCCTAGAATCTAATGTATTTCTAAGTTATTTAGCCAAGCACCTTGTGTGCGTAGATTAAGCCTCCAAAAATCTAAAATGTTCAGATTCAACCTAGCGACTAAATACACCCGGTTATCCAAATGTCCAGAATCGAATCAGGAATGCCATTACTAAACATCGATTAAAAGTTACTACAATAGTTCAGCTACAGAAAGCCCGAAGCTCCAAGTTCTAGCTGAAAACAGAGCTCTAAATAGTTATTCAGTATCTACATTGCCTAAGTCTTACCTAGAGTGTGGATTGTCGAAGTGAACACTGACGATATCCGTCGTCGATGGAGGAAACGCTGGCAGAGAAAAGAGCTCGGGAGAGTGAGGAATCGTAAAGAGGAAATGTCGGCTACAGTGGGGTTTAATGAGGATTCTATTTTATTTTTATACTACATAAAACCCTCCTTAATTACAGTTCTGCCACCACACAAATAGAAATTTCATAAGTTTTGGTTTTAAAATATAAGTCATGGATCAGTAATAAAAGTGACAGTTAATTCCGTTAAGAAAATCACCTGGCCGAAATTGTCGGGTGTTACAATTGGTTTCTCGTAATGGCGTCATTCCAATCCTTCATGCAAATGAGTGCCTCCACGGGATCGGGTGCAAGTCGTCCTCGATGTTCATCGTACACACGTCCACCTACACTAAAAGCAAAGTCCAATGCTACGGTAGAGACCGGAGGAATTAGTAGACCACGTGTCATTATAGACAGAATATGATATGTAGTGGAAAACATTTTCCACCAATTTAAAATATCAAAAAAAATTTCGCGAGAAAATTGATATGGATTGTCAAAATAAATTTATAATTTATTTCGCATAGAACTAGAGTAAGCATTCGTATCTAATTGATTCTAAATATCATGAATACCAAATTGTAAACCTACAATATTTCCACCACAACTATTTGAACTAGCATGTAAAGAAACACGTGAACGAAAAACATTAGAATATTTAAATTACTAAGAAGAATATAAACTAGTAATTTCATGTGTTATTTGATCCATAGAAAATAAAGAAAGAGTTTGTAAATTATTAGAAATTTTATTAACAATGAGACATACTCCTCTTAACTTATATCTAGAATCCATTATACATGCTTAACAAAAAATAGGAGGAATGTCAAACCAATATTTTTTAAATTTTATTTCCATTTTATTAAGTATATCTCTAAATTCATCTATATGTCAATATTGTGCAAAATTATCTGTTAAGTTTATAAAAATTGGGAGAACAAGATGAGAAGTGGGATAATAAATTTCCGAACATTCATTTGTAGCATCATAAAATGGTTTTAAAAAATCAAAAAATATATTAGCTATGTGGCAACTAGATTTATCAAGATTAATACTTTGAGTTTTCTCACTAATAAAAGCACAAATAACTTGTCAATATGACATAACATTTTTCAACATTAAATAAGTAGAATTCCACCTATTATCTACATCGGTTTTTAATTTTTGTGGTTTAAGTTGAGAAGCTTTATAAAAATCTCTATATTCTTGTTGCCTCGAATTAGATCAAATTATATAAGAAATTGCTGATCTAATTGATTCAATATGAGGCGAAATATATGTCATACCATCTTTAACGACTAAATTTAAAATATGACAAACACATCTCATATGAAAAAGAGAATCGTGAGTAGTATCTAATTGAAAATCATTTTTAAAATGAGAAATAGCAGTATCGTTAGCACTAGCATTATCAACTGTTATGATAAATATTCTTGTGACGACCCCAGACCCGATCGGGGTCGAGGAGCCATCACTCCGGACATTTAAAAGAAAACGTGACATTTTTTTTTTGAACTTTTAAAATAACAGCCTGACATAGAGTGGATGACAGGAGCGGATGATGTGAAGTGGAAGACATAAAGTGGAAGACATAAATAAACTGGAGCGGTAGACGTAGGGCGGAAGACGTAAGGTGGAAGACATAGGGCGGATGACGTAAGGCAGTAGACGTAGCGGAAGACGCAAGGCAGAAGACGCAAGGCGGAAGACGCAAGGCGGAAGACGCAAGGCGGAAGACGTAGGGCGGATGACGTAAGAGGTAGACGTAGCGGAAGATGCAAGGCGGAAGACGTAAGGCGGATGACAGGGGCGGATGACATAATTTTAAAGGCAGAATTGACAACTTTTAACAGGAAGACGCAAGGCGGAAGACGTAAGGCGGATGACAGGGGTGGATGACATAATTTTAAAGGTAGAATTGACAACTTTTAACAGGAAGACATATAAATAGGAAGCATAAAAAACAGAAGGCATCAAAACTTCAAAAACCGATTTCAAAACATGATTTTGGACAGGATGGAAAACATGACAGAAGTTTAAGAAATCTAACTGTATGGATAGCTCTAAAACTAGAGATAACCCATGCACAACCTAAAAGAGAAAATCCCAAGCAATTGCAGAATATTTCTCAACATACATTCATCTGTCAAACTGGAGTTTTAGAAATTTCAACAGTTGTACAGAATCTGGACATACACTTTAAAAAAATTCACCTGGCAGGGGTTTTAAAACAGAAACCCGATTTTTATACATCGTTTTAAGATTTCAAAAACTGTACAGGACTGGACATAACTTTCAAAAATACATTTTTCACAGGAATAACCTTTGTCTGACTGCAGCAACCAATCCCCGTGAGCTCGATCCGCCAACTACATCAACTCATCAGCTTGAGGCACAAAGTCCTCATCTGGAGGATCCGTACCTACAACAGGGAGTTCAACTATGAGCCTAGAGCTCAGTAAGAACATGAAATGCGGTGATGCATATGTTGTGCATGAACATTTTCAAATACATGAACATTGCATTACTTTACATTACGTTCACTGGACAAGAGGGTATAAGTGGGAAGAAGAGCTGGCGCAACAGGAGTACATGTCACAACAGGACATAACAGGAGTACATGACAGGATGCCAATCCTCGTCCACACTTAACCATACATTACATTACAGGTTTTATCTTTCTTAACTTCAAATCCGGTGTTGAAAACATTTACAGGGTTTTCCAGAAAACGTGTATGCATAAACAGGTATGATGCTTAAACTCAACATATACAGGTGATAGAAAAAAAAACAACGGAAACAGAACACAAAGAACACGTTTAACTTAAAGCATAACCTACAACCTAACTACCCGAACCAAAACCTAGTATCTCCATATTGTAGGGCCTTAAGGGCCAACTTATACGCATGAACTTACCTGTTGTCCGAAATACAGCAAGCTTTGTTCGTGTATATGACCTCGGCGATTTGCGATTGTGACAGCCCGAAACCGAACCCGATCGGAGTCCGAGATCGGAGCCGTCACTCCGGGACAGAAAGCAGATAACGGTGACTATAATTTTTTTTTAACAGAACAGACAGCGTTACTAGAACAACAGAACATAAAACGTTAACCAAATGCATTGGACAACTTATGAAAACCGACTGAACTTTTAAAACTTCACAGAAAGAGTTCTCTGGAGCAGAAAGTAAAACCAGAAACCAATAACGATTTAAAAAGGGAAGCAGAAAAGAACTGTAAATACGGGGGTATAATGAAATCAGAAGACAGTAAACATATTAAAAATCAGAAGACAGAACCAATAACAAAAGAAGATCGAGGCAGAAAACAGAATATGAAGTCGGAAGACGTAGGCGGAGAACTGACGGTAGATGTCGAATAAGACAAAAGATGTACAGTGATCACCGGTGGATATGGTTTTAAACTGGCGGAAGAGATAAACTGGCGGTGGATGTCGAATAAGACAAAACATGTGACGTCAGCCGGAAGATATGAATAACTGGGCGGAAGACTTCGGTGACGTCAGCCGGAAGATGTAAATAACTGAGCGGAAGACCTAGGTGACGTCAGCCAGAAGATGTAAATAACTGGGCGGAAGACTTAGGTGACGTCAGCCGGAAGATGTAAATAACTGAGCGGAAGACTTAGGTGACGTCAGCCGGAAGATATAATTTAAAAGGAGAAAACGGGCAGCGGTGGACTTGGATTTTACACTTACCGGTGGATGTGACTTTTAAAACGGGCAGTGGGCAGCGGTGGACGTGATCGGATGATATAGTTTCTAAGGCAAAACATAACAACTTTTAACAGAAAGACATACAGACAGAGAGCATAAGAACAGGAGACATAGAAGTTTCAGATTTCTCGAACCACATCAAAAGATGGTTCTCGAACGCAACAGAAAACATGACAGAAACTTAAGGAATTTCACTCTACCTAAAAAGCTCTAAAAACTAGAGACCATCTATGTAAAGGCCAACAGAAAATATTCCAAACAAATTCCAGAACATTCAGAACAAGAATCCAACTGTCAAATACAGCAGTTTTTAAATATTAAAAACAGAATCTATACATTGTTTTAAAGTTTCAAAGACAGTACAAAACTTAACATATATTCACAGAAACTCCCAAAACAGAAGTTTTCTACAGGGCTTTTAACACAAAGACCAGAATTTCATAAAACTTTACAATATAAACTATGTTTTAAAAAAAACTTGAACCTCATAACAGAATTATGTCTAACTGCAGCAACCGCCCTGTGAGCTCGATCCACCAGTTACATCAGATCGTCATTTTGAGGAACAAAGTCCTCGATTTCAGGTTCAGTACCTACATCAGAGAGTTCACCTATGAGTCTAAAACTCAGTAAGGACATAATAGATATGCAGTGATGCAAAATGCTATGCATGCGGTTTTCAGAAATACGGTGACAGTACAGAGCATTAAGTTACAGTGGCAGTAGAATTAAGTGGGGCTTATAGGGGAACTAGCAAACAGTGGGGGAGGGGGAGGGTGCACTATCATGCACATTCGGGGGTACAGTACAGTGGGGGAGGGGGAGGGGGAGGGTGCACTATCAGGCACATTCGGGGATACAGTACAGTGGGGGAGGGGGAGGGTGCACTATCAGGCACATTCGGGGATACAGTTGTAACACCCGGTTATTAGAATTAAAATGACCTATTAATCTTCTAAGTGCGAATTTTATGGAATAAAATTAGGGGTAAAATCAATTAGGTTAATGAGTAACTAAGTGAGGGCATAAAGGTAATTGTCAATTTATGTTATGGATATCATATTTAAGGAAAGGTTGAATGAGGTATAGCCGTCATACTCATTTCACTCTCGGTTTTCAGCTCAACCCAGCAGAGCTCTCTAGGCGATTTCCTCACTGATTCCTCCAACCAAGGTGAGTTTAGATTCGATTAATCACTGATTTTAGTACCTAGGTAGCTTAAGGATCCCAATGTATGCATTTTGATAATGTTGCGAGTGAGAGATTCTGCTTGAGGATTAGAGCAGAATCGGGAATGTTAGATAAATAGAAATGTCAAACCAACTCCTTAGATTTCTGAATAGCTTAGATTAAGGTTTAACATTCTGTTTATGAATATAGGTGAACAAACCCTCGAAGTAGCTCTTAGCCGAGCATTTGCTAGGAATCCAGGTAAGTAAAGTTTGCTTGTGCCTTCGGGCCTACATCACAGAACATTAGGATATTTGTGTGTTTGAATGTTTTCCTGTTTCATGCATCATATATTTGAAAGTATACGAAAATGAGTTTACATGTTTTGATATAGTGAGGAAGTGAACATTCTGAAGTGATTTATGTGAAATATTTTCTGTTAAGGGAACTAATCCAACCCTTAATGAGCCAGGGATCATACTTTGGGAAAACTGATCCAACTCCCAATTTCGAAGTGGATCTGAACATTGATCAGTATATATATTCACTGTTAGGAGAATTAATCCAACTCCTAATGAGACAGGGATGTTCATACTTTGGGAGAAGTGATTCAACTCCCAATTTAGAGAGGAATCCGATTATAACGATGAATATGTAACAGAGATGAGAAAAGTAGAAACTGCATATTAGGATATTGTGTTTTCAGCTTTTCATTCATTATTGCTTTACTTGCTTAGCCTTAGGCTAATAGATGAGTTTTGTGATGTAGGTATTGAGAATTCATCAGGTGAATTTTCTGAGTTTGCAGACGGATAGATGAGATTGGAGGAGCACCTTTATGCCACTGATTTCAGCATTTGGTGAGGCGGTTTAACTGGTGTCTGTTGAAGGGAAGGTTCAGTGAACTAAGTTTCAGTTGAGTGTTGGTTGAGTCTCTTTTCCTAACGACAGAAGTAGTTCTGATTGTTTAATGTTTTGGATACATTTTGAGGTTTTCGATAATCGCATTCTGATTAATTTTAACATTTGCTTTTACTGAATTTTGAAAAATGTAAGGATTTGGATAGTTTAAAGTGTTTCTAGTACCATGTGCAAGTATTCCCGGGTAGTCAGAGTTGTTCTTGTTTAAGATGAATTTGTGATCAGTAGATGTCGTGTGTTTTGTCAATCGGAAGTGTGAATCTATCGGTATGGGGTGGAGTGATTGAGAGTTTTGTCTATCGGAAGATGAAAGTCTATCGGTAGATGTCTTATGGAGTCACGTGAAAAGCACGTGTCGGCAGATGTAGTTTATTCGATCGGAAGATGTAGAGTATTAAGTTTGTTGTTTAGTAAACGGCAGGTGCAGTCCGAGGGAGTTAAGTGGTTTTGTCGTTTAGAGAATCGGTAGATGTAGTGTGTATTTTAATTCTATCGGAAAGAGTCATAATGTCGTTATCAGAAGATGATGTGTGTTTGTCTGTTGGGAGATGAAATTGCGCTGACTTCATCGGCAGATGAAGTCATGTTGACTTCATCGGCAGATGAAGTTGAGAGAGAGAAGCTGTGTAGACGTTATCGGCAGAGGGTGTTGCATTGTTTGTACACGTCATCGGTAGATGAAGCCTACCGAGTGATGTCTTTTATTTTTATTCCTTCCGGCTGACGTCATCGGCAGAAGTTTTTGGTTTTCTATTTTTGCTTCTTTCGTTGACTTTGTCGTCGGCAGGTGACTTCAACATTTCCGTTAATCACCCCAACAATGTTTTCTACAGTCTGTCTAACTTCATTGTTGTTTTAAATGATTTTCCGCTGCAAAGTTTTCAAATGTTTTGAATGTTTAGAAAATGTCAAATTGTGAATATTGAATGAAGTTTTAAATTTATCCGAATTTTCTGAGTCATGATAGAGTGAGGTGTAGCGAACCGGGTTCAGATAACTCGGGGCGTTACAACAGTACAGTAATCGGTAAACAGTAAACAGCTCTGGGGCCAGTCCCCGTCCCGCACTTAACCTGGTACATTTCAGTCAGATTTTATCTTATTAGTTTCAAACAGTGTACAGAAATCGGTTTTGCATGGATTTTCAGTAAAACGTGTATGCATGACAATCTCAGTGCCTGAACCTATAACAGCAGCCATCAGAAATAACAGAGCATATTGTGAGGCAGAAAACAGGCAACTCAGAACATGAACTGAACAGACAACACAGAACACAGACTGGACAGAAGCTATAACATTTCTACCCAAAACTACCCGACAGAACAGAAAACCTAGTACCTCCGTGATGTAGGGCCTTAAGGGCCAACCTACAATTATGAACTTACCTGTTTGCTGCGGTGTCAGATGCTCGAATGTCCCTAGGATACTCAGACCTGTAGTATGCATGAAGAGGTATTAAACAGCTGCAAATGCTAACAAATAAGTTAGAAGAATTTGTTCCCAATTCATTCAAACCCCTTAGAAAACAAACCGGTGTGTTTTCATCCAAGAACAGTGAGTTTTTCTCTAAAAACTATAACCCTAAACTTCGGTAAAACTCACATTAAACTTGTCCAAACTTGTTAGCATGAATAGATGCTTACCTTAGTTGAAGGAAGCGGAAGAAAAACCAGAAAACAAAGTGTTGGTGCTTTGCCAAAATCGCCAGGAAGAGAGAATAGAGAGCAGCGGGAAGAAGCAGATGAGAAGTGAAGGTCTCACGTAGGAGGAAGAACTTAACTTCTTCATCAAGCCGCCAGATGTCAACTATCCATTGGCTATCTCCCACCAACCTTAATTTCTCCCCAATTTACCCTTCCATGCATTTTAACTTAGTGTAATGTTTAGTTACACATTAGTTTAGTTCTCCACTAATTATTCCAACAATTCAACCAAAACACTCCTTGTAATTATATAATTTTAATCCCGAGAAATGTTTCGGAAAAATTATTACATACAAAAAGGCCGGGTGCTACAGCGATCCTATAATATACGAAATCGGACTTTTACTCTAAACATAAGCAAACTAACGTTTTGACTTGTCCAAACACGTTAGCATAAGTAGATGCTTACCTTAGGCAGAGAAATAGAAGAAAACTGAGGAGATCGAAGGAGCTTCAATGGACGTTTGTCGTCTGGAAGAGAGAAAATAGAGAGGAGTGGAGAGAAAATGAGAAGGAAAAAAAATGATTCACGTAGGAGTGAAGAGAAGGGAGGAAGCTTGTCTTCTTCAACAAGTTTGCCAAGTGTCAATCATCTATTGGTTTCCTTCCACCAACCTTGATTAGCTTCCCAAATTACCCCTCCATTCATTTCCAACTAATTTGTTAATTAGTTCGTCAATTCGGTTTTTCCATTAAAACACCCCGACAAATTCACTAAAACGTTCATTGTATTAACATAAAATTCATCCCGCTAAATGATTCGGGGAATATTTACATGGCCAAAAAGCCGGGTGTTACAATTCTATCTCGAATGGAATATTCTTACAATATCGTAACAATATATCTATAAATTGTAATACCAGTGTGGGGATATTCACAATTACGAAATCCTAAAATTCTTTTATTTAATTGCCAATAGTCATCAATAAAATGAGAAGTTACAACTACATAGCCTATAGAATTACGTGCACTCCATAAATCAGACGTGATACAAATAGACATTGAAGGGGCACTTGAAAAAAATGAAATTATTTTATTTTTCATATTATTGAACATTTTAATAATATCAATTCTAGTTGTACTTTTAAGAACACGTTTAAAATTATGAGTAACATATTCTTTCATAAAACTTTCAAATTTAACACTATCGGTGAACGCTAAAAGCAACTCATACTGTGCTACAAGTTTTGTTATTCCTTCTCTCATTTTATTTTGTGAATACAAAAAAGTGCCAATACCACTAGCATTTAATAATCTTTGTGTAGGATCTCTAACTTGATTGTTTAAGTGACACTTTTGATAATGCCTATTTAGTGAGGTAGTTGAACTACCAGAAACATATGCATAATTTTTAATACTATATTTACACTGAGCCTTAAATTCTACTTTTTCACCAATTTTAATAACTTTCATTACAAAATGTTTCTATACTTCAGACATTTTGTTTTTTTTTTTTGAGTTGATGAAGTGGATGTGGATACTTGTACAGATGATTGCTCTATTGAAAATGCAGGATTCATTTCCCTAATTTCTTCAATATCATCATTAATATTATAATCACGTGGATCTATAATTAAAAATAAATTTTTGAAATAAATTTCAAATAAGAAAATGATACCACAAAACCAATGACCAACAAAAGCTTGTATGTGGTGTGAATTGATCAACTTACGTATACGAAACCTACAAAAAAATTTAGTTAGTATAACTATAAATATAATTAAAAATTATGTTAATATATGTAAAAAAAATCAACTAAATTTTACATTGTTGAAGCAAATTGAAGAATGAATTAGAGCACTGAATGGATTGAGAGCAAATTGAATACAAATTGATTGAGAGCAATCTAATGAGTAAATGAATTGAATTGAGAGAGATTAGGGTGAAAAAAAATGAAGGCAGGAGGAAGAATTTATAGAAAAAATGGAGTGAAGGGGGAGAGAGAGGCCGAAAGTCTTTCTTGCTCTGATGAGAGCAACGGTCACAAGACGTTGCTGAGAATCTCAGCCTGAGATTGCTCAGAAGCTCTTAGAGCAACGGTCTTGTTACTGTTGCATTGCTGAGAATCTCAAGCTTCTCAACAACGGTCATCAGACCGTTGCTTGAGAGAGACTGAGAGAGCAAGAAAGAAGAGGGCACTGGCTTCTGGTAGTCGGCAAGAGAGGAGACTGGAGAGACAAAATTGAGGGGAAGGTGAACTGCCGAAGCCGAACTGAAGGGCAGACGCAGCACTCTGAAGCCGACTGAACTTAAGGGCAAACACAAAACTCCGAAGCTGAAGATCTAAAGATGGTCGTACTCGTCGTCGTCGGTAGATATCGATGGAAGATGAAGACGGGGCTGTCCATGTCCGTTGTCGAGGCGTCGGAGAGGGCCCTGAACTGGGCGCCGGAGAGGGCCTCGACCTGGGCATCGGAGAAGGCATCGGAGTTGGGCTTGACATAGTCATTGGAGAGTCAGAGACTGCCGATTGTCTGGCGTCAGAGAGGGCTCAGCGCCTTGAGCTGGGCTTGACCGAGTCAGCTCGTTGAGCTCGGTCATCGACGGGCTCGCGAGTCCGGATGGCTGAGCTCGGCTCGGTCTGTCTGTGTGACCCGGGCAAAACCCACTCGTTACAAGCTCGGTCCACTACAGTAACGAGCCGAGCCAGCCCGCCCATTTAACATCTCTATGTGAAACATTGATAAAATTAATATGAAATTAATTATAAATAGTTAATTTGTTACATTATTATTGACACGTTAGCGAGTATTTTAAGATAGTAAAATAAGAAGGTAAACGCAACGTTATTCTATTGTCTATTATTGCAATTTTTTCGTTAAAATGTTTCAAGTTTTAAAAACATTTAATCTATTTTTTATATTAAATATAAGTCACGTAATAAATTTTTTAAATATTTATTTATTATATTATTTAAAATAATGAATTTAAATAAAATAATTAAAATGTATATAGTTATTTAAACTAATTTTTTAGTTTATTTAGTTTCAAAAATAACTCGAAAGAAAAGTTACTGACTACTTATTTTGACCTACATGAATAAATGAAGTAGGTTATTAATAACTTTAATTGTATTTAATGATAAATATAAATTACAATTTTAAAATATAACTAAAACGGTAAATACCTTAATTAGAAAATTATAATTGTATTAACTAAATTGAAACAACTCATATCTAAAAGGATTTAAAGTCATACATGGAAGCTTCTTCTATTAAATTATATGAAGAAAAATTCAAAGTCAGCTAGGGCTGTGCAATTCCAGGTCGTTTGAAGAATTAATATGTGATAATTTATATAAAAAAAAAGTTTAATAATTAACTAATATAAAGTTTTTTATAATATAATAAAAAAATAAATCATGCACGTGGAGTCCTCCATTGCTCCTAACAAAAAAACGTGTTAGGTTAAGTATGAAATATAACTCTATTTATAAATAATTCACTTTCTATTCTCCTAAACAATGTGAGATTGTATATTCCCATTGATATAAGCGAAGCTTTCATAATCAAAAAATCTTGAGTCGTCATGCTTCTACAGGGTGAATTATTATAATTCCCCATGGGCCCAACGTCTTTGTCAATCACATTTCCTATTAAGTTTCAGCTCTTATACAATATGTTGAGTTTTCCGGTACTTCTACTACAAAATTGTTCGTTTTGGGTCGGAATTAATACATATTTGTTTTTGGGGTTATCCAAAAACACTTTGTATTTAGTAGGGATGGTGACTAAATTATAAATCATTTATTTTTCATTGTCGCAAGCGAAGTAGGATTGTACATCTTCATTAGTATGTGCTGGATTTTAGCAATCAACAGAATCTTAAGTCGTCCTCGTCTTCACATGGTGAACTGTCACAATGCATGGCTACTTAGACCTAAAACTGATAAGATATCCATGGCTAAAAACTAAACCATATGAACATTTCTAATGACATTCATAGGCACATCCATGTGAATCAATTCATATTATTTGCTTATTATGCGAATAGGTCGACAAAAAAAAAAAAAAAAATGAATGTAAAATATTAGTAGAAAAAATTTGTCCTACAAAACATGTACTTATACATGCAACTAGTGTATTATATATACTAAAAATTCAAACATTTGTGAAAATATAAAACTTTTGTGTCACTCTCCAAAACAACCAAAAGGTAATATATTTTATGTACGGTCTCTTTCGAACAATAATTCGAACAAATATGCAACTATCAAAGAGGCCAAAAGGAAAAATATGACATACCCACGCTCTATGGGTTTGCAGAACTGGGGTAGACCATTTGGTTCAGTCCAGTTTTGATCTGGTACTATAATATCTCGGAACCGCAATTTCAGGGTTCAAAACTAGCCAGACAGTGGAAGAACCGACTCATAGATCAACCCGTAAAAATTCAATTCAACCTGTCCTAAATTTTGAAAATTTACCCAACTCATTCTTAAATCTACCCAAAACCCAACTGCAGCCCAACCCACCCACCTTTCTAACCCTAATTTCTTATTTTTTTTCATTCTTGCCCTGATTCTGTAGCCTCTCTCTCTAGGGGTGAGCAAATTCGACCCAGACTGAAGAATCAGATTGGAACCGACATATTTGGTCCGGTTCTGGTCAGTTTTGCACCTAAAATAAAGGAATTTTGATTTTTTCTAGAACTGAAGTTCTTAATTCGATTTTCAGGTTTAATGATATAAAACCACTAAACCCGAACCAGACCATTGAAAGTTGAAAACCCTATTATGATTTTTGCAGATCCCACGCCCGCAGGCCGCACTCTGCCACTCTTTCTTCTCACTTCTCAGTTCTCTCTCACACTTTTCAGTCACCGCTCCCGCACTCTCTCTTTGCAGTTCTTTCTCACAGTCGCCGTGGCCAGCGCCCGCACTCTCTTCGTCAGCCTGTGAAGGACGAACCGAGTCACCGAGGAGGGTAAGCTCTATTGTTCGCCTCTTTCAATTTTTGTTTAGTGGATAAAATCTTCTTAGGATTTATGTCTATAGTTTCTTTTCTATTTATTTAGACCACAAAACGCCTTTCGTTTTTCCTCCTTCGTCGATGCCCACTTAGTTGAGGTTTGCTTGAGCTTCTCTGCTTTTTTTTCTTGTAATCATCATACTCACACAACTTTATTGTATTGTTCATTCTACCATTGAGTTAGTAATATCAATAAAATAAAATAGAATAAAATATGCGGAGATATTATCAGAATTGAAACCTTGGGTTGATTTATTTTTAGTTAGATTTTGACACCTATGAATCAATTTTGCTTGGGTTGATTTATTTTTATTTGAATTGAAGCTATGTAACATTTATGAACTCGGATAGTTATGTTTATTGTCTCGTTATTTTATCGATGTTAAACTAGACAAATTATTATGTTATTTTTAGGAGTACGCAGTTAAATGACAAAACAGTAGCCAATTGGTCATATAACATAACCTTAACCTATGTCTGATTAGTGTTTTCTTTAAGAAAATGATTATTATCTTTTAAATTTGAATTATAGAAATTTACTACTTATATGTGCTTGTTATGTTTTTTTTTTCCAACAAAAATTGAATAGCACATGGAAAAAACCAGAACCAAACCGAATTTCTGGTCTGGTCCTCAAATTTTTTTTACCGATATTGGGCCTAAAAATTAAAAACCAATCAATATTGGTCCGGTCCTATTCTCTCTTAAAATCGGACCGAACCTGACCATGCTCACCCCTATCACTCTCTCTTCGTCGCAGCCCACCCCAACTCGAAGTCATCTTCTCATTTTCGCACCCTAACTCACAATCGATGTGGCTGTTCCGATTTTGGTTCTCTTCGTAGAATTGTGCGTCGTTGTTCCGATTTTGGTTCTCAACTCGCTCGAGGTTCATCATGGAGTTCAGTATGATTTTAGACTTCGCATCTCCAATTTTAGTTGTGATTGCCTTGTTGTATTTGTTTGAAATTTGTACCTAACCAAAAAATTAGGGTAAAAATGTATAGACGATTTATCGATCTTGAATGACATCATGTTAGAGATTTTACAATTTTTATAAGATTTGTTTCTTTGAGGTTTTGCGATCCGTTGGAGATGAATGTTTTTTTTTTCAGAATTATGGGATCGAATCGGTTCTGACGGTTTCGGTTCTAGATCTATGGAACCGTAGATCACGGTTCTATCCTGGAACTGGACCGAACCGAATCAAACGATGCCCACCCCTACCATGTTCCACCGCCTCCAATATGTGAGATGTCCACGAGGTTTGAGTAATGAGAAATTTAAGATATACCACACATGCATTATAAAAATGAATAATCTGTCATAGTTTTATCAATCTACAAAAAATATTTTCGCGTCATTTTAAGAAATCTATCATGATATCTTTTCAAATATTGAATTGCCAACATTTATAATGTGAATCATTTATCAATTTTCATGCACTTTCACGTTGCTGAAACATACGCTAACACACATACGGATAAAAACTTAGTTTTATTTTCGATGACTTGTAAATTTAACCTTAAAATCCTTTTTTATTTTTGTTTTTATGATCATGTTGTATTTTTGTCACATAACACTCAACAGAAGAAGAAAACTAAGTGAGTCCAAGACTTAAAGTCTTGGACAAACCTTCGGTGTTGATCTTGAAATTAAAATTTAAAAAGAAATATATCATATTATTAGATTACTAGTCTTTTTAACTAATTAAAAAAGTCTTCTTTTTTTTTTTCATCATACCCCATTTCACTCTTTTTAATCTAAATCCATAATTTTTTGAGAAATCATAAAACATTATAGTTGAAAAATATATCACAGAATACATATTGATAAAATATTATTTATTGATAATTTGATTATAAATAATTTAATTTGTAATATGAGATTAATTGATAAGCTTTAAAACTAACTATTATTAGTTTGAAATATTATAATTAATTAGATTATGATATGATAGTCATTTATGTGGTATTTGTGACGTCAGAGTCCTGCAAACAAATCCACCATTCAACTATGATAGTGGTACGGGACGTAAATAACACGAACATCAAGGGCCTTTCTTCTCCCTTTTCGTCTTCTCCAAAGATCCAATTTTTTTTCCTTCACGTTATCTTCTTCGCAGACTACAATTCTAAGCTTTGAGATTTCCTTTCCTTTTCGATCGCGAGCCCCCAAATTTGTTGAGATTTTGAAATTTTGGAAATTCCGCGTGCTTATCTTCTCCAATTCATTTCTTTCCTCGTTATTTGAAGTTTCTTTTCTGTAAATTGAGTCATAATAGGATTCTGGTTTTTGTGTTTTTCCTCTTTCCAATTGTTCGTTTTGTTGATATTCAGAGTTCTGCCCGGTACTTTTCTTGCACATAATTTGGGGTTTCTCTATTTTTTGTTCAATTAAGTTGTAAATATCCATTATTGATTCGAACTTTCTCAGTTGAAGGTGTAATGGAATGAGACAAGAAATGCCGGAATCTAATCGCCAAGTTTCGTTGTTCGGGTCATCTAGACCTATGAATAATAACGAAGATAACAACTGTACGTTACAATCCCATGATGAGGACGAAGACGACGATGTGACGGGAGGAGAAGAATCCATAGACGATCCTCAGTTACGCTTCGAGGGTGGTGGCGGTGTAGACGGCTCTGTCACAGTGTTTTCTGGCGCTCAAAATACTGCGCCTTGTAGTACTGTTTTACGGTCCTGCTTCGGATTATCACCCAGCTGCCGGAAATGGCAGCTCTGAACAGCTGACGCTTTCCTTTCAAGGCGAAGTTTATGTGTTTGATGCTGTTTCGCCTGATAAGGTTAGGGTTCTAATTTAGAAACGCTTTAAATGCTTGTTAAGGGTTGAACTCCATTAACTGTTTTTTTGTTTGTTGTTTTTTTTTTTTTTTTGTTTTTTCTGTTTGTTTTTGTTTGTTCGTCTTTGGTTGTTTGTGTTTTTTTTTTGTTTTTGTTGTTTTTTTGTTTTTTTGTTTTTTTTGTCTTTGTGTTTTTTTTGTGTTTGTGTTTCTTTTTATGTTTGTGTTTTTTTTTTGTTGTTGCGCTGTTTGTGTTGGTCTCGGTCCTTTTTGTGCGTTGTTTTTTGTTTGTTGTGGGTGTGGTTTTTGTTTTGTGTTTTTTTTTTTTTGTTGTTGTTTTGTGTCTTTGTTTGTTTTTTGGTTTTGTTTTTGTTGTGTTTCTGTTGTTGTTTGTTTTTTTTTCTTTGTTGTGTTCTTTTGTTTTTGTTGGTTGTTTTTTTTTTTTTTGTTTTTTTGTTTTTGGTGGTTGTGTTGTGTTTTGTTGTGTTTTTTTTTTTGTTTGTTTGGTTTTGTGGTTTTGTGTTTTTTTGTTTTGTTTTGGTTTTGTTTGTTGTTGTGTGTTTGTTACGGGTTGAATCCATTACTTCTGCCTCTAAATGAAGTCATAATGCAAAATATCCGTTTAATTGTGGATAATTTTTGATAATCTAGTGGGATAATTTGGCCAATATTACAGGCTTTTAATTTTAGTTCTTTTATTTTGATTACTCCACCGCGATTAGTTCTTTTATTTGTTGTTTGCATCCTATGTTTGTTAAAGAAACATGTTTGATATTTCTAACTTCTAAGGATGATGGCGCTATTGGTAGAGTTCCTCTTCATTGACTTAATTATCAAAGAGAAGGACAAAAAAACTAAAGAGAGAGAAGATAAAATCAACTGCCTGAGTGATAAAAAAAAATTACTAATCAAAGAAAACCCAGCGAGAAGAATAAAGTAAAATCGAAGGTATGAACTCGAGAGTAGAATGAAGGAATGCAAAGAGAAGATTTTTAGAATTGTAGGAAAAGCCTATAGTATCCTAAAAGGAAAATGAAGTTACCTAATGATTATGCGAATGAGTCTGGAAACAATCTATCAACTAATAGTTAGAACATACTCGTGATCTAAATCTTATATCGTAATCCAAACTGGATTCTAACTACTATCTCTTGACATTTGAAGAATAAAGAAGTTGCTTGGAGATTAAGGTTTTTCATGATTGGTTTTGAAGGTGCAAGCCGTGCTTTTACTTTTGGGTGGATATGAAATTCCCTCTGGTATTCCTGCTGTGGGATCTGCCCCTCTTAGTCAGCGGGTATAACTAACGTAAATCATGTTAGTTTCAAACAATGTGTGCGATATTATAGTTAAATATCTTATTCCATTCTCCTATTATCACATTCCTTCCAGGTTACAAGTGACTTTCCCGTAAGGTCAATTCAACCACAGAGAGCTGCTTCGTTAAGTCGATTTCGAGAGAAAAGAAAAGAGAGGTGTTTCGATAAGAAATACGTTATAATGTGCGTAAAGAAGTAGCACTCAGGTATCCTATTCATTTGCTTACTGATTGTACTATATACTCCAATGTTCCAATTAGTTTCTTTCCTCCTATGAAAGAAGTCATTATAAAAGGATTAAATCTGCATAACGTTGGAAATGCTATCCTTTACAGTTTACAGAAAAAACATTTCAGCAATTTGATAAACCCATTTATTCGGACTGGAGTAGAAAATTTTTTTTAGTGCAATTTTGTTTTCTCTAGACAAAATGAGTACATTTTGGCAGCCATTAACATGTTGTTTATTGATTCTATTTTATATTTCACATCTTAGCTTGATGAGGAAGTAATGGTGTATATATTGTAGGGGGGAAAGTTAAGAGGATGTGTACGATATTGTTAAAGGAGATTGAACTCGCCCCTCTACTGTTAACAAATGGGAGTTAGAAAGTTATGATGCTGCAGCATGTAACAGAATCTAACATGAAGTTGTTCAAAATGATGACATTACCATTTATAAGATTTTTTTTTTCTTACTTTTCTAAAGTAGTTATTATTGAAGTATTCTACTGAATTATGTATTGCTTTGGTTCTCTTATACCACCTGACAGGATGCAGCGTAACAAAGGCCAGTTTGCATCATCTAAAGCTAGTTCTGATGAAGCCGGCTCGGCTTCTTCAATGTGGAGCCCGGGACAGGGTGTTGGACAAGATGAGAACATGCAGGAAACTTTGTGAGTGTCATCCTGTCTTTCAATGTTTTTTCAAATGACATAATATTCAGTTGATTGTTTTCTTTGTTCTTCTTATTGTCGTGTTTTTTTCCAGCAGCCATTGGTAGGTAATCAATTTATCGGCTTGAAATGGCCTTGTAATTCTTAGACACCTCCCTATGTTAGTTGTGGGTTAATTTTTGTTAGGATCATTTGTCCATCGTTTTCTTTGTCCTACTCATTGTGTTTTTTTAGTGGCTATTAGATGGGGTAGAAGGCCTATTGATGTTAAAACTAGAAATGCCGAAAAAGATTACATGAACACACGAAAGTAACTTGCACTCCACAAATCCAGCTATCTACGGGTTCAGTTCCAGCCTTCCGGCAAATTCTCCAAAAATAAAATACACCCCTTCTCTCTTCACCAACTACATAAATCTCCCTCCAATGGTCCCCGAATCACCATCCTGAATCCTCCTCCCACTAAGAGTGTTCCCCGTACAAAAACAGACAAAACTCACCAAACTACCTTTTTCCAGAGATCAATCGATTCCTTCCTATGGCTATAAGATTTTCCAAAACTTCATTATGCATCGATACTCCCCCATTACAGATAACATTGTACTCTAGGTTTCATGAGGGAAAACAGATATGTGGCTTTTCCAATGGCTCCCATATTGCTTCATCTCTTGATTTGTCACACCATTGAATTAAAACTCATATTTAACTTCCTATCCGACCCCATCTAAGGTCACGGGTGCTGTTGAGACGACATAGAAGATTTTATTCAAATTTATTACATACATAAGACATACTACACTGAAATACATGAAAGGTTAAAAACCCAAGCATTCTTTTTCTTAGGCCTAAGCTGCACTGAACTTATTAACTCGTCTGGCCTTTACCTTTAACTTTTGTTCGTATTGAGCTGTGATAGGAACCCACTTAGAAAAAAAAGGTCCAAGAAGTGATAAATCTTGCGAGAATTTTTATTTGATAATAACTTTGATTTTTACGAACAATTAGAGAGGTCCAATTCTCTCCCACTTTCATCACTTTGATTTTTCCCACCTCCCCCTAGCACAAACCCCCCTCTCCTTTTAACTAGAGTTCAAAGACAACTCTTGAACTTCCCCATTATTGCAATTATTCCCGCTTGTTGTTACATCTTCCTCACCCCTTAATTTAAATTCAGAATTAACTTTGATATCCTTTTGCTCTTCCTCAACATGTGGCTCTTGCTCTTTCCAACTGTTGGGCTTTTTGGGTCTCCTCGTATACGTCCTCTGTATGGGGGGTTTATCAATACTCCTCCTATAATGAATCACCTTGTCCGCAAGGTGAAATTCTAGAAATTATGAGTTTAACAGATCAAATGCTTCTCACGACGCGTCCGAGTCAGGAGGTCTTTCCATCAAATGAGAACTTCAAGAGGATTTCCAAGAATAGGGGCGGTGTGTACCCCTAAAACCTCTTGTGATTGCATCAACATTTCCATGTCACTTGTCCAATGTGGAGGAATAATGGGTTCAGGAGAAGCTGTACCCAAGACTGATATGAGTTGTGAAACATGAAACACTCGATGAATTGTGGCTGATGGGGGTAATTCCAATTTGTAAGCAACATTGCTGATCTTTTGAAGCACTTTGAAAGATCTATAGAATCGTGGATATAATTTTTCATTTGGCCTAGATGCCAAGGACCTCAATCGATAAGGTCAGAATTTAACAAAACAAGGTCTCCAAGTTGAAAATCAACATTTCTTCGGTGGTGATTTGCGCTAGTTTGCATCCTTTGTTGAGCCCTCCTCAGTTGCATTTTTATCTCGGCTAACAGGTTATCTCATTCTTAGAGTTGTTGATTGACTGCAAAAATAATAGTAGCGCCTGAGGAAAAGGAAGTAAAAGTGGAGGGTCTCGACCATAAACTGCATGAAAGGGCGTAGTGTTAATTGATGTATAAAAAGAGGTGTTGTACCAATAATCCACCCAAGACAACCATTTAGCCCATCGCTTGGGTTGGGTGGAAGCATGACAATGCAGGTAAGAACCTCTGTTTGACAATCCGTTTGAGGGTGATAGGCAGTGATGTGTTTGAAGGTGGTGTCTTGGAGTTTGAACAGAGCTGTCCAAAAATGACCCGTGAAGATCTTGTTTCGATGTGATATAATAGATTTAGGAATGCCACGCAGTTTGACAACCGTTTTTTTAAAAACCTCGGCGACCGTAGGTGTTGAAAAAAGGTGTTTCAACCCTACGAAGTGTCCGTGCTTGCTTAGTCGATCAATTACCACTTGTATTGTGTCCCACCCACATGAAAAATGAAGACCTTCAATGAAATCCATTGAGATATTATCCCAATTTGTTCGGGAATAGGTATTGGTTGAAGAAATCCTGTGGGGATAAAGTTTGAGTATTATTTTGTTGACAAATTTGACACTCAGAGACATACCTTGCCATTACTTTCTTTATGCTGAACCAGAAAAAATTGAAGATATTCTCTTGAGAAATCCTGAATGACCACCGATTTTGCTGTCATATTCTTCTTTAAGTGCTAGTTCAGTGAATGCAGAATCTTCTGGAAGGACCAATTTCCCATTATACAATAGGTGATCATTGGAGAGAGAGAACCATGGACAGCTTTGTAGATTGGATTGCAAGGTAGCTATTAGTTGTTGTAATTTGGGGTCACTGCATACTGATTGACCCACTTCTTCTAACATGATGTGATGAAGAACTGAGAAAGCTAGCAAGGTTGCAACATTGGGCTTGCATGATAAAGCATCGGCGACTTTTTCTTCACATCCTGATTTATATTCAATATCAAAATCATACTCGAATAATTTGGTGATCCATTGCTGTAATTCGGATTGATCTCCTTTTGTTCCATTAGAAACTTCAAATTCCTTTGATCAGTCGAATTGTAAACTTGTGTCCAAGGAGGTATGGTCTCCATTTTTGCACTGCCATAACTATTGCCATCAATTCGTGTTTGTATACTGACTTAATTTCTCCCATTTTTCCCAAAGCATGGTTGTAATATGCTATTGGACGTTTTGCTTGCATCAAAACAGCTCCTATCCCATGTCCAGAGGCATCAGTATTTAGCACAAAAGGTCTTAAAATCCGAGAGAACTAGTATCAGAACCGTGGTCATTGCCTCCTTTAATAATTAGAAAGCCTTTTCAGCTTCCTCATTCCACCCAAAAGCGTCTTTTCGTAATTGATATATTAGTGGTCAAGCAATTAAGCGATACCCTTTTACAAAACATCGGTAGTATTCTGTGAGGCCTAGAAATCCTCGCAATTCTTTCAAAGATCGAGGCGTTGGCCACCTTGTCATGGCTGTGACTTTCTCTGGATTCGCTCCCACCCCTTCTTTTGAAATAATGTGTCCCAAATACGTAATTTGAGGCTACTCAAAAGTGCATTTTTCTCCATTGAGCTTCAGTTGATGTTGTGATAGGATTCCCAGGGTTTGTTGAACGTGATGGCGATGGTCTCTCATGGTGCGACTGTAGATTAGTATGTCATCAAAAAGATGAGTACCCGTTTGAGCAAATAATCTCGAAAAAATTTGTTCACGAGGGTTTGGAATATTGAAGGGGCGTTGGTGAGGCCGAAAGACATAACTAGAAATTCATAATGGCCTTCGTGAGTCTGGAAATCCGTCTTGCATATATCTTTAGGGATGTTGGTGATATCCATTTTCAAACCTAGTTTCGAAAAGAATGTTGCCTCGTTTAATTCATCTAATAACTCGTCTATCACCGGTATGGGAAATGATTAGGCATCGTAACTCGATTCAATGCTCTATAATCAACACAAAATTGTCACGACCCGTCTTTCTTTTTTACTAGCAAACAGGGCTAGAGTAGGGGATCACACTTAACTAAATTATCCCTGCTTTCATTATTTGTCGTACCAGTTGCTCTATTTCATTGAGGATATCGATAAGGCTGGACATTGACTGGGGTTGTTCCTGGATATAAAGTGATGGCATGATCTTGCTTTCGTGTAGGGGGAAGTTCTGACGGTGGTTCGAACAACGTAGAGAATTGTTGTAATATACCTTCCAGCTCGCTTAGGAATGTCAGAATTGAAAGACTCTCATTCAAGGCTGATATTGAATTAATTTCTAACATAAAACCTTCATTGGCTATGCTAATCGCTTTCATCATAGTTTTCGAAGTTATTTGCTTCCTGCATAAGTTGGCATCACCTGATAACAAAAGTCTTTTCCCTCCTACTTTGAATGACATGGTTAATTCCTTCCAATTCACTGGAGTGCCTCCTAACGTTTCAAGCCACTGCATGCCTAAAATCACATTTGTACCTCCAAACTTAAGGACAGAAAATCAGTTATTATTTCCACGTCCTGACATTGAATAACCACTCCTCGGCAGATTCTAGATCCTTTCTCTGATCGTCGGGTTTGCATATAAATCTCATATTCACTTGTAGCCATTGTGGGAATAACCAATTTCTCCACCACCGCTTTTGAAAGAAAATTATGAGTAGCTTCGCTATCAATTAAAATTAAAACATCTTCGTTCCGAACTTTTCCTTTCATCTTCATCATTTTTGGGTTGTTGAAACCCACTACAAATTTAATGATAATTCCACAACTTCAAGATTCTTAAGTTGGTCGCCTTCCTGCTCCTATATGAAAGTCTCTTCATTCTCTGGTTCATTCGAAACATGAAGGATGTGCAATTCTTTTCTGCAGCACTGATGCTCGACAGTGAATTTCTCCTCACATCGGAAGCACAACCCTCTGTCTTTTTTGGATTGGAGTTCAGCCTTTGTTTGTAAGGTGGGCTTGAGGTGGAAAGTTCGTTGGTCGCATGGGAGGCCGAGCTTCAGGGGTGAACTTTGACTCTTTTCTGAGTCACCGGCAACGTTGCCGAGTTGCTGGAGAAATTTCCTGCAAAGTCGTGTGCTAGGGAAGACTCAACTGGGAGAGCGTTTTGTTGCGCATTGCTCAATCACAGGCTAGAAAGGGACCGATTCGGTGGTTGCCTGGATATGGACCGGGTCTGACCTGTTTCAGAAGCACATTCTCATCCTCAATTTGAGCCATGTCCATCAACCGGTGAAGTCCCGCGGGTCTGTGCATTCTGATTTCTGCCTTAATATTTGGTTTAAGCCCGTCGATGAAATGCCCTTCCATTACTGCCTTAATTTTTGTAGAGGTGCGTGCCGCCAAAAGCTTAAATTCCCTTCTATATTCACGCACAGTTCCTTCTTGATGTAAAGCCAAAAAAATTTCGCAAGTTGATCCCTCTTGAGTGCTACGAAATCAACCCAAAAGGGGGCAGCAGAAATTAGACCAGCTTCGGATTATGTATCGATTCTCTTCCCATTGTAACCATGCCAATGCTTCTCCACGCATCTAATTTTTCCTCTTCGGTCAATTGATTGAGAGCAAAATATCTTTCCACTCGATATAGCCACCCTTCAGGGTTTTCCCTAGTGAAAATTGGCATTTTGATGCGTTTGGTGGGTGGTTCTCGCCGACCAAATGTTGATGTGGTTCCCCTCCTAAATTTGGAGCAGCTGATGAAGGGCTAGGTTGGGGGTGATTAGATTTTGCTTCATCCATTGGTGGCATATGTTTTCGCCTTTCGTTATGTTTCTTCGAGATTTTCCATCCACTGGTTCACGGAGTCGAGCATGGCGAGTTTCTCCATCACAGCTTCCAAGCTTGGTCCCCTTGAGGCGAGCTTTTGGACTTCTGATTTTAATTCCCCCTTTTTTTCTCCCATCACCTCTGCACGTGCGTCTTCTTTTTTGGATCCCATTCGACCCGAGGCTAGTTCGAGCTCTGTCAGCAAATTGATAAGAACTCGACTTAAAAAAAAAGCTCGCAATTGATAAATCTTGCGAGAACTTTTATTTGATAATAATTTCGATTTTTACGGATAATTCGAGTGGTCCGATTCTCTCGCGCTTTGATTTTCCCCACCTCCCTCTAGCACAAGCCCCCCTTCCTTTTAACTAGAGTTCAAAGTCAATTCTTGAACTTCCCCATTATTACAATTATTCTCCCTTGTTATTACATTTCTCTCTTCCCTTAATTTAAATTCAGAATTAACTCTGACATCCTTTTACTCTTCCGCGATATGTGGCTCTTTCTCTTTCCAACTGTTGGGCTTATTGGGTCTCCTCGTATACGTCCATCGTATAGGGAGTTTATCAAGCTACTACTCTTTGCTCCTGAAAAATAAGAGAAAATCACACGATGAGCTTTATAAGTCCAATAAGAATTCTAATTTACGGATTAACCAAACTAAATTGATATCACATCTAATCATATTCTAATGCTCTACATGATTAGTCCTCACGACCTTATCTTCACTTTTCAATATTGATCAACACTCATAGTCACACATCTCGTATTTTATGGGTTATCGTGATTCTCTGAACTTTATTTATTAATGTTCAATTATGTTAAACATTTTTTTATGTAACAAGTGTATATAGCATGTTTGTGAATTTTTAGACCTATGATTTAGATTTTTTAGGCCATCTATACTCAATCCTTATGTGCAATTAATCTTCAAATGCAATTTATTCACATGAACACTTTAACTCTGTTGCAAATTATGTTATGCACTTCATTCTCTTAATTTGTATTTTTATCAAAACAATCTAGATATTTCTATTTAATGTTTAATTCTATTTTCTTTTCAAAATCTCACTAGACATGTCTAAGTCATGTCATTTATCATTATCTTCTACATATAGGATATGTACAATACATATATAAATATGTCTCCACACATGATATTTTAATTCGTTGTCTAGATGTCATAACCCTCAAGCTCACATGACAACACACAATGTCACCAAACTTTCCGTCATATGCCCAAGGATATGCAATTTATATGAATGCATTTGTCTCACACACTAAACATGCTGATGAGTGAATCAATGCAAGTGTGTGCACTTATGCTGTGATAAGTGAATCAAAGTATGTTCATATACCATAAATGGTTTTACTATTATCAAGTTCTATATTAACACGTTATATGAATGTCAATATACACGATTTATATTAACATATAATTTGAATGCTAATATACATGATCATCAATTGCTATATATAAAGTCGCACACATACATACATCTTACTGACTATTTCACAGTAGCGCCTACACGTCAGAACATAATTACTTTCGGATGGTTAGGGATATACACCCCAACGGTGACTCATAGCTATTCACCTTCTATTTTTCCGCTTTACATACATCAAACAATATATAGCCGGCGAGATACTTGTTAGGTTCAATGATAGAACCTCTCGCAATACTATTTTTATATGTAAATAATTTCATGATACATGATTTGAACATCTTCACTATGCATATATTGAATGCATATAAATACATAATACATGTGATATGAATATGCAAATCTTGTTACATGACAAACAAAATGATATATGAATGATGTCAATGTATTTGTCTAGACACCATCTGATGATGCCCCAAAACTCATGAAAACTTGACTTTTATATCATTTAAATTCATATTTTTAAGACATTTTTAATTTTGTGTGGATGACCTGTTTCACAAAATTAATTTTTAATTCCTTCCGCATCACTATTACTATTAGTCTATATTAAATGTTTTTTGATGTAGCTTTGTATTTCATTTCTCTTTTCCCTAAAGAAATGCTAATGCTACTCTCTATGATGTGGTGACGCACTTTTCAGATGCACCCACTGTGGAATCAGTTCAAAGTTTACTCCAATGATGCGACGGGGTCCATCTGGCCCTAGAACTTTATGCAATGCTTGCGGGCTCAAGTGGGCAAATAAGGTTCTGTCTACTTTGCCGATTCTTGAATTTTTCTGTATGAGTTTTGTAGTCTATGTTATAATATTTGTAAAACTTCTGTATTGTGTGTGCAAGGGGAGTCAAATCCTGATCAAACATAATTATCATCGATTGATTATAATAATTTGCATTGGATTTTCTTCTTCAAATGATCTCAGACGGTCTTGCATGCATGAATTGTTTGTTTAATCAAGTGTTTGATTTGGATTTAAATTTGTCATAACTGATTTTATTTATATATGCTTTTTTCTGTCAAAATCCAATATAGTTATTATAATATCTACTTCTAAAGGATGTTGAAACGTACTTGGTAATTCAATATGATAAATCAAGTTTTTTCCAACTAATAATTGAATATAGGAAGATTGGCATGGTCGGTGTCTGCTGCGAGAGAAATGAAGAAACATGAACGGTTTGACTTTAAGATGTTGATAAGCTTTAGGTGGAATTGAAGATGACTATATTATCTCTTTATTTTTCTTTCCATTTTTTCTGGTCTATGGTTCTGGTATATAGGAAGTGCAGTAAATGAAACTGTATATTGAAATGATTGCTGTTGTTTGAGTTTCACTTTGGAAGAGTTTTGCAGGGAGTTCTAAGAGATCTTTCTAAAGTTCCGAAGACCAATAGCCAGGACCCTTCTCTTAAAGATCCAGAGCAGGTAGGTTAATTGTTCCTCTCGAACGCTTTTGCAGTTCTTGGTTTCATTTGATTTCCACCCCCAACTCTTGAAAAGAAGAGAATATTTTCATTTGCTGTGAAGATTTCTAATGTCTTTCATTTTGGCTTGAGCAGAGTGATGGTGAAGTGGCTAATGATTTGGATGGTGAGACGACCAACCCCAGTATTGTCCCTTCTTCAAATGGTGAAAGCTCCGCGATGAATGCAGAACGGTGAGTTGGACTCGAGAGCCACTCTCCCTGTCTCTCTCCTCCCCTCTCCCTTCCTCCTCTCTAGCGTGAATTTCAGAATTCTATGTTATAATTTAGAGCTTGGATTGGTTTGAGTTGTGAATATAGATATATATCTCTATGAAGCTTCAATCATTCCTCAAACACACTCGTGGAATTCTTGTTATGCTCTTTTATCTGTTTTGCTTTTCTCCTTAATCATGTAATTATATTTATCAACTTCATAAAACATTGACAATTCCCCAAACAATGCTTCCAGGGATGCACTATACTACAACTCTAATATCATTTAGTTCCGTGAGTAGTTGAAAATGGACATATCACCAGGGACTTATTGTTTTAGGAGTACCGTTACATATACATTCAAATTTTACAGTCATTGCGCTTGCTTGTCATTCATTCATCAGTAGAATGCATTAGTAAGTGAATGAAACATGAAACATAATCGCTCAGTTGAGTGTAACTATAACGCTAGTTTTGTTTAGATAACCTTCGAAACAACCAAATTAGAGTTTATACTATTGTTTATTGTGCAACACAGATCTCCCATTTCAACAAGAAAATCACATTGTAATCTGTACTGAAAATAATGAATAAAATGTAAACGAATCATGAAGTTAAGAAGCATAAAAGTCCTTGAGAATGAATTGTGTAAATTGAAAATAATATTTCAGTAAAAAAATTAAGACATGTACAAAGAGAACATCTCAACCTGTTCATTTTCCTTGGCTCGCAACACACACTCGCTGCCCTTGCACGGATTTGTCGATTGGTCCAAATTGAGCCACAAAGGTTGGTTCAATAAGAGTTGAATTTGTGATGTTTATCTCATGCAACGTCACCTTAGTGTTCTTCACATAAAAGTCACTGAATTTTTCTTCATTTTCTAAATGAAAATGTTATTTCTGCAGCTTGCCCAAGACTACACCTACAAGCATGGAGCTTATCACAAACAAATATTCAAATAAATACGTGAACTTGAATCCCAGGAGATGAGTAAAGTGGGGAAAAAGAAAAGGAAAAAAACATAAAATAAGCATAGCCTTTTTGAAATCTAATTTCCAAACACAAATAAGAGATTAATCATTGAAGAATAGTATTTCAACAACAACGATAGATCCACCTAAAGCATTATCCAATAAACTTTAGGCAGTCTTATTGAAGAAACACCAGAAAAGGTCAACGCAGCACTAAAATAGCAAATGTTTGCAAAGTTTGTGTTGCTGAATAGAAATATATGGGCTTAGGCGTTCAACATCGAGCCATTGTTCCTCCTGCACTCGGCCAGCATATCCATGTAGAACTGGCACTTGCTAATGTCACTGCCGGAACTGGTTATGCACTGCAGCAAAAACAAGCAGTCAACATTATGAATCTCGTGCCTTTGATCAAGAAAGCAGATTTTCTCTTATGAACCTCAAAAGATACTTTTCGAAAAATAAACAGTTACTCAAATGTAGAAACCTGAATATACTAAATCAACAGGACCAAACATAATGAAAACACAAATGCAAAGTGAATAATGAATAAACATCAGTCATACATCTTGAAAAGCTTTGCTGTGGAATCCACATGCATCTTGCCCGCCATTTGCAATGGGTGTGGGAGAAGCAGTAGCCTCAGAAACCATAGTTTCATGTTGAATTGTTCGTGGTCCCATAACAGCATCCACAGCCCTGTGTGCTACTGCACTTCCAGTACCAAACGCCATACCTAGTAACAAGAAAAACGAGACAGTTACAAACATATGCCTACTTAAATAGAATCCAGATGCATCATAACCATGCAGAGAAATGGATACTCTATGGCTCTAAAAACACAACTTTTAAAGTAAAACCTTAAACAAACCTTGAGCAATGGTTGAACCAAGGCCTCCAAGTAAGGATCCACCACCACCACCACTCTGAGCTGGAACTGGAGGAGGAGCATGGCTGACTGTGATAAACATACAAAACCATACACTTAGTGAATAAGTTAATCAAAAGATAATGAACTGCATCCATTCAACTCCTTTGACCAATAATGATTAACTGTCTAAATATGTCCAGTGAAATAAATTAAAGTCATCAAATACCAGGCTGAGGTGCATTACGCATTGGTGCAGCACGCGGACGGGGAGCAGGTCTTCCTGAAAAGAGAAGAAATAAATAAGCTTCCCGTTCAGAAAATTGTACACACTACAACAGGATATATAATACAATAAAAAAAACTAATCAAGAAACTAAGAAGAACACCGAGTCCTTAGAAATTGAAAAGTAGGAACATTAAGCAATTAACATAAATAGCAAATGAAAGTAATATTCAAATCAAATTATAAAGCGATGTATCAGTTCTCTAATATGACATTTCAATTAGATGATCAGATTCCATGGAAAACGTGTCTCCTCATAGTTCAAATAATTTAACAAACAATCCCCTCTAAGAGGCAACCTTCTTCTTTCTTCATTTCCACTAACTGACACAAATTTCCCGAAAGAAACTTTTGCTTCCATCGTATTTGAATGATTAATACCTAACCTGATATCAAATTGGTTTCCAATCCACAAGCAGCAGCAAGCTTCAAGAATTGGAAATACAAGATAAAGAAGTACAAAAAAGGGGAATATTCGAGCACACGTTCTCGTTCTCCAAAAAAGGGGTAAAGCTAATATGAAATTCTAAGTCAACTATGACGATTACTATCATAGATGAATAAACAATAACGATGAAAACCTTTTCATCCGTCCACAAAATTGGGGAAATCGGAAACCAGATAATAGAAGTGGGCAAAATCCAATCAACCCTAAACTTGGAGAAATAGAGACACAGCATTTTTGAAAAGAAGTGAAAGAAAACAATCTTCTTTCAACGTATTTTGACAGATTCAAACGTCCGGCTTGACTAATTTCAAATTTTATTCGGAGCTACGAAAGCATAAACGAGATCGGAAAGCCCTAAAACAACCGAATCCAAATAAATCAAGGACTAAAGTAAGCGGAAAACGAGATCCAAAGCTAAGAGTAAGAACGTAAACAGGATTTGCGAAGATTACCTCCGGAGCTTCGGCGAGGCATGGCTGCAGATTTTGAGGCGGCGCAGAGAACAAGTCGATTGGAGGAGGAGAAAGCTGTAACACGAGTGGGTACCCTACCCTTGACGCATCTTATAAACAAAATAATTACATTAAATAAATAAATAAAAATATATAAAATAATTACATAAATTAAACCTACATTTCAAAGTTTTATTTCAATATTAATTAAATAAATATAAATAATATATAAAATAAATACATAATTAAACATATATTTCAAATTATTATTATTTTTTAAAAGAAAATAAGAATAAATTTTATCTTACTCTAATTTTACCTTCTAATTATATACTCTAATTAATTTATTTAGAATTAGACTTAACACAACAAGATTTACAAAATTATTTTTGTTCGATTAATATTGTGCTATAAACAAAATCGATCTAGTCAAGGTTTAAAAATCGAAGTATGTTTTCCCACCCGGTATAAGAGGAAAAATCAAAATCGAACTGAATTCATTAGTCTAGTTTTTTGTTCATTCAACCGGATCTTGTAAACTCCTAATATAAAAAAAAGTTGATAGACGAGTCGACTCACATTTCATGTCATTTTGTGATATTTTTATCGTATCATAAATTCTAGTTTGACATGGATACTGACAGGTTGGCTAACATTTTATATTGTTTTACGATATTTTATTATATCGTAAATTCTAGGTTAATATAAATAATGTTAAGTTTATTTTATAATTTTATTTTTAATGTGACAAGATTAGTTGATATAATTTTGACTATTATAATTAATTATTATTTCAAATATAAGTGAAATTCAAGAAGTAAAAATTAAATTATAAAACTACATAAAAATCTAATATTATTTTTTTATTAAAACAATAATAATAGTGTACTAGTAGAAATATATATATATATATATATATATATATATATATAAAATTAAAATCTTGGGCAACACGGTTTGTTGAAAAAGTACTTTTCTCAAATATTCTTTTCACTCTCGCTATAGTCCGCGCTTCTCACGCGCTTCAGTCATTTCAGTTTCCCCCCACACACAGGCCCATTGCTTAATTGCTTTAACAGACCTCTACAACAATTTCTCACTATATCAAATTTTCAAAAGCTCGATTCCAAAACCCTAGAACTCCTCGCCGATCTTGAATCGGCATATCTCCAATACCTCAATTCATGGCGGACGAGCCTGTTCTTCCTTCTCCGTCGCCATCTTCTTCCTCCGCTGCTCCGTTGGGAAGCTCCGTGATCCCTATAGTAAACAGGCTACAGGATATATTCGCTCAGCTCGGGAGCCAGTCCACCATCGAGCTTCCTCAGGTTGCGGTAGTAGGGAGCCAGAGCAGTGGTAAATCGAGCGTGCTCGAGGCGCTCGTTGGTCGGGACTTCTTGCCAAGGGGCTCCGATATTTGTACACGGCGGCCGCTGGTTCTTCAGCTCCTGCAAACTAAAACTGAGGAAGAGTACGGCGAGTTCTTGCATTTACCGGGGAAGAGGTTTTTTGACTTCTCTGAAATAAGACGGGAAATTCAGGTGGGTTGTTGGTTTTAAGAATAGTAATTTGGTCATTTTGAGCTGGTGTGTGAAGATGAAGAGATTTTGTATGATTGCATTTCTTATTTTATGCTGTGCGTCTTAAAGCTGGACGTGATTGGCTTTCGTTTTTTTAAGTATTTGGTTCGTAAATTCTGTTACAGTTCTGCAATTTTGCATTTTGCCTTCTCTTTTAAGCTATGTAAACGAAAGATGCACTCTTTTGGGCTCCACAAAGTAAGTTTTTCACAATGTTTCTCTTAGTGATGACGAGTTCCATACTTCTTTATGCCTTCTAGCTTATGTGTGATATGTTTTTTTTAGTAGAAGCACATTTTAATGTCATTTCTATCTCCTTTGAGATTGTTGTAGAATGAGACTGATAGGGAAGCAGGAGGAAACAAAGGTGTCTCCGACAAGCAGATACGATTAAAAATCTTTTCGCCAAATGTTCTTGATATTACACTCGTTGATCTCCCTGGAATAACTAAGGTTCCGGTTGGAGACCAGCCTACTGATATTGAAGCACGAATAAGAACAATGATAATGTCCTACATCAAAGTGCCAAGCTGTATGATTATTGCAGTTACACCTGCAAATTCAGATTTAGCAAACTCTGATGCTCTGCAGATTGCTGGAAATGCGGATCCTGATGGTGCAATATGCTTTTTAATTTTGATATTTATTGATTGAGAAATTTTTATTTTTTGGCCTTTAGTCATTAAAATCTTTGTTTTAGGTTTGAGAACCATTGGTGTCATCACAAAGGTGCATATTTTTCTGGTTAGATCTGTAGTCCCTTACTTGTTCAGGTTGTTTGCGCTTATGTTTTTTTTCTCATGATGCAGTTAGATATAATGGACAGAGGTACAGATGCGCGTAATCTTCTTCTGGGAAAAGTAATTCCCCTTCGACTTGGTTACATAGGTGTTGTAAATCGCAGTCAGGAGGTATGGCATGCTTTCTAATGCATTCTGTGATAGATGAGGCTATGTCGCAGCTGTGTTTTCAGTTTTTCCTTGAAACCTTTCCTTATACTGAGTTGATCAAAGAAATATATGTCTGTTCTTAGAGAATTTATTGTTACCTTTCTTCCTTTTAAAGGGGCATATCTCAGTTGTATATTTTTACTATAATGTTTTATTGCATTTTGTTCATTATGTTGAAAACTCAATATATTCATTCTAATCAAGATTTAATAAAACAAGATGTTCCTTAGATCCATCCTTGTCATTGTCTTTTTTGTAAGCTATCTTAAGTTTTTGTTTGGAAAATAGTTAAATATTTGTAATTGGCCACTGGCTGCCAGATGTCTACGCTCTTTAGTAAAGAACTAGGTTTGCTATATAAATTTAAATTAATTGTCTAAATTTGTTATGTCATGTTGCCATAAAAGGGTCGCAAGTATAGATTTTATAACAACATTTGTTTGGCAACACCGATATATTTTGTGTAGATTGCTGGATCATGAGTAGGCTGAATGTGTCATCTAATAGGATGGGGATGTATCTTAAAGTTTTAAATAAAATGACTTTTGGAAATCTAATGTAGTTTGATGTTGTTTCTCCTTTATTTTTTGTTACCTTTTGTCTTTTCTATTTGTAGGCAAATGTCAATGTTTTTTTTACTTTTTTTCTTTTCTATTGATAGGCAAATATTCTATCACCGTGGAATGGTTAGTATAATATTCTCAATTTGGTGGAAGAAGAATTCTTTACGATTTGATGTAATAGAAAATGTTGTATTATGATTGTGCTGACAAGATCAGGCAAAACACCAGTCATAAAACTTAATATTGTCTTGGATTTTCAATATTTTTCTTTTGATAGGACATTTTATTCAACCGGAGTATTAAGGATGCACTTCTTGCTGAAGAAAAGTTCTTTCGTAGTCGTCCAGTATGAACATACTTTTCTTAGTTGCATACCTTTTTAGTGATTCTTGGTGGATAATATTTGTTTCTAATGCTGTAATGTCTGCTCCAGGTATACAATGGTCTAGCTGATCGATGTGGGGTCCCACAATTAGCCAAGAAGTTGAATCAGGTGCTTGTTTCTCGCCAATTGTTTCTTATTCAATATGCTTATTAGAAGCTAATTGACTTACTAGCCTGCATTTTGCTTTCTGCTCCATTGCAGCCTTATTTGTTTTGCTTCTATTTTGATCATTTGATTATAATGTCCATCTCGTATGAACTAGCTTCTACTAAGATTTGATGACACTTCATTGCCCACAGATTTTAGTTCAACATATTAAGACAGTGCTACCTGGGCTTAAATCACGTATAAGCTTTGCCTTAGTTTCCGTTGCCAAGGAGCATGCAAGTTATGGAGATATCACTGAGTCGAAGGTATCTGCTGTTTCATTTGTAATCTTTTTCCTTTTAATTGCATAGGCATATATTTATTGTAATTAATTATATTATGTACATTGATGAAGTTGTTGTTGTCTAGTTTTTATGGAATGATAGACTAATACAATACATTTACAGATGGAAATTTCCTACTGGAACTAATGTGTTTTAGTTTGTGTTAACTTTTCTTCAAATTTTATCTCATTGGTGCTGATATTTCTTTTGTCAATTTTATCGATTTACTAGTCTGGTCAAGGAGCTCTTCTCTTGAACATTCTTTCAAAATACTCTGAAGGTAAAACTGGTTTTTACATGCTTTTGTTTTTGAATCTTGTCTTTTTACATATTACACATGTTTAAACTTGTGTATTTATCTTGTACATTTTAACTTTTTTTACAACCTCATCAAGGCAATCACGTGTTTTATTTTATTTGTTGGAAACAGCATTTTCTTCTATGGTTGAAGGCAAAAATGAAGAAATGTCGACATTAGAGCTATCTGGTGGAGCTCGTATTCACTATATTTTTCAATCTATATTTGTGAAGAGTTTGGAGGTGAACAGTAATAATTAATTTCTTTAATTTAACATACAGTTTCAAGAGCTATATTCTATGATACATCTCATGTCTGACTAGTATTAGTGGAAAATAGAATTCACATATGTATATTATCATGTAGGGTAACTACTAGGGTGGGCAGAACCGGATCGGATTGAGAGTTTTGGTTCGGTTTTGGGTCGGTAGTAAAACGGTCTCGATCTGGGATCGATTCTGCCCACCAAGAAATCGTGGGACACGGTCTGGTCCACGGTTCTGATTTAAAAATTCTGAAAAATCGAGGACTGGACCATTTAAAACTAAAAAACCAATAATGGGTCCAATTTTGACTTTTGAATTTTTGAAAGTCACTGAGGCAAAAAACCATGGGACGCGTTGCCTTCTTCACTCTTCAGTTCAGTTTTTCGCCCTTTGCTGAGCCAGAGACCTAGTCACCTAGCACCCAGGCGCTAGCCACGTCACGCTGACGCCAGTTCTTTTGCCGAACTCAGAACCAACCTCGCGGCTCACCCGACACACGGTCGCACCTGCCTTCGCCAAAGTTCTAACCAACCGCGCACTGCCCTTCGCAATTTGCTAGACTCCGAACTGCTGAATGTCAGAGCTCTCACGTCGCTGTTTTTTTTGAAATTCTGGACTATACCGCCGACGTTGTAGCCATCGGAGCTGTCCGATTGCTCGAGGCTGTTCGCTCGCACATCTCCGCCACTGGCCGTAGTCACATCCGATATTATCAAGATGGATCCTCTGAAATGTTCGGATCCATGCCACCTCCCCAATTGGAAACTAAGTCGTTCCATCCCTGATCTCTTTACGCCGCGTCTAAATGCGCCACACATTGGTACACCGTAAACTCTCAACCACGAGTCACCTAGGCATGAAGAAAATTTCATGACAAGAAAGGTCACAAGGGCCGTTGGGCGGATCAAAATTGGGCTTCAGAACAACCTGTTTATGAGAAATTTGCAGGCGTTGAGAGATTGGGGATTTGCTGGAGACTACGTTGAGGCCATGGGGATGCTCCAGCAGGACAAACCAGACGTCTACGTTGTAGCAACAAAAGAGTCGCACACGGTGGAGGAGTTTTTGGAAGTTGCATTTGGCTATGTGGGGTTAAATTGGAGGGACCATGTGGTGTTCAACAAGAAGTATTTCAGGCCAACAGAGGTTGATAATCTAAAAAAAATCCTGAACGGCGCGGTCCGGTTCCAGGTCCGGCGCGGAACCGACCTAGACCGCGTCCACCCCTAGTAACTACTTGTTTTCTGATGCAATTATTATTTAATATTTATTATAAAAGGTAGTGGTTAAATAAAGAAGTTATTTTTATTATTTTTATTGGGAGGTTTTGAGCAGAAGTTAGAGTGAGTTGAGGAGGTTGTAATAGATGAGAAATGAAAGTGTATAGCGTTTGGTTGTTATGTTGAAGAAAAATATGTTTTAGATGATAGTTCTTGTAATAAGTGTAATCCAAATCTGAAATTTAGAATTACAAATTTGTGTCTAAGTTGTAATTATTTGTTTGTTAATGAAAAAAAGTGTTTGTTTCTATCAATTTAGTCCACTACTCATCTATTTGGTAGCAAAGCATGGCAAAACCAGTGACGAGAGGATATCGAATGAAAGAAATGGCTAGAATAAGAGCATAACTTTCTTCTTTTAATACTTGAGCTGCTGCGGAAATTTTTTCGTTGAATAACCAAGCTTTTGCTCTTTCGAAAATTGAAGAAAGCTCACGACTTTTACCGGAATTAGTGACTGAAATAAGTTTTTTAAGAAAATCTGTTAGAAAGAACGTTGAAGAAGGACCAAGCGTACCTATTGGAAAGGAAAAAGGAAAAGGAGTGACAATAGTTGGTTATATTTGACCACCCATCGTGTTCGGTCAATTTTCAGAGGAGGATGTTGAGGATTTTCAGCACAGACAAGGGCAAAACAAGGAGAAAAATTCGACCCCTATCATGCGCACGAGTCCTTGTAGACGAGAAGAAAAATCGTGGACAAAAGCAGTCGAATGACGAACGTGGCAGTTAGTTTCTGAGTGTGTGCCGTGGAAAGACATTGTTTGTCGAGGGTCAGTCGTTTCCTCCATGCCGAACTGTAGAACCACCACAGGAAGGAAGTGTCGGACGACACCAGAATGATCTGCTTCTTCCCCGCCGAACCAGAAATCCAACGTGGGATGGTGGTACGGATAAATATGGGTTTCGCAGTTAGGATTCTCCGCGTGGGTTTCGTCGCAAACCTACGTGCGGTAATTCTCCACAAGTAGAGCTTTCTGTTTTTGATTAAGAGAGTTGGATTGCATGGGTTAAAAAAGTAGACAGATTTTTTCGTGTGGCTAGGATTCATCCTGATGATCAAATCTTTACCGTTTTTGAATATTTAATCGGGAAGCTTGAGATTTTTTTGAATGGATTTTGGTAGAAGAACCATGATTTAGTTGGGAAGAATTAAAATTTGCAATGGATCAACGTTTCAGGCCTAAAGAATTTTGTTCTCCCCAAGAACAACTTATCATCTTAAAATAGACGGGAAACGTTGAGGAGTGTGGGGATCAATTTCATGAATTAGCAGCATGTATACGAGGTATGAATCGAGAATCACTTTTAAAGGCTTTTCTTAATGGATTATTTGGTGAGTTGCAAAATGATGTTCGTATAATGCAATTTAGAAATGTCTACGATGCACTTATGTTAGCCCTTAAATATGAGAATAGGTACAATAATCAATCAGTAAGGACATTAGATTGGGTTCAATTCAACTTTGGTCTAACAAAATTCAATTTAATTCTAATTATTTTCAAACTCAACCCAATTCTCAACTGATGGGGGAGCTCAAAAAAATGAAGCTCCAGTCGGTGATTGAATAGACAGTGGAAGTCAACAAGTGGCTACGACTTCGGCAAAACGACAACATCAAAGAGAGGCTAATCTTTGATTTTGTTGTGGAGAAAAATGGCAAGTTGACCATCGTTGTAAACATTATTTCAGCGTGATGGAACTTGATGAGTTTTAAGGAGAATTTAATAAAATGAATAAAAAAACCACCGAAGAAGGATTCATGTGATTGAACTTCGATTTTTATTTAACGACCTTGAGGTCAAAGTCGAACTCGACGAGGGAAGAATTGATGCAATTATTATTTAATATTTATTATAAAAGGTAGTGGTTAAATAAGGAAGTTATTTTTATTAGTTAGTGGGAAGTTTTGGGGGAAAGTTAGAGTGAATTGAGGGGATTATTATAGATAGGAAATAGGAGTGTGTAGAGTTAGATTGTTATGTTGTTGAAGAAAAGTATGATTTAGATGATAGTTCTTGTAATAGGTGTAATCTAAATTTGAAGTTTAGAACTATTGATATGTGGCTAAGTTGTAATTGTTTATTTTTTAATGAAAAGAAATGTTGTTTTTCTATTTATTCAGCCCACTATGCATCATTGTCCTATTCTAAGTACCACTATTTGACTGTGAAAACGCACCTATACTCTTTGAGCAGTTTTGATGGCATAACCCATCATGTTAATTTGTAAATTTTCAGCTAATTGGATTGTCTAACCATTTGAATATAGACTGTTAACTTTGGGATGTATGAAAAATGGTCATATCTTTTTAAGAAAGAAATAAAACGACTGAATAACTTCCATTGAACATGATAATTGAAGAAGATATATGAGTTGAAATTTTGTAATAACTCTTTCCCTGTTTAACATTCCAGTATCAACATATGAAGTCCCTTAGAGTTTATGCCTACGGATGAGATTGTGTTATTAAATGATTCACAGGATTGTATTAATTTTAACTAATGGCTATAGCTTTGGAAGGGTATAATGAATTCACCATGTTGTTTTGTTCTCATCAACAATTTATAATTACTATTTTTTGTGTTAAAGGAATGTCTTAGGTGTTAGTGGTCCAGTTTTAAATTTATTATAACTGTAGAGGTGAAGATCGTAAAATATTCTTGCTCAGGAGGTGGATCCTTGTGAGGATTTGACTGATGATGACATTCGAACTGCAATACAGAATGCAACGGGGCCTAGATCAGCATTATTTGTTCCTGAAGTAGGTTATGTTATATACCATCTGTTTCATATTATTTGTTACTAAAATTTTATGTTTATTGTGAAGTTTCAAGGACTTCTTTCTTCCTCTAATGCCTCACTTTTTTGAAGCAGAGAAGCAAGAAACTAAGGGCTTATTTTTTCATCTTAATTGCAGATACCTTTTGAAGTTCTTGTCAGGAGACAAATAGCTCGTTTATTGGATCCAAGCCTTCAATGTGCAAGGTTTATATATGACGAACTAGTAAAGGTAGGGTAACGACATCTTATAGTTTTTTTAATCAGAGCATATTACTTTGGTCGCCGATAATGTTATCACTGTAGGTAATGAATATGATTCTTTTCTCCTCAGATTAGCCATCGCTGTTTAGTTAATGAACGTCAACGATTCCCTGTTCTGAGAAAGCGCATGGATGAAGTTATAGGAAACTTTCTGCGGGAAGGCCTTGAACCTTCAGAGACAATGATAGGACATATCATTGAGATGGAGGTATGGGACTTTCATCATGAAGACATTGGTTGCATTTAACTATAAAACATCTCACCTTATCATGATTGTGTTGTTCTTGATGCATAGTTTCCTAAAACATTTTTATCCGAAGAGAGTTCTTCGTAGTAATCGCCTTGTCATAATGAATGAAGGCTCTATTGTGAAAACAAAAATTCAATTAAAAAATTTCTGATATTATTTAATCTCTCTTCAAGTCCTTTTAATCAACTGTTATGTTTGTTAATTGGTCCAATCAAAGCTGTACACATGTCCTCCTAGTTATTTTCTTTCAGTACATGCATTACTTATTGCATAAAAGTAAAGAGTAACCAAGTACATAGCTATATGAAATAAGACATTAGCTGTTTTTTCTTTTTGCCTCTTTCTCTTCTCCAAAGCCTTCTCACATCACATTTTCCTTGTTATCCACTATAGGTGGCTGTTGTTGTATCTAAACTTTATGAGTAATATAGAGTAACGAAGAAGTGAAAAATATCAGCTAACACTATTGAATGATAAGGTTGAAGCTTATGTGGTTAAGGTAGCGATTGTTTCTTATTTATTTTCTCATGTTTGATTTGAAAATTAAGCCATGGGAAAGCAGAATCAGATTTGCTGGCCCATTCTGGGGGCTAGTGCCTACCTCCAGAAAAGGAGTTCCGTCGTCCTTTCTTGGGAAAGATGGGAATGAATGGTGGGATTTATATCTTTTTTTCAAGTGTACTTGTGGCTGTGGCTGTATGTAAACTGTACGAGTACGATAGACTAATAAGAAAGTACAGAATTCTGATCATCATATGGTGATTAATCTTTAGTGAGTCGGTGGATTTTACTAATTGACCAAGGGGTCAAACCTAGACTATGATGTGATTTGAATGTCTCTTGCCAAATATAGTTTGAAAATGTGGGTTTTGTGGCAAAGTGGAGAGGAGTTAACTTATATTATGTTTTATTTTATTATATAATTTAAAATATCCAAAATGTGTTTTGATTATTATTTTAAAATATGATAATTGAATATTCTACTCTTTCCAGTGAAAATTTTATTCGATAACCAAACATGCTAATCCAGATTTCCTAAATATTTCAATTTTGTTTTTTCTCATTCTTATCAACGTAAATAGCCCATCTATCATCTATTTTTTGTACCCATCTGCCTGTAAGTGTCATATTCGGTGTATAATTCTTCTGGTGCAGGAAATTAATGTTTTACTTCCTGCATTTTGACTGCAATTTAAAATACACGTGGCAGTCATGAGAGTACTGGCAGATGAGAATGTAGTCTAGATTGGTTCAAGTGGTCTGTTCTTAATTTTAAGAATGATTTTGGCTTTCCAGAATGTGCTAATAGTGTACATGCAATTTTTTATCCTTCAGTTCTCATATTGATAAGAAAATGTGCTATTCTGACTCATTTTGACTCGTGAAATTGTTTGTTAGAATGCTTCTATGGCACCACCAAGTTATTACTGAAAATGGAAATTGTGTTGCAAGTGGATTGGAATTTTGTTGCTTTATATAGGTTGCTTCTCAAATCTCCATAAGCTGGGTATTTGGTTGTTTTGCAACCCTTGACTTCGAAGGAAAAACTTTCTTCAAGCATTTCCAATGTGTGGTCACCGTAATGAGAACTTGTAACATGTTTCTCTCTAAACTGTGACATGCTACACCTCTTGGATTCTTGAAAAATTAAGTACTTTGCTTAACGAGTAGGGTTACCTGTAATGTTCCTAATTTACATCTCATTACTATCTGTATTTGTAACTATTGGACTTCTATGTGTTAACTTTGAAAGTTACTTGCACTACTTAGTTCTAAATTTTATCTTTTAAAATCTGCAGATGGACTACATCAATACATCGCACCAAAATTTTATTGGTGGGAGTAAGGCCGTGGAGATTGCATTGCAACAGGTCAAGTCGTCTAAGTTTCCTCCAATTTCGAGGCAGAAGGTTGTCATAAAGACTATTTCTTTTTTATAAGAGTAATAAAAATCATTATTAGAATTTCATGTTGCTGCCTCATTTATCATTGGGTGCTAGTTGTATGTTGTGTAGGATGGTGTAGTGGAGCTCGATAAGGCCCCGCCATCTGAAAGAAGTTTAAAATCTCGAGGAATTCTTGCTAGACAAGTGAATGGAATTGTACCTGATCAGGTATATATATATATATATTTGTTGATACTTTGCATGTATTAGTGCATAGATACGGCTATGGCCTATCTTAATCTTGCTCAATTTAATATGAATAATTATCATTAATCATGATCAATTGCCTAATTATTGCTGTCTGATGATTAATAGGGTGTGAAGCCTTCTGTTGACCATGAAAAAGTTACATCATCAGGTAATTTTGTATTTTGGTTTGGCAAGACCATTATGTTTGCACGATTGGATTATGATACTGCTGTTTTCATGCTCTGTCAAGAATATAAGTTAATGAGAGACAATAGTGAGTTACTGAATTTTAACATACTTCTCTAAAGTAGAACTTTTTTTTCAATTAAGGAAGCTACAGAAAAATTGTCTATTGTTCCTCTCTTTTTCCAATCAATTCTTTCTTTAGAAACTACGGAGCATTTAGATAACAATTTTGTTTACCGTTGATCAATTATAGGGTCAACAGGGAACTCAAGTTGGGGAATTTCGTCCATTTTTGGTGGAGGTGATAAAAGTTCTGTTAAAGAAAGCGCTGCAAACAAATCATACATTGAATCTGTTCACAACATTGAACAGGCCTACTCTATGATCAATTTGCGAGAGGTAGGGTTTAAGTTCCATAACTGAAATGGGTGAGTTTTTGTGGATTATAATTACTCTGATGTACCATCTTTCTCTGTTTTTCAAGCCACCAACTGTCTTGAGGCCTTCAGAAAGCTATTCTGAGCAGGAGAACATTGAAATTGCAGTCACAAAATTGTTATTGAGATCGTACTATGAAATTGTAAGGAAGAACATAGAGGACTCTGTGCCTAAAGCTATTATGCATTTTCTGGTAACTTCGACTTTCTTTGAACTTGCTAATTATTTGCATGTAGTGTATTTTGGCAATACAGCTGTCTTAGATTGTGGGCGAACATTAATTTCGGTACTTTGCATAGGGAAATGATCTAATCATTATGATATATAACCTATTTAACTGGCATTTAGTATATTCATTTGACCTGCTTCAGACTTTTGGGGATAGAAAATTGTTTTAATTAATTAATGATGATTTGGATCTCTGGATCTTTGAGTCTTGCTTGGTATTTGTATTTATATCATTTTTCTGTGGTATATCAAAATACAGGTCAACCATACAAAGAGAGAGATGCACAATGTTTTCATAAAAAAACTTTACCGGTAATGATGACTGAAATTTCTTATTGGTTTGAAGTGGTGGTTACACTTTTATTGTTCGATTAGTGTAACATTTTGGGGATTATTCAAATTTTGATTCAATGGGAACACCTGACAGAGAGAACCTGTTCGAAGAGATGTTGCAGGAACCTGATGAGGTAGCAGTGAAGAGAAAGCGCACACGAGAAACACTTCGTGTTCTTCAGCAGGCTTTTAGGGTAATATTCTTGTAGATCCTCAGTATAGCTGACCTTTAAAAGGTTTCAAATCAAATTAAATTTCTTCATCGAGTTAAGCCTTCTATTCTGCATATTCTCAATATTTTCAAGATTTTCTAACAGCTTTCTAGTCTTGCTTTACTTTTTGGTCGTCTAGTTTACTTTTGAAAATCTTGAAAATATTGAGAATATGCAGAAATAGAAAGCTTAACTCGTTCAGAATGAAAAAAATTGTAATTATTTTTCATGCCATTATGTACAAGTAGTTAAATGTTTGTCTTATATACACTATAAATTTTAGAATGTGTAATTATAATTTTAGTTACATAACCTTTTTAAGAATGGGAATGGAATTAAATGGCGAGGTGAGCTTTACAATTTCACTGTCAATGAAGGCCTTGTTCTTAAGCTTTCATTTTTTTCTATTGAACTTGCTTCATCAACATGCATGCTTTCAGTTGACATACTGAATACAACCGCGATTTTCAATTACTCATTTTTTTGGTTGGTTTGTAGACATTGGATGAATTACCACTCGAGGCAGAAACAGTTGAAAAGGGTTATAGCAGCGGAGCTGACCCCACAGGATTACCAAGGAGTCACGGAATGCCTGCTTCTACCCTCTATTCCATTAGCAGTTCCAATGAATCATTTACTGCTTCTCCAAAGAACCCAAAATCTCGAAAGTCATCTCATTCGGGGGAGCTGCAGTCACCATTTTTAGCTAATTCAGATTCTAATGGAACTGGTCGCGCGTACATGCCAGGTTTGTATCCGAGTCTCGATCTCTAGAGTTTGAAATGCCGATCTTGTTTACCATCACGGCTTAGAATTTGTTGATTTGGTTGCTTGATCTTCAAAGAATACATTGGAATCTCACCTTACAAATCTGGCTTGCTCGAGAACTAGAGTATTGACTCGTAAAATTTACCCCTACGATACTTATTTGTTTTGCACTATCTTAGGGTAAGCCAAATACCATTTTGTTCTGAGATTCCAGTGGTAGCTACAGAGTCAGATAAATAAACCCCCCACCCCCCTCTTCAGTGATTAGCCAGAGACAGCAGTTTGGATTTAGTGAGGTTTCCAAATGGTGGCTATAAATTATGTGGGCTGCAACCTTTATCCATATTTATTTATTTTATTTTATTTGGCATTAATTTTCTTGTTATTATGGACTATCATCATCTATTCTGAGTTCAGAGTTTTTGAGGTGATATTTGTAATAAATCTTGATTGAACGAGGCCCCCCAGATGCAAAGAATTTATAGCAATTACGTCAAAAGTGCTAGCCTTTCAGTTTTGCCCACTTTTTTTTTTTGCTTATTTTGTTGCTAATCATGAAGAATTCTACGTTTCATCAAATTTTATTTAACGACGGTAGGAGTTTACATGTCACATATTAATTGGCGTGACAATAATTATTTATAAATATTTAAAATAAAACTAAAACTAACATTGGTGGTTTCAATTACTGGTTTTGCTTTGTATTTGTAAAATTCATCTGTGAAAAACCAAAACAAAATCAATGGGGTGGATAAAATATGGGCATGTATGTGGTAAGGCCAAGTAGTGTACTCAAATTTCAAGTTTTAGTAGTTGAGCTTTGGTGATTATGGCAACTATAAAATATGGGGATTACCAAAAGACAGTAACTTGATACCCGTGATTATGCAATTTCTGTTCATATGTGACATTAAGTTGATCGGACGGTCAAAATGCAATCTTTCTCAGAAAAGCAGCTTTCTGATTCTTCTTCCAAATCTTCCATTGTTGAGCTGCACAAGCTTTTTTCTGAATTGTCTTCTCCTTCTAGTTCACCTTCTTCCATGCCCATCCCCACCTTCTTCCCCCATGATTTCTGTTCGTAATTCATCGCTATTCTCTCCAGATATCGTATCACTTGGTGGTCGTATTGTTGCCTATGTTCCGCCATTCGACGGTCCTGATTCGCCTGGATTTCTATCACGCTCTTCTCCCTCTGCAGCCTCAAAATCATCGCCATCGCCTCCTCTGCCGCTGTGGCCGCCGCCATTCTCTCATTCTCGAGCTCCGCCACTGCTTTCTTTCTCCTCCTCCTCTCGTTCTTCACCATTTTCCTCAGCGTTTTCACGTCCGACTCGTTTTTTTCGCTGTTGCTCTCCTTTTCTTCTTCGTCGTTTCCGTTTTCTTCTGTAATTCGGTGTTTCGGTTTCGGAACAACTGTGGCGGTTCTCGTTTTAGTGTCCGATTGGATGAATCCCTTGCTCTTCGATCGAAATTTCAGAATTTTGACCCCAAATGCGAACATCAACAACAGCCAGAGAGCGTTCAGAGTCTGCGAGAAACTGCCGAGGAATAGAAATCCAATTCCGAGGTCGCCAAATTGAGTGAGAAATTCGTTCGAACGAGAAGCGATTTCCATCACGAACCAGCCCAGAGAAGACAGCGCGAAGCACTTGTAGAATTGAAGCGCAGACCAAAGAATCAGTATCAGCATCTGCCAGAATTTCTCACAAAATCAGTTCAATTCAAACGAGAAAATCTGCCGAAAAAAGAGAAACTCGCATAGGATGATTGAAGGAGATAGAAAATGGCGATGTTTCGGTTCAAAAATCAAAACTATTCAACCAGAAATTAAAAAAAAAAAATCAATTCTTAAAACTAACCAGAGGCCTCAACAATTGCATGAATGGAAGTTCAAATTTGAAACCTTATATGGATTGGTCCAAGCAGATAGACCATGTTTGGTTATGGGTGTGGCTTATCTGGTTCTAGAGAGAGAATCAAGCTAGATTTCCAGTTACGTGCCATAGTAAAAGAAAGAGTGAAGGAGAAAGATCTGGGCTTTAATGGCGGATTCTTCTTCCAATTTATCCAGGAATTCGATGATGAATAATTCGACGTTACAACACTTTTCCTGTGTCTTGTTCAAAAATTATCAAAAGCGTTTCAGAAGATATTAATGGATGGAGGAAGATAAGCAAAAGGGTCATATCATTTCAACATCCCCTTCCATGGCTGTCGAGCTTTTATGTAAAATATTAACCGAATAATTACTGCGTTTTTCATCTTCATCAAGATTTCCCAAATTCAAGACCTTTCTTACTTCTGCAACTCACTCATACTTTCAAATTATAATTTGTTTAAAAAACAAAAACAACAATTATTCTACTCCCACTCCCCGTGATATTAGTAACTATTCTATCGATGAATGAATAACACGTTAATCTCTCATTACACAAGTTCGGAATAATTGCTCATATCTTACAACTCAAGAATTTTGAGTATGCGATCATTCAAACATATGATATTTTAAATACATCCTTACACTGATTTGCATGATTATGGTCTTATGTTATATTTATCATCATGTAAAATTTAATAAAGTGTATTTAGATCGTATAGCATATGACATGAGTATTGTTCAATAGACCCACTAGTTATTTTATTTTGAGTAATATTACATTTGTTCTTTATTTTTTATCATTTATTTATAGCTTTTGATGTGACAATATTAATTAATGTAATTAATATAATTATAAATATTTAATATAAATAATTAATTATACTAATTAATATTTATCAGGTCATAAATAATGATAATGTCATTGAAAGATTTGAATTTCCTTTTTTTATGGTCTCAAACCCTGAATTGACATTTAGTATTTGATTTGGTGTCATAAAGCCAACATGAACAAACATAAAATTACAAAGCACAAAGTGTTCAATTGACCCATTTGACTTTTAGTCCACCTTTGATAAACCAACTAATTATAACTATATTTATAATATATTAAATAAATAGACTGTAAAATTATAGAAAAATAATGTTTTTGTAAATGGGAAAATGTAAAAAAGAGAGTGAAAGTCGATTAATTGTTTTGTTTCACTTATACTTATAATGAGCTAATAGGCTTAGCAAGCAATCCTAAGCCAAAGAATTGCTAAACTAATCAAATACTATCTACTTCTTATTTTAAAATTCAACGCGAACATTCTTTTTACGAAGAACCATATTTAATTTTACTTTCTAATTTTATTTTATGACATGACAAATATTGATTGATGTAATTAATGTAATAAATTACAAATAGTTAAAATAAATTATTAATTACACTAATAAATGTTTGTCACGTCAAGAAATTAGAATAAAGAGTAGTATTAGATATTAAACATAGAATTATTTATTCTACAACTAGCATCTACCATTCCTAGTGATATGGTCCATGCTCTTATGCAATCCTAGTAACACTATCACAACTTTATATACTTGTAGTGACATATTCACTAGTTTCATGCAATCATAGTGAAATCCTTACTAGATTCATGCATTATTTACATGCAATCCTAATAACACTCTCGCTTGCCTTATTTACATGTTTAAAGCAATGATGAACATAATGTATTCCATCCCACCAAGCGAAATGTACATTCAACATACAATTCACTTGTCAATGTAAAGTGTACCATTACTTATATTTTCTTTATATTTAGTTGTCCTTCCATATTAATATTATTTGTTAAACCAATATGCTTATGAATCGAATATTATATCACGTCATCTTATACACTACAATTTTTGAGCTCTCATGAGCAAGTTGTAGAACACTAGTGCTTGCTACACTACAATTTCTAGGCTCTTACTGGAACAAATGTTTGCTATCCTCGTAAGGTTTCATTCAATAAGATATTTAGTTGATTTTATGCATTTACCATTCCACATTGTCATTAACTATCACGACTTGGAGGAGAGCCTAATCGAAACGTCAGGTTGAACGATTCAATCCTCACAGAGGATCCGATCGCCCAACCCAAAGCTCGGTTCAAGCTAAGGCTCACCCAAGATGGGTCGAAGTCCACTTAGTGATTACATGATATAAATATAGTGCAATAGAAAACCAAACACTGTGCAACAATATTTGACAGTCAAACAACAATCCAAATATTCAAGTTAAACTATTACAAACCCATGCTAAAGTAAATGTCATCACCAAAAGCTAAAAAAGTACTAAAAGAAAGGAAATCAAAAATCCAACACGGTAACAGTACTCCAATCAACCTCTATCTCGACCTGAGAAGAAGAGATTGGTTTGGGTAAGTGACTAACTTAGTAGAAAGATCATATTAAATGCAATGCATGAGAAAACCAATTACCTTAGGCCTTGACCTAGACCAAAACAATGTCGAAATCGAAGAATGTTGTGCATGGGGTTACAATCATGTAAGAAAATCAAGTTTAGCCATTTAAATCGAAATCAGACTCCATGAGTCGTTGATGAGGCAAATTTCAAAACACGTATACATAGACAGATATACCAAATCTAGTCTTTCATTTTTTTTTTTTCAAAAGCAGTTCTAGTGAAAAAGGAAAATCAATCAAGGACCCCTCTACCAATCAGCATGGAAAGACGGCGGTCCCTAGAACGACATCGTCTCATGAGCCAGAAGGAAGTTAAATGATGGTGATCCGTAGATCAACATCGTCACCCAGGTTGTCGACGACCAAAGTTAGTAACGACACAACCCGTAATCATATACATACCCCGATCAGGTTTAGAAACTGTCGGGTCTCCAAATACCACGTCATCACTGCCCTATCATCCATACATGAAAACAAGCAATCTTCGTACAATAGAAGGTGCATTGTGATAAACTCATGGTATTTTTGCGTCAAAACTACCTAAGGTATCAGGAGAATTATCCACTAGTCCATATCATTACAAGAATGATAAACCATGCGCGTTGAATTTAAACATGTAAATTATACATTTATATAAGAAAATCAAATGTGTTGGCGACCAGGTTTTCGATATGTGGCAACTCACAAAATATTAGTTTGAAAATCATGTAGTGCAAATGCAGATAATATAACTCCCCTACCTTGACGACGATGACTCCTCTTGGTCACCGAAGATGACACCTCAGCAGTTGGCTCAAGTCCTCGAACCAAATAGGGTGGGTAAATTTAGTTATTAACATTTTTTTTGTGATTAAAAAAATAAATTAGTTTGCAATCTCTTTATAAGTTTTATCTCTCTTAATTAAATAAACTAAAATCAATATGCAATGATAACTAATATAGTAAAGAGAAAGAGATAAGGGAGTGCAAACAAAGTTGTTAGCGGGGTTCGACCAAGGTTCCTCCTTCGAGATTTCTTCACCAAAATTCTTTTAGTTACAAGTGATTGCGCTTCCGGGTGCCAATCAAACCTTTTAACTATTACAAGGAGTCACCCTTCTCCTTGATTGAACTTGCGGGTGTCAATCAAATCTTTTCCAACTATTCAAGGGCGTCACCATTCTCTAGCTCACCAATATACAAATAAAGGTTGAACAATAGAATACAATACCACACTCTCTCAAGGTTGATAATCTCAAGTTGAGGTTTAGGAGAAGTGTGATTAGACTGAAAATTTTTTGTTCTCAAGTGAAAAAATCAGCAGCACTTCGATATGGTTTTCAAGCTCTTTTTTTGCGCAAGATTGTACTCCTCTGTTTATAGATGTTTTCAGAAAAGCAGTGCACCGGTCGACACTTCATTTTGGCCAGTCGACACTCAGTGACCATTGCGTGTAAGTTTTAAAGTCGTTCAATAACCTGGTTGACCTGGAGTATCACTACGTGGTCGACACCTGCACTGGCAATCGACATTGTAGGCTAAGATGTTTCGAGTGGTCGACATAGAAGAGCTGTCGGTTTGTGAAATTTTGCACTAGTGGTCGACACTTCATAGGAGCGATTAATATCTTTTGAAATTTTATCAAAAATTTATGTTCGTCATTTTTCAAGACTCTGATATTGTACATACCATATGCCTTAGATATATTTAAGAAAACTTAATCAAACATATTAGTACAACCAAATACCTTTTATTAAGAGTATTCTTAATGAGAGCAAAGATAATATTATTGAAATCAATATCATGCACATTATTTATCATATCCATATCTAATATATATTCAAGTGTTCGTAATCATAAACTTAATCATCATAATAACTTAGAATAATCTATAGCTCATAATCACTTTCATCATCAAAACAATTATGCTAAATGTTGATTCCTAAAAAGAGTCATCTTTTTGTGTGTAAGATGCATTAAAGTTGGTTTATTCTTGAGTAATATCAATGCAAATTCATGTAAATATTGCAACATTAGATATAACAATAGCTTTTAGGTTTTTATTAATTTCAAACTATTTCTTTGAATTTATGAATGGAATAATACATAATTGAGCAATATTTATTTTCAGAGACATATTGGAAAGAAAAAGCACAGGTAAGATAAAATCTAAAAAAAATTATTCAAAAATGAGAAAATCATGGATAAAGAGAAAAAATGGGATCCTTAGGAGGGAATTAAGAAAATTCAAGAAAAGGAAGGAAATTAAAGAGAAAGAAACTTAGGGAGATCATGAGACGAGGAGGAGGCATGAAGGGAGACCAGGGGGCGAGGAGCAGCGAATCCTTCTCATTCGCTTCTCTATTTTTATCATTTTAATTCTTATGATTTCTTTTTTTGCATTTTAATATGACGAACATGAACTAATTCTCGTTTATACTTGATTCGATAACTTTTTCTCAAGTTTTTGAAAGTATTTGATGATTTTGGTGTGAGTGTGCAGTTAAAGTGAAAAATAACAGGAAGGACTTTTAACAAAAAGAATTAGATGCATTAATGAAGGAAAAGCATAATGACTGCCGATCGATTGGCCACAATGCAGGTGATCGATCGGCTGAATAAAATTGACGAAGTTGTTTGGCATAGGAATTGCCGATCGATCGGCCACATCTAGGTGATCAATCGGCAAGCTATTATAAAATGAAGAAGGCAGAAGCATAGCTGATTGATCGGCCACATTTGGGCGATCGATCGGTCGAAGCGGAGAAAGTCGACGTTCCACGAGCAGATAAAGTGCCGATCGATCGGCCACATTTGGGCGATCAATCAGCTGAGCATTACACATTGGTCTTCCTTAAGCAGAATGACAGCCGATCGATCGGCTCTTGTGCTGCGATCGATCGGTTGTGCAATTTAAGTTTTTAATTTGAATTTTAATTGGATTAATCTGGGCTATTGATCAAAGTAAAACACTTAATCTGTCAAAGAATTAAGTTAATGTAACGACCCAACCCCCCGATGGGCCAGGCTGTGCAGTGCCTCTCGATGGGCCCGCTGCTACGTGGTTTCCCGAAGGCCGTCCGACGTGTACTCAAGATTTTCTCCCCCCTGCAAGGAGTTTTTGTCTTCCCCCGCACTCGAACCCAAGATCTCAGTACTTGGGCTACAAGTGAGGAGTACCACTTGAGCTACTAGCTCAAGTGGTACTCCTCACTTGTAGCCTAGGTACTAGTCCCTGAGGACTTGGGTTCGAGTGGGGGGGGGGGGGGGGGGGGGAGGCAAAAACTCCCTGCAGGGGGGAGAAGATGGTGAGTATACGTGGGACAGCCTTCGGGAAACCACGTGGCAGTGGGCCCATCGAGGGGCACTGCACGGCTTGGCCCATCGGGGGGTTGGGTCGTTACAGTTAACCTAAGGGGAGACTATCATTTGGAGGAACGTTTTGGAGACCGGAACAGAGCGAGAACTTCAGGATTTCAGTATAGTTTTTCTTTCTCTTTTTCTTCTAAACTATGAACATCTTTATTATTCTCGTTGTTTGTCTTTATTCTATCATGAACTAATTTACTTTTCTAGGGCTACTATATAGCCGAATTATGACTGTTTATTTTTTCTTTTAATTCAAGTTATTAATTTTCTATTTCGTAATTGTGCTGAGTAATTTATTCTGTTCTTAATTCTTGCAATTGACTGATAACCAAAAACATGCTTATAAGATTATTTTGAGAGACGAGAGTTGAAAAATAATCGTGCACTGAATAGTTTACCATGAAAAAGATGTTAGACTAGTGATAGCTAATGCATTTATGTGGTATTTTAATTTCTCGTTTTTAATGTATTCAATTAATTCTCAGGATTAGAGAGCGAGAGGTAATAATTCGTTAGTTGAATAAATTTGTCATTACTCGAGAGAGATTGACAAATATTTTCTTGAAATTGCTATCAGCACATAGAAATAGAAATTAATGAATTGGATTAAGAGTACTAAAAATGATTAATTTAGGTGAAATCGAAAACTCTAGAGCTTTCTCATTACATTCTAAAACTCATTTAATTTCTACTATTTAATTAAATTACTTTGCTGTGCTATTTTAAATCCAAAATTATCAAAGTTTTATATTCATTATAAATTAGAATTAATTTTGTTTGATAATTAGTGAAACTAGTCCTCGTGGGATCGACTCGTACTTACAAACTTTATTACTTTTGCGACACATACACTTGCGTAAGCATTTTTCGCAACAGTATCCGTATGTATTTCACTATAAATGTAACACCCCTAAAACTGTACCCGTTTTTCCCGTATTATTATTTTTTTTTTATCCTATTAAATTTAATTAAACTTTAAGTGGAAGCTAAACCGAAATCGAAACCAGAATCGAAATCGGAATTGAAAACTAACCTTTAAAACAATTTAAATAAAACTTTTAAAACAATTAAATTAAATCAATTAAAATATTAAAACATTTAATGGAAATCAAAGCAGGGGCAGAATCGGAATTGGGCTGCCAAAAGGAGGCAGCGATCCTCCTTCCTTCATTCACTCCAGCACTTCAGCACTTAACCATTTTACATTTAACATATCTGTTTGCTCTCTGGAATCCGATTTCCAGAGAGCAAACCTCCTTTTCTTTGCACCAAATTGCCATATAACTCACAACTTAAATCTACTTAAATCCAATTTAAATGTATTCTAAACTCAATCGACTTGAGTCGGACTTTGCGAAGTCCAATTGCATGGATAGCTCTAAAAACCGAGCTTATCCGTAACAAATCCTAAAGTCATTTAAGACGTTTTCGTAACATTTAAACGCAGTTTAAACCCAAAATATTTCTATATAACGTTAAATACAATTTAAACCAAGCAGTTCCAGAATTTCTATACTATACATCTATACATGTCAAACAGCCCAAAAACCCTCAAAATCTATACATACTGTCCCCACGGGTCGTGTAAGCCTCGACTGCGCCAGCACACCACCGCAGCCATCATCCGTCAACTGAGCTATGCCTCAGGTGGAGGAACGTCGTCCTCACCTGGTATCTCGTAGTCTATGTCACCTACACCATACATAAACACACTATGAGATAAATCTCAGTAAGCCCTAGTAAATGCGATGCATGCTGTGCTATGAGTTCGATAAATCATGCTTTATTTATCTTTCTATGCAATGTTCTGTAGGTGTCACCGAGACCCTATACCCTCTAACCAGAGAGAGCTCATCCAGCGGGCGGACTACTCTTTCCAGCTAGAGGAGGGGGGTACACGCTTACAATCCGTACAGCCGTGCCTGAGCCCCACCTCGCGTGACCTGTAACTGTATGCCTTTCGGCCTGTAAGCCTTTCGGCCGGTGTACTGTAAGCCTTTCGGCCGTGAACTGTAAGCCTTTTGGCCGTGAACTGTAAGCCTTTCGGCCGTGCACTGTAAGCCTTTCGGCCGATGCTATGCTTTACGTTATCTTTAAAACTCTGTGCGGAAATTCGTTTTCATGCTTTTCTTTAAAACCAAGTGATGCGTGTACAGTTCAATATCATACAATAAACAAGCAACACATAGACCATCGGGACTTTTAAAAAAACGTAAACTATAAACTCCTAAGACCTAGCTACCCAAACCGAACAAAACTAACTAAAGGCATCTCCAAAACGCCTCGAGACGACACGATGTACGGTGTAGGCCGATTTGGCCAAAGAAACTCACGAGAACTTACCTCGCGTCCAAAGCAGCTTAAACCCGTCCACGAGCACTGTTTACCTAAGCAATTTACAAGGATTTACGTTAAACGAGTTTATTCAAAAATCTCGAAATTTCGTAAATTCTAACATTTTTCCTAAATTGATTAGATTCGTCCAAATACGTCCAACACGTTCAATATTTACTTAATCATTGACAACCTATCGATTACGAGCCCTAGATCTCGTTTTTAATCGAAAATCTAAACGAACCTAAACGTTTAAAACTTTACGAAACTCGGATTTCAATGTTCCAAAACTATAGAGACTTACCGAGAACGTCGATTGGAGGAGAACGCGTGAAGAAAACGAGACGAACGGAAGGAAAATCGGAGTCGGAATGGTTGAAACCCTTGGCGGACAGAGAGTTCGCGAGAGAGAGGAAAAGAAAATGTGTTCTGGCGTGAGAAGTGGAGAGGAAAGAAGAGAATTAGGTTTTTATGAAAATTTCACTTTGCAAAAGACCGTTTTGCCCTTTATTGATTTCTATAACTAATTCGTCATTCGTTTCGTTAATCGTCTAACCATTCGACTTTTCCAAACGTCCTTACTTCACCAATATGTCTAACTTATTATTTGGGACCTAACGAAACTATCCGTTCGCAAAACGGACTTCGTTTGCTATATTTACGAGAACGTCTTTTACATCACGCAAAGTGTATTTACTCGGAATATAGCGTCACTATTCCGAAAATTCTCCAAAATTCCTTAAAATTCTAATTATTCGTTAGGATCATAATGACGCTTTCTTTTCGTGAAACAGACCTGATTTGACATATTTACCAAAAATGGCATTATATAATAAAATAACAATATAATATAATATATCCGAAATCCGTACATGCTGGGTATTACATTCTACCCTCCTTATTCAGAATTTTGTCCACAAAATTAAATCATACATATAACTCACTCAAACAGCGTGGGATAACTCGTCATCATATCTTGTTGTCGTTCCCAAGTCGCCTCTTCCACCTCATGGTTCCGCCAAAGGACTTTGACTAGCGGAATCTCCTTGTTGCGCAAAATCTTGGTGGAAAACTCCAAAATACGTAACGGCCTCACCTCGTAATTCAAGGTAGGCTGTACCTCGATCTCCGTAGGCTCTATGATATGCGACGGATTGCGAAGACACTTCCGAAGCATAGACACGTGGAATACGTCGTGGATACCCTCCATAGAAGCCGGAAGCTGTAGTCTGTACGCTAACTTCCCGATCCTCTTCAGAATAGGAAAGGGCCCCACATAACGAGGGTTTAACTTACCCCTCCTTCCAAATCTCGCAATGCCTTTGAATGGAGAAACTTTAAGGTAGACCTCGTCACCTTCTTCAAACTCTAGCTCTCTCCGTCGTGTGTCTGCATAGCTCTTTTGCCTGCTCAGAGCTACCATAATACGCTGTCGAATAATGGCAATCTTCTCTGTCGTCTGCTGTAGAATCTCGGGACCAACGATGCTGGCCTCGCCAACCTCGCTCCAATATAGTGGAGATCTACACATCCGACCATATAAGGCTTCATACGGAGCCATGCCAATAGTAGCCTGGTAGCTGTTATTATACGAGAACTCGATCAGCGGTAAATATCGGCTCCAAGAGCCCTGAAACTCCAGCACACACGCTCTGAGCATATCCTCCAGAATCTGATTAGTCCTCTCTGTCTGACCATCGGTCTGAGGATGAAACGTTGTGCTGAAATCTAGCTGAGTCCCCATAGCTCTGTGTAAACTCTTCCAGAACTTTGACGTGAATCTAGGATCCCTGTCGGAGACAATAGAAACTGGAACTCCGTGCAATCTGACAATCTCCTGCACATAGAGTTCAGCAAGCTGATCCATAGACGATGTCATCTTCACGGGCAAAAAGTGAGCCGACTTTGTCAATCGGTCCACAATAACCCAAATGCCGTCGTGGCCTCTCGTAGTCCTCGGGAGCCCCACAATGAAATCCATAGAGATCTGCTCCCATTTCCACTCCGGAATCGGCAGTGGCTGTAGTGTTCCAGCTGGTCTCTGGTGCTCCGCCTTAACCTGTTGACAAACTAAACAGGTCTCGACGTACTGGGCGACCTCTCTCTTCATACCTGGCCACCAAAAGTGCTGCGTAAGTCCCGGTACATCTTGGTACTTCCCGGGTGCACAGAATAAGCTGAAGAATGTGCCTCAGCCAATATCTCCTTCCTCAGACTTTCGTCGCTAGGCACGTACCACCTGTGCCCGAACTTCAGAATACCATCCGCTGATAAATGGAAATCCGACGAGTCATCTAACATCATACTGGATCGAAGCTCCATACACTCCGAATCGCTCCGCTGAGCCTCTCGTATACGATCCAGAATAGTCGGCCTGAGAGAAATGTTGGCGAGCATACCGGATAACTCAGCCACTATCTCCACGTCGAACCTCTCAATCTCAGATCGCAGCGTATCTGACATCGCTGCTAATGAAGGCTGACTCGCAGGAGGCACTCTACTCAAGGCATCAGCAACCTTGTTCGCCTTCCCCGGATGGTACTTGATGTCAAAATCATAGTCTTTAACAAACTCGAGCCATCGTCTCTGTCTCATGTTCAGCTCCTTCTGCGTAAATAGGTACTTCAGGCTCTTGTGGTCGGAGAATACGTCGCACTGCTGCCCATACAAATAGTGTCTCCATATCTTCAGTGCGAAGACCACAGCTGCTAACTCGAGGTCATGCGTAGGGTAGTTCTGCTCATACGGCTTCAGCTGCCGAGAAGCGTAAGAAATGACTCTCCCCTCTTGCATCAGAACACAACCGAGTCCCACTCCAGATGCATCGCAATAAACACTGAATCTGACACCTTCAACAGGCAGTGCCAGCACTGGAGCGGTGGTCAACCTCTGCTTTAACTCCGCAAAGCTGTCATCACAAGTAGACGACCATATAAATCTCTCCTGCTTTCGAGTCAATCGTGATAAGGGAAGTGCGATCTTCGAGAACCCCTGAATAAACTTCCGGTAATAACCGCCAATCCGAGAAATCCACGTACCTCACGTACATTCTTCGGCTGCGGCCAATCACTGACCGCCTGGACTTTGCTCGGATCCACAGAAACTCTGTCCTGTGATATAATATGGCCAAGGAAACTCACTCTGTCAAGCCAGAACTCGCACTTGGAAAACTTCGGATAGAGCTGGCGCTGACTCAATATCTGTAAAACGATCCTCAAATGCTCCTCGTGGTCTTCCTTCGTCTTAGAATAGATGAGGATGTCGTCAATAAATACCACTACGAACTTGTCCAAGTACTCCTTAAAGACACGGTTCATCAGATCTATGAACGCTGCAGGAGCATTAGTGAGCCCAAATGACATAACGAGGAACTCATAATGCCCATACCTCGTCCTGAACGCGGTCTTTGGCACGTCATCCCTTCGGACCTTCAGCTGATAGTAACCCGAGCGTAGGTCGATCCTGGAGAATACTCGGGCACCCTGTAGCTGATCAAACAAGTCGTCGATCCTGGGCAGTGGATACTTGTTCTTCACTGTCAACTTGTTCAACTCCCTGTAATCAATACACATCCTGAGGGTCCCGTCCTTCTTTTTAACAAACAGAACAGGCGCACCCCAGGGCGAAACGCTGGGTCGGATGAAACCCTTCTCTAATAGCTCGTCAAGCTGAGTCCTCAACTCTCTTAACTCAGCCGGCGCTAATCTGTACGGATTCTTAAACGTCGGCGCGGTGTTCGGATAGACATCAATCGTGAACTCAATCTCCCGGTCGGGCGGTAATCCGGGAAGATCGTCAAGAAATATACCAGAGAAATCTCTGACAATAGGAATGTCGCTCGGCTGTAATCCGCTGAGCAACTGTATATCAAATACTGAGGCCATAAAAATAGAGCACGCACCTTTGAACTGCTCGTTGACCTGCATAGTATAAGAGATAGGCGATCCAGTCAATCGGTTCATCGCCTGATAAGAAAACTCCGCTCTGTCCGGGGGTCGGAAGGTCACAATCCCGGAGCGACAATCGATGGTGGCGAAGTGCTATGCTAGCCAGTCCATCCCCAAAATAAGATCGTACCGCTCTATGCGCATAACAATCAGGCAAGCATAGAGGGTATTGCTCCCCACCGAGACTACATTGCCCTGGAGAATACGATCTGACTGCATATGCTCTCCCGAAGGCAGCATCACACTAAACTCGACCCCAGCTAACTCTGACTCTAGTCCCAGTCTAGCCATACATGCAGTCGACACGAAGGAGTGCGTAGCTCCGGTATCCATCAGTGTAAATACAGTAGCACCCATAAGTAAAATAGTACCTGCAATCACGGCAGGCTGAGCCTCGTCATCAACGTCACCCGGCTCAATAAAGGCAAAAACTCTGGGCACAACTCTCCTCTGATCAGTGGCTGGCAGTCCTCCACTCCGTCTCGGGCAATCCCTAACAAAATGGCCCGGCTCCCCACACCAATAACATACATTCGTGCCCATCCTGCACTGGCCAGTGTGCTCCCTCTGGCATTTAGACAAACTGGTGCCTGAGAAGTAACCTGTAACTGCTTCCCCTTTCCCCGGTCAATACCTCCCTCCAGAGGCCTTTTAATACCCCTCTGCTGCTGTGGCTGAGGCTGCGCTCTCGGTTGCCAGCCCTTACCCCTGACCTGAGGGTAGATCTCACGGAAGAAGCCCTTGGATGGCTCCCTCGATCTGACAGTATCCACATCAACTGCCTCAATGTCTAGCGCCCTGGCCACGATGTCATCATAGGATACATTCCGTACCCCCGATATAGTAAGGCGCATACGGAACTCTCGACTAAGCCCCTGTAAAAACCTCCGTACCTTGTCCTCGTTGATGCCAACCTGACGCGGTGCGAACCGAGATAACGCCACAAACCTCCTGACGTACTCGGGAATAGAAGCAGTCTGTCTCAACTGCATAAACTCCATCATCTTCGCCTCGCGAACGGTATGACTGAAATACTTGTCGTAGAATAACTCTCTGAATCTGTCCCAGCTCATAAGGGTCACATCGGTGGCTGACTTCACTGAATCCCACCAAAATCTGGCATCCAAGGCTAGGTGGTAGGTCACCAACGCTACCTTCTGTCCGTCCTCGATGCTCGCGTAACCCAACATATCCTCCATAGTACGAATCCACTCTTCAGCCGAAGAGGGATCCGTAGACTGCCCGTTAAACACGGGGGGCTGGAGCTTTTGAAATCTCTCCATCCCGCGATTAACCGGAATGGCTGGCTCTCGGGCTCTAGTGCCCTCTCTGTCAATCATAATGCCCAGCTGCTCGGATTGTCTAGCCATCTGCTCAGCCTGTCTCTCCATATGCTGAGACTGCTGGGCGATAAAATCCTTAAGCGTGTCAATCGTATCATCACGGTCGTCTCGATCATTCCGTGGACGCACCATAGCTATATAACTCCTATATGAAAGTTAAAACAAATATACTAAGAAACTAGAAACCAAACAAAGCTATAAACATACTTACAGTTGATGAAGGATGTCTGCGTAGTGGCTGTGCAGTAGAGCAGTCTACAGAACCGATTTTAAAACCCGGGGGCTCTGATACCATAACTGTAACACCCCTAAAACTGTACCCGTTTTTCCCGTATTATTTTTTTTTTATCCTATTAAATTTAATTAAACTTTAAGTGGAAGCTAAACCGAAATCGAAACAAGAATCGAAATCGGAATTGAAAACTAACCTTTAAAACAATTTAAATAAAACTTTTAAAACAATTAAATTAAATCAATTAAAATATTAAAACATTTAATGGAAATCAAAGCAGGGGCAGAATCGGAATTGGGCTGCCAAAAGGAGGCAGCGATCGATCTCTGTAAAATACAGAGATCGATCGCTGCATGCTTGCTTGCATGCAAGCGATCGATTTCTGCTTTTCAGCAGAAATCGATCGCTGCATGCTATGCAGCGATCCTCCTTCCTTCATTCACTCCAGCACTTCAGCACTTAACCATTTTACATTTAACATATCTGTTTGCTCTCTGGAATCCGATTTCCAGAGAGCAAACCTCCTTTTCTTTGCACCAAATTGCCATATAACTCACAACTTAAATCTACTTAAATCCAATTTAAATGTATTCTAAACTCAATCGACTTGAGTCGGACTTTGCGAAGTCCAATTGCATGGATAGCTCTAAAAACTGAGCTTATCCGTAACAAATCCTAAAGTCATTTAAGACGTTTTCGTAACATTTAAACGCAGTTTAAACCCAAAATATTTCTATATAACGTTAAATACAATTTAAACCAAGCAGTTCCAGAATTTCTATACTATACATCTATACATGTCAAACAGCCCAAAAACCCTCAAAATCTATACATACTGTCCCCACGGGTCGTGTAAGCCTCGACTGCGCCAGCACACCACCGCAGCCATCATCCGTCAACTGAGCTATGCCTCAGGTGGAGGAACGTCGTCCTCACCTGGTATCTCGTAGTCTATGTCACCTACACCATACATAAACACACTATGAGATAAATCTCAGTAAGCCCTAGTAAATGCGATGCATGCTGTGCTATGAGTTCGATAAATCATGCTTTATTTTATCTTTCTATGCAATGTTCTGTAGGTGTCACCGAGACCCTATACCCTCTAACCAGAGAGAGCTCATCCAGCGGGCGGACTACTCTTTCCAGCTAGAGGAGGGGGGTACACGCTTACAATCCGTACAGCCGTGCCTGAGCCCCACCTCGCGTGACCTGTAACTGTATGCCTTTCGGCCTGTAAGCCTTTCGGCCGGTGTACTGTAAGCCTTTCGGCCGTGAACTGTAAGCCTTTTGGCCGTGAACTGTAAGCCTTTCGGCCGTGCACTGTAAGCCTTTCGGCCGATGCTATGCTTTACGTTATCTTTAAAACTCTGTGCGGAAATTCGTTTTCATGCTTTTCTTTAAAACCAAGTGATGCGTGTACAGTTCAATATCATACAATAAACAAGCAACACATAGACCATCGGGACTTTTAAAAAAACGTAAACTATAAACTCCTAAGACCTAGCTACCCAAACCGAGCAAAACTAACTAAAGGCATCTCCAAAACGCCTCGAGACGACACGATGTACGGTGTAGGTCGATTTGGCCAAAGAAACTCACGAGAACTTACCTCGCGTCCAAAGCAGCTTAAACCCGTCCACGAGCACTGTTTACCTAAGCAATTTACAAGGATTTACGTTAAACGAGTTTATTCAAAAATCTCGAAATTTCGTAAATTCTAACATTTTCCTAAATTGATTAGATTCGTCCAAATACGTCCAACACGTTCAATATTTACTTAATCATTGACAACCTATCGATTACGAGCCCTAGATCTCGTTTTTAATCGAAAACCTAAACGAACCTAAACGTTTAAAACTTTACGAAACTCGGATTTCAATGTTCCAAAACTATAGAGACTTACCGAGAACGTCGATTGGAGGAGAACGCGTGAAGAAAACGAGACGAACGGAAGGAAAATCGGAGTCGGAATGGTTGAAACCCTTGGCGGACAGAGAGTTCGCGAGAGAGAGGAAAAGAAAATGTGTTCTGGCGTGAGAAGTGGAGAGGAAAGAAGAGAATTAGGTTTTTATGAAAATTTCACTTTGCAAAAGACCGTTTTGCCCTTTATTGATTTCTATAACTAATTCGTCATTCGTTTCGTTAATCGTCTAACCATTCGACTTTTCCAAACGTCCTTACTTCACCAATATGTCTAACTTATTATTTGGGACCTAACGAAACTATCCGTTCGCAAAACGGACTTCGTTTGCTATATTTACGAGAACGTCTTTTACATCACGCAAAGTGTATTTACTCGGAATATAGCGTCACTATTCCGAAAATTCTCCAAAATTCCTTAAAATTCTAATTATTCGTTAGGATCATAATGGCGCTTTCTTTTCGTGAAACAGACCTGATTTGACATATTTACCAAAAATGGCATTATATAATAAAATAACAATATAATATAATATATCCGAAATTCGTACATGCTTGGTATTACAATAAATGTTTAACCTTGTTCTACATTTTTCCTTTGAATAAATTTTTATGTTATTGTATGGTTGTTGTTAGATTTGTGTTGAGAGACAAAGTATAACACACAAGTATTTATCTTATCGGTGGATAATTGTGAAAGAACTGATAGAGGTATGAATCTAGGGTTTTGCATGTTATTTTAATCAAATTCATGTGGCATTAAGATTAAGTTTATAATATCGTGTCAATATTATTTTCTTTTCAATAATCGTGAAAGAACTGATAGAAGTATGAATCTAGGAAATTCGATGGAACCCTAGGATCTAAGTAAAATCTCGCTATTCAAAGGAGATGCTATTGCGATGCTACAACATTTATGATAAAATTCATGTACGAAGAAATCAATCTCAACCAAATGCTTAATCAATTTGAATTTTATTTCAATTTATTTCGGTCAATTATCTGATATCTAATTACATTAAATCCAATTATTCTATTCTCAATCATAAATTTGTATCGTGTCGGTTTATTGCGTGAATCAACTAAATCTATACTGTTCTCGTGGGATCGACAATTTTATCTTACTTTATATTACTTGTGCGCGATACGTTTATTGCGTGTATATTTTGTCAACACTTAAAACCTCATTAAGCCAATAGAAAGGACACTAAAGACATCTGCGAGCACCTTGGCGTAAATAATCTAAGTGCGCGAGATGGACGAGGCATGGGTCGACCCTTGCTCTTCACCGACCATGGGTCCGGTCGACACTTGCATGGTCTCGGGTTTTGCATCGGTCGACACTTCCTTCAAAGTGTCGACACTTGTTAGGCGTTCGACACTTTTCCAAAGGTGTCGACCCCTTGAACCTTCTGATTTCGCTAGAATGCACGACTGGTCAACAGTGTCGACCGTTGGGTTGATTTCAGCAAAGGGAGTTCGCAGAACTTAGGGGTGTACAAAACCCACCTGGACCGAAGAACCGGACTAGAACCGGTTCTGGTCGGTTTTGCTCTAAAAAAAGTTGAATTTCGGGTCTGATTTAGCAGAACCAAAATTTTTGGTTTGGTTTTCGGGTTTAATGACAAAATACCCAAAACACCGAACCGGACCATGACAAAACAAAATAGAGAAGTTCTGTTACAGAGCCCTAATTTTTCAATCTATTGACAAATCTGAAGTTCAATCTTCAGTTCAGAAGATTCACTCTTCTTCACTTCAATCTCCTCTCTCGCCATCGCCATAGTTTGCAGTCGGTACCTCTCGCAGACTCGCAGTCGCCGCGGCCTTGAGCAACCACCGGCTACCGTTGCAGCTTACAGACGTGAATCCAGAATCGTGAGACGCCCATCTTCGACGAAGGTAAGCCCTAAGTTCTTCAGTTCACTCTCTGTTAGAAATAGATAGTTTTTACTTTTTTTTTCGTTTTTCTGTTGTTGTTTACATTTTCCGTCTTTTTTGGAGAAAAATATATTGGGAATTGAAAGTTTGATCATAATTCATATAGTTGAATGGTTGCTATTCTGAATCTCCTCTCTCGCCGTCGTTTTTCTGCCATTAGTGATTTTGTTTGATCATATAGTTGAATTGTTGTTTTTTTTTTTTGTTACTGTTTTAGTTGGTTTTCGTTGTTGTTTTTTAGTTTTTTTTGTCTTTGTTGTTTTTTTTGTTTCTATACTGGGAATTGAAAGTTTGATCATAATTCATATAGCTCAAGGAGGATAACTCAATGCTTGGTAGTGATGAAGAGATTGAGGATCCACCTGAGCTAGGCAGTGAGGAAGATTTTAGCGACGATGGCGACAAACATATACATGAAGAGGTATTGAGTGGGAATTTTTATTACTCAATATTTAAACCATTGGCTTCTATATGTAAAAATAGATGGAAAGGGCATAAAAGATAATCTAAGTAAGACTCACTAGGTTCTCACATCAAGGGAACATATTCTTAAAAAAAAATATATTTTTTACTGGGAAAACCGGAACCGGAATCAAAATTCTGATCCGGTTCTTAAAATTTTTTTGATGGTATCGGTCCTGAAAATTGAAAACCGAATATTGACATTGAAAACCGAATATTATTGGTCCGGTCCTAATTTTTCTCAAAACAGGACCGGACTAGACCACGTACATCCCTAGCAGAACTCATTCTCCCCCGTTGTTTTTCGCCTCCAAACAGTGAATACACCTGCACACACTCCACATATATTAATAATCCAGAAATGCCGAAAATATTAGGGCCTCATTGCTTGAATTCGCTCTCAACTCAAAACCTAACTACAAAATCCAAAATATAGTCCAAAACTCACTGTACCTTCTAAGCCTCTTCACAAGAGTTCACGCTAGCAGCCCCGCAAACACGTTTTGAGTGTCAGATCCATGTCGTTTCTCCGCCAGGCTCCCTACTTGCTCCCTCCCTCCGACGACCACACCAAAATGAAAACGAGAAACCCTTTCATTTCTTTATCCCTTCCCCTTTCATTTTCATTTTCCATTATTAAAATTTAATTAATTTAATTTAATAAATAAATAAATAAATATGTATATATATATATATAAACTCAATTTAATTCCAATTTCTTTGAATCTCCTGATATTACCTAAAGTCCAAGTCAATTTCACTTAAACTTACTGTAAGTGAATTCCTCAACTTAATCGGATGATAATATTCCAAATTACCGAGTTGACTAATTTGATTGTCTTACTTTTCCTGTTGTATAAGATTGTATCTCTGAAAGCAACGTTGAAACAACCAACGAGCACTATAGAATTAATTCCAAATCCTCATCATCGTAGATACATTCTATAGTTTCCAAATCTAGAGCTATTTCATTGAATGCAGTCAAATGTTCTTCAACAGAAGCTTTCATAAACAGATGAGAATAAAATCATTACTTAAAATGCAATTTGACGGTTATGATTTTCTTCATACATAACTGTTTAAACTTTAACTATAATTCAGTGGCAGTTTTGTTCTCCTGAATGTCCTGTAAAATCTTATTAGAAAAATGCTAACGTATCAAAGATATAACTATTTGATCCTTACGAATTTTCTGCTCTTCCTCAAAGACGTGGGCATTATATCGAAACCTAATAACGTGTCGTCTAAATATATCTGTGCCAGACATCTTGCATATTCACCTCCCATAACAGAAATCTGTATTCGCGTCCAGAAGCTTCTTCGGCCTTCAATACATGTAGTTCTCATCACTTTAATATAAAACCTTGAAGGGAAATGGATAAATTAGGATCTAACCACAAGTTAGGTAACAGTAACTTTATTTGCTTGATACGGTAAGTTCTTTTAGAAAAAATCGATTGAAGTGAGGTTCTATAATTCATCAAACACATAATATGTTCTTATTACGCGTCTTTGAA